>VYZM01005643.1:460734-509048 GCA_013398915.1 Dromas ardeola | reverse complement strand
GTCGTTGTGTATGAGCAGAACAGAAGCATGGGTTAGTTTTGCTTCATTTGATTTTCAGCTTGTATACAACTTTCTTATTTTTGTAATTGAGCCATCTTTACCGGTTCTGCTGCTCTCACGACACTACAGGGAAGCTGTTGAATTCCCTTAACATTAATTTGCTCCTGCAAGGAAAAAAAGCAAAAAGATTTCCTGTTTTTTTTATGCAAACTGTGCTGTCTTTCTGGTCTGCACCAATTGGAAAGCATTTGCAAATGCTCCTGTCTCAGTTGCTGAAAACTGCCTCCCCATATGTTTTCCTGATTAAGAAATTCAGTCCACCAAATGGCAGAGTTTGTTCAGCTGGAGTTGAGTGTTTGGTAGGGATTAATAAGCAGTGTTCCTCTTCCCATACATCTTCCTGTTTAGCATAAAAGAAAACAAATTACTTTGGGGCTTTCCTGCTTATTTGTTCTTACACAAAAAGTATATTCTGAGAGCTTTTGCAGTGCGTCTGCCTCCTAGAAATGCGACATGAAAGCAACTTGCAGGCTGTCTCCATCGGCCGCCGCTGCCTAACACGGTCCGTGCCCAGGCAGCGCGAGAGCCAGCTGGTTAAGCCGTGAACGCTGAGGGAAAGAGAAATAACTGACTGATCTGGGTTACACAAACTCTTATGGGGATTTATTGGTAGATTTTCTTTAACAAAGACAAGACGCGGCAAATTTAGTGCTTGGATTGATTGCTGGGGGAGCTGGAAATCCTTCGAGGAGAGGACAAGCACTGCCCAGGCCAAGCGAAGCCAGCATTTCTCATGTTGTCTTATACGTGTGCCTGTTTCTTTTTTAACTTTTCCCATATGGCAGCCACTTTATGGACTCTAAAAGTCTGTTGTTCTGACTCTATTCAACTTTGAAAGTGCCACTGAGTTTGACAAAAGGGTCACGCAAGTTTCTAAAAAATAACAAATGTCCAGAGCTTTTAGGCACTGACACCTGCAGTTGGGCATTAAAAGAGCTTACAGCTCTTGAGTGTCCCAAATCCAGCCTAAACTCAGCAGGACCGGGGTCCCTAACACTAATAGGCCTCCTGTCAGGTTATGAACTTCCCAAAACTCTGTCTTTTGGGACTGCTGACCTGACCAGGTCCACAATGAAAGGTACATGATGAAAGTTTTAAAAGATGATGGTTAGATAGTGGCTTGATAAATATTTCTGGTTTTTTTCCCCCACTATTTTATTCTAAAAGTCCTTTTCATCTTTATGTGTTGATCTTTTTATTTTCTGAATAACTTTGGCTCGTTATTACATACACGTGTGTATGTGCATGTGCAAATATATAAGCCACATTTTTCTGTCAGGGCCCATTGTTACATTTCAGGTTACAGATGATTCTTCTTTATAATTCTTTACCTTTTCCCTGCTGATAAAGTTTCTGAAAAGATCATTGCATCAAGCAAAACTTTCTGAGTTTGGCCTCTGCTTTAAGGCGGAGTTTTTCACTCCCAGGTTGGAGAGCAAATTCTTTTCAGGCTTTTTCTCACATGTGTAAGAGCAAGGAAAGAAAATCACGGAATCATGGAATCACGGAATTTCAGAGTTGGAAGGGACCTCTAGAGATCATCTAGTCCAACTCCCCTGCTAAAGCAGGATTGCCCAGAGCACATCACTCAGGACTGCATCCAGGCGGGTCTTGGAAGTCTCCAGAGAAGGGGACTCCACAGCCTCCCTGGGCAGCCTGTTCCGGTGCTCTGTCACCCTCACCGTAAAGAAGTTTTTCCTCATATTTGATCAGAACTTCCTACGTTCTAACTTGTACCTATTACCCCTCGTCCTGTCACTGGGAACCACTGAAAAGAGCCTGGCTCCATCCTCCTTAAACCCACCCTTTAGATACTTGTAAACATTAATAAGGTCTCCCCTCAGCCTTCTCTTCTCCAGGCTAAAGAGTCCCAGCTCTCTCAGCCTTTCCTCATAAGGGAGATGCTCCAATCCCTCAGTCATCTTTGTTGCCCTACGCTGGACTCTCTCCAGTAGTTCCCTGTCTCTCTTGAACTGGGGAGCCCAGAACTGGACACAGTATTCCAGTTGTGGCCTCACCAGTGCAGAGTAGAGGGGGAGAATGACCTCCCTTGACCTGCTGGCCACACTCTTCCCTATGCAGCCCAGAATTCCGTTGGCCTTCTTGGCGACAAGGGCACATTGCTTGCTCATGGATAATTTACTGTCTACCAAGACCCCCAGATCCTTTTCTTCAGAACTGCTTTCCAGCAGGTCCACCCCTAACCTATATTGGTGCCTGACATTCTTCCCCCCCAGGTGCAGGACCCTGCACTTGTCCTTGTTGAACCTCATGAGGTTCTTCTCTGCCCAGCTCTCCAGCCTGTCTAGGTCACGCTGGAGGGCAGCACGGCCCTCTGGGGTGTCAGCCACCCCACCCAGTTTGGTATCATCAGCGAACTTGCTGAGGATGCACTCTGTCCCCTCGTCCAGTTTATTGATGAATATGTTAAACAATCCTGGCCCAAGTATTGACCCCTGGGGGACACCACTGGTTACAGGCCTCCAACTCGACCCTGCTCCATTAATCACAACCCTCTGAGTCCTGTCACACAGCCAGCTCTCAATCCACCTCACTGTCCCCTCGTCTAGTCCACACTTCCTCAGTTTCCTAAGGAGGATGTTATGAGAGACAGTGTCAGAAGCCTTGCTGAAGTCAAGGTAGATGACATCTGCTGCTCTGCCCTCATCCAGCCAACCAGTGTTCTCTTCTGTTGTCTAAATAAGCTAGATCTGCTTTATTTTCTTTTCTTTTCTCAACAGACTACAGGGACTTGGCTAAATGCTTGGTTAAGTGTGGGGTTTGAGATGAGAACTGAGCCCTGAATCCTCACAGCAAAGCAGATGGGTAACTTGTAAGTAGAGGCTGACCTGAGAGCTTTCTCTTCCTGGCATCTAAACACCTTTGCACTTTAAAAGACAATATTTTATGATCTGTTTTTTTTTCAGTGAGATGCAGCCTCGGGCTGTATAACCATGTTTGATGGGGTTTTAGCATGGTACAGAGACAACAGCCTGTAAGCTCTTGCAAAGGGTAGATTTCACTGAATGTGGAGGTGCCTTTTTCTGAAAGCCACTTTAACTGGGCCAAATCATTCATGCAAGCATCTTTGTAAAATATCTGTTTCAAAATGTGCCTAGTGAATGCAACATTACAAAATGCTCATTTAGCACCAGAGCATACAAAAAGCCATAGCGGGGAAGGGCAGGAGTTGCCAGGGCGGTACCCAGTCTCGGTCGTACGGAGATACGGGAGCAGGATGGACACGTGGTGCAATTCCCCTGGATCGCCTCCCAGAGCTCCCAGCAATCTGCTATTCTGGGACTACTCATGCCAGAGGTGGTATCTTTTTGTTTAATAGCCCTCGATGGATTTTTCTGCAGATGTCTGCTCCTATTTCTGGCATGTATTTATGCAAAAGAACAGCAACAGAGAGCAGCCATAGTGTCTCATTATACACCGGCCAGAAGAAACAGAAAATAGCTCTCCACCTCCAAAGTTAGAAGGTTTCCAGACTTTTCCATTTCCACTTCCCATTATAATTCTAGCATTTAACCAGCCACTTTAGAGCACTCATATTCCTTGCCAAGCAGCCGTGCAAAGCTGCCAGGTTTCATTCTTTTGACTTGAGAAACACTTACGTTTTGTTGTGCCTCTTTATTGAAGGTAGTGTTACATGGGTGTTTCCTAATATCAGCTGTGTTCAGGAATCTCTGTTGTACAATCAAAGGATAATTTCCCTCTAAGAGTTACACTGGTCTTTTGAAAGGCTATAATATTTCCCGTTTCATCTGTCTGTAGCCTGTGGCGTTCTACAGGGGGAGAAAAAGCAGCAGCAGCGGAGACAGGTAAATTCTGATATATGGGCTGTTTGGCAGACTGCGCAGGTTTCATGCTGTTGCCCATATGTAGAAGTGAGCAGCGAAGACCTGCTGATGCACTGGTGAATGACCTGGAACTATCTTCTGAAGGATATTTCAATACAGGACACAGGTGAACTGTATGAATATTTTCAATGAAGTGCAATACAATCCTCAGACTAGTGCCTTGGATAGCTAAATGAACCCCTGTTTCTCTTCTAGCTAGGCAAATCATCCCCCTTTTGGCTGGCAGCTCCCTCTGCTCAAAAGACATTAGCAATCTTTTTTCTCTCGAATTTTCTAATTGAGTAACACAGATTAATTAAACTCAAGTGTGTAATAACCCAGCATGTTGCCTTTGGCACTAAAGCCACTTAAGAAATTCTTATCCCCATCTTCTCATTTCTTCTGCAGAGTCCACTGCGCCGATTTGTTATGCTGTTTATAGGCCACGTGGTGTATACAGTCACTCAAATAATTCAGATTAAAAGAAAAAGAAACAACACTTTTAAATCGACATCATTTAATACACTTTAAATAACAATCATGCAGATGGTGATATTGGCTCAACTCAATGGACACAGAGTAGCAGGGATCCAACAGGACCAAGTGCCTGGGAGCACAAAGTCTTACGCCAACTTTTTTGCCAAAGACAAAGTCTTGTAGAATGAGAACTTTGGAGAAATTATTCTCAGTTTTGATTTAGCTTGAATTTTCCTGCTTCTGCTTCAAGCCTGAGCATGTTCCTGAGCTCATTCATTTTCTCCAAGTTTATCCATTGGACTAATACAAGATAAAATCTCTCCCCACAAATGTTGCCCCTTTCAAAGCATATTTTCACTTTATTTCAGTGTTTGGGTTTTTTTCCTCATAATAACTAGAAAAACCTGAAGGCAACATGACTGTGAACTATTTATGTGTGCAGTTTTAAGAGCCAGGACTGGGCACCATTAGCGCTGGATGAAGATTAATTTGTGGAAGTCTAAACTGAGGTTACTTGAGAAGCATAAGAAAGATCTTCAGTTCCTGGTGTTATAAAGGACTGACTTGAGGCAGGCTCGAATCCTGTTTTATGGCAATGAATGCTTTGCATTATCAACCTCCTTTGGAAGCATCTCAGCTGGAGCAGCTGAACCCTGAGGCCCTATAAACAACCAAACACTTTTGCAAATCTTGGCTTTCCTTTGGATCCTTCCTCATGACAGCTTTTTCCTTTATGCTGTATTCTGTACCACAGATGCATCTTTTCCCTATTTCTATGTGCCTTCAGGGAAAAAACTGTCATTTATCTAGGTTTGTATGGTAGGCACCAATAATGCTGTTTAGAATCTCTAGACACTACTGGAATGTGCATAAATAAAATCAGGAACTACAGATTTACAAAACAAAAATATTTCAGGAATGAGACAAGTTGTGTAAAGAGGACAGCTACCTAATCCAGCTGGAAATTTTTAAAATCATCTGTTATAGCATAAATAAGTGCATTTCCAAGGTCTTCTTTAGAGTACTGTTTACTTTCGTAGTTAAACACTTTGCTGTTGTTTCTTTGCAGGACTTGTTTTTTTTTGTTTGCCCCCGAGTTATAGAAATAAAAGTTGAAACACCTACATTTAAAAAAAAAAAAAAGCATTTGCAATGTGTTCTGCCTAATTTGTGAATCACAGAATCACAGAATGGTAGGGGTTGGAAGGGACCTCTGGAGATCATCTGGTCCAACCCCCTGAATGCCCTCATAGCAGGGCAGCAGGCAACTCCATGCTGTCTTCCACTGCTGACAGTGGTGCTTATGGGAGATTTTGGCCCTTAATACAAGTATAGCTGCATCACAGTCCTACCTGACATACCTTTTGAAGCCATCCTTCAATGGATGCTAAAGACCCAACCATCGGCCAGCTGTGATAGAAGCACTGTGTTAAAGTTTCATCATTTTCTTGTGGACATCCTTCTGCGTGCCTGTGCTCATCTCTTACCTCTTGACTAATAATTTATCAGTGGCAGGGTTCCTCACTGGAAGGGATCTCTTGTTTTTGCAGAGGTACTAGGTGGAATCAGGTGCATAAACACGGGTATCTCCTGCCTTTGTAGAAGTCCAGCAGTATCTGAGCTTTCCACCTTGGAATGATAGCTATGACAGGATCTGTAAGAAATCCACCACCCTCTGGGGTGGCAGACGGAAATGAAGCAGGATAACACCCATCTGACTAAAATCCACCTGGAAGGTCACCTAGGGACCCCAAGAACACTAGTGATATAAGTAGTAGTTAATAATCATATCATGGGAATATTGGTAAGAACCTATTTATAATTAACATTTGCTGTATTTCTACACAGCTTTTTGGCAGTCCCACCATATGTATCACAGCACTTGCTTCCTTCCCCACACAAAGCTGTGCTATCTGGAACAGTCTTTTTTGTTTATGGTAGTGATTACACTTTGATAGGCGATTTCAGACATTTAGACTTGCCCGGGGGGCACGAGCTCTCAAAGGAAGTGTCCTTGTCTTCTTTGTTTGAATAAACGGCTATGATTTTTTACCAAATGGCTTGCTCTGTGGGGGGTCTGACAGGAGAATGGAGCAGTGTCTGATGCTCTGTAAGGAGAAATGACCTGAGCGAAAATCCCAGAGGTAAATATCTGTAAGCATTGGGAGGAATTCCAGGTGGGACCTGTATTTTGCATGTGGGCATGGTAGTCTCTCCAGAAATTTGTACTTGGACGAAGAATCACCAGTATTAAGGCCCTCAGGCTCAAAAGTGTGGAGTTTGTGGAGAAAAAAAAACAAAACAAAACAAAACAAAAAAAAACACAAGCTCAATTATTCTTTTTTGTTGGATGTGAAGGTTTTTTAAAAGAGGCTTGAGAATGGACAGGGAAGGTGAAGGCACTGCAGATGAATGCAAAGTGGATCCTACCACCAGAGCGGCTGCATAGCAGAAGATACAGCTTTTAGCTCTGCTCCTAGCTCAGCAGCCACTGGGTACATTGATTCAATTTGCAGTGGAAAATGATGCAATTGTTTTACTAGTTCCACAAAGATAAATGTCTGTATTTCATCAGAACAAACACATAAATGAGCAGCAGCTCTACAGTCTATCCTTCTTGATGGCACTGGAACCGAACACATTTGGCTCTGAAGTTATTGGCTTAGATAAACTGGCAAGTCTCTCATTTGAACAGAAACAACTTTAAAAAGGAGAATTTAATAAGCCAATGGAAAGCTTCACATTCTTCTTCCTACCCACACTTCATACTAAATCAAATACATATTTTAACTCCATTTTGCTTTCTGGAGCGTGCCGCATTTCTTTAGGTTAAGCATGAGCATTTTAAGTTTCTTTGGAGCCAGACACATCTGCATGAGTTGGCTTTAGTATGGTCCTTTGTCGTAACACAATTCCAGATGTTGCCATTCCTCCAGTTCACAGTGTGGTGTGCACTCTTCACTTCAGATGTGGCTTTGGTGGCTCTTTTTTCTTAATGCTTCTTGTGAACTATAGGCCGGTGGGCTGACAGCCATCCATCCAGAGAGTTTTAGGAAGCTGAGGTTGGTTTATAAAAAGACGTAAAGCGGGGTGGACATGACTTTAATATTTGTCATGCATCAATACTCAGCAAGAGTTTGTTCTCAAATAAGAATGATCAGTATCTTATCTTTGCACAATGAGAAAACTTTCAGCCAGAGGAGTACCAAGCTTCTTTGTGTCGCCCAACAATCCCCACCAAGGTGAGGTCGTGCCAGAAAAACAGCTCCAAGGAAATCAGAGTTTGCAGGCAAAATTTTGAGCAAGGACTTCCCTCCAAAAATGGGTATCTTGAAGAGGACACTTTATCAAATCAGAGTTACATGATTGCAGAAGAAAGAGAGGGGCAGGACATGTCTCCCTTTATGAAAAGAGAACCAGGCAATGCTATCAGAGGTCTGCAGCCCCTGTTGCTCCCCAGTTAGGTCTGCCCAGTCTCTGCATGCTCAGCATGTCTTCTTCGTAACTTGTATGCTTACTGAATCACAACAGATTTTTATCAAACATGGTTTGCATGAGAAACGGAGGCTATATTTTACTTCTCTCTTATTGCTGCCACTTTTATTAAAGTCCTTAGACAATCACAGTGTCTCTGGCTGCGTAGGCAGCTGTCTCACTTCTCTGACATGCCGTGTCTTTTGCAGAAGAGGACTAGTATTAAAATAAGAGGAAACCTCTCCGTTAGGGATGTGTACATAGCAATTAGGGGACCATAAATGGGTTCACCGTGTTTTGAGACAGAGGCCATTGAACAATGCTGTGTGAGTCACTGATACTATATGAAGTGGTTGGTAAGCTGCTTATTTACAACTGCCGTAGTATATTTAAAGACAGGTAGTAATCAGCTGCCGTAGAATTTCTCCATTAAACAACATGATTTGCCCAGGAATAAGTGCAAGTGCAAGCAGTGACCTGACCTGAGCTGGCTTTGGTGCCCAGTAACTCCACACAACAACACACACCATCTCCTGAAAGACTGTTGTGACAGATGGAGCCCAAACTCCTGGACTAAATGAACTCAATGGATATTTTTGTACATTTATGGACATTTTACAGACATTTTACAGGGGTGGTCCATAGACTAAGGGAGTGATGTCTGTGTATTATATCAAAGAATAGGAAGGAGGGGTGGTTAATGAGGATGTATTGGATAGAGTGGGACCTGAACATGACATAAATGGCATGGAATAAGGGATGGAGAATGTCATGTTTTCAGCTGGGATGGAGTTAACTTTCTTGCTAGCAGCTGGTGTGGGGCTATGTTTTGTATTCGGGATGAAAGCAGTGTTGATAGTGCACTGGTGTTTTCTTTGTTGTTAAACAGTCAAGGCCTTTTCTACTCCTCGCACCACCCCACCAGTGAGTAGTCAGAGGGTGCACAAGAGGTTGGGAGGAGACACAGCCGGGACAGCTGAACCCAACTGACCAAAGGGATATTCCATACCATGAGATGTCATGCTCAGTATAAAAAGCTGGGGGAAGAAGAAGGAAGGGGGCGGGGGGGGGACACGTTCAGAGTTATGGCATTTTATCTTCCCAAGTAACCATTACCTGTGATGGAGCCCTGCTTTCCTGGAGATGGCTGAACACCTGCCTGACGATGGGAAGCAGTGAATGGATTCCTTGCTTTGCCTTGCTTGCATGTGTGGCTTTTGCTTTACCTATTAAACTGTCTTTATCTCAACCCACAAGTTTTCTCACTTTCACTCTTCCGATTCTCTCACCCATCCCAGCTGGGGGAAGTGAGCGAGCAATGGTTGGAGTTAAGCCATGACAGTGGTGATAGCTGAGGCAGGGAGAGCAAGGAAGGATCACTCATTAGGCAAGCTTCCTTATGAAGATGCGCAAGGCAAGCTCTGAGAAGACAAAGTCTCTGGGCAAGGCCATCATGTCTGCACAAATGCAAGTGCACGTAACACAGAAATCCACGTACATGCCAGATGTCTGCTTTGTCACTAGTCTTAGCAGGAAAGCCAAGGACTTTGTGAAAAATGACTCTTCCCTGGAGCTATATTTTGAAGTGTTCAGCTCCCCTTGGTTTCTGAATCAATCCCACATCAGTGCCTAAATAGAAACACACTGACCATAATGTTCAAAGTCACCGATTTCCAGTCTGAAGCTCATAACAAGATTTTCAAAGGAGTTAAAGAGCAATGGGAATTTCTGGCCTGTATTTGTTGGTATATAGTAGCATGTATTGTCAAGCTTAAGGGGAATCAAGTTTGTTTTAAAATCCAGTCCCAAGTGGGTCGCTGCTTTAGGATGAAATTTTCAAAAATAAAAAAAAAAGGGGGGAAAAAAGCTAAGAACTGATCAGCTAAATTGTATAAGAACCCTCAGAAATGTCTCTAATGCTGGATTTTTAAATGCAGGAAATTCTGGGAAAGCTCCAGCGGGCAGCACCTCCATCCTCATCCATCCTGTTAGATAAGTAGGGGCCATCCTTCCGCAAACTTTTCACACTCCACTCTTTCACTCGATTTTTCATTCATTTGGGATGAAGGCTGGGCTGTCATTTCCTATCCTGTTAGATGCCACCTCGCACAGCATGGCCTGCAGACAGTGCAGCGGTGTGGGTGCCAAGCGCTGAAAACACTCGGGGAGAAAAGAGCAAGTAAAATGGGGAGAGCGGAGAGGACAGCACAAAGGGTAAATATCTGTATAGCAGTTAAGGTTAAATATTGGGGTCATCATGGGGGAATTCTGAGCCTCGAGTTACTTACTAAATGAATACAGAATATTTCCTTCTTTTATAAGGGAGGATGGAGGTCTTTTCACTCCAAAGATCTGGAAGAAACACGCCTTGACCTTAACTGACAGCATCTGCTTCTGTTTTTACTGTAATAATGAATAAGACAACAGCAACGTGGTGGTGTGTAGAGCCCCGAGGAATATTTATAAGGCACATTAGTACGGCAATGCAAACTAAAACAGCTATTGACAAGCATGAAGTTCAGAAGCTGTGATTTTGCCTGTAGCCATGACTGCTCCCCCCGCCTTGAAAACCCTTGTCAAGACCGATCATTACAACACAAGGAGGCAAGAACAAGGTGCCATTTCCATGAAATGAACCCAGCAGTATGGGGAAGGACAGAAAAGGGCTTTGGTAACCTTAATGCTAATTCATTGGGAACGTATGCAGCAGGGAAGAGAAGTTTCATGTCTAGATCCCTTCTCGTGGGAGAGTTTAGGAAAGCGATCTCCTAGATTTTTGGCAATCCATCACATGTAGGAAATTGCCACTGAATTTAATAGGATGTTACTTGCTTTCTGTGCTTTTACTTTTGTAGTTTTTAACAAATGCTTTTCTGGCATATATAGAGAGTAAGGAATCTTATAGGATGATTTTAAAAGTCCTGTAGTAAGGATTTCTTTATTAGAATAGTGATTAGCATAATTTCTTTAGAAACCAAATTAGCCTTCAGTAGAATTTCAATAAGGGAGTATTAGATTTTTAATCAAGACTGAAGTAGTATCATTGGTCCTTGTATTTAGGAATCTTTTGTCAGGCACACTACAGTCACACACCCTACTTAAAAATGGTCTAGGGTGCAAAACTCAGGAGTTAAGTAGGTTTTATTTCTAGATTTGAATATCTCCTTTTTTTTTCTTAAATAAGGGTTGTTAACAGTTAATTTTTCTATTCCTCAGTTTCCCCATATGTGAAATGAAGATAACACTTAACTACACCACAGGAATGTATTCTCAGTTGCATTTAATTACTTCTACAGTGATTTAGATGAAATTTTATTTTGTTGAAGCAAAAACCTGGGTGAGAAATACCACAGCAGATTACAGAGGATCTTTATTTGCATTTTACAAATTCTGCAAGTTAGCAAACAGGCACACATGCCTAAAAGAGTCCCCCTGCTCTGCAAAATGCAGAGTGTCAATTGTTTTGGCAAGCACGACCAACTTTTAATTGTTTAGGGTAATTCCCCACTGGCTGTTTGTGTATTTTCTCTGGTACTTTTTTAAAGAATGAAGATCTCATAATATAAAGAATAAGCTTGAGGGTAAGGCACTTGGATTCTACTTTCACCAACAAGTTCCTTGTGTGACCCTGGCTACATCACTTAATCTTCGCATTTTCTTCCTATATAGTAAAAAAAATATTTTAGTCTTTAAGCACAGTGATGCAATTTACATTACAAAAATATTAACTCCAACGCAAAAGCAACCAGGAGTGTCCTTACACTTGGGGATTCACTCAGATTTTTCGCTTTTCAGATTGAAGGTACCAACTGCACTCTTGAATGAAGCAATGTGACAAACTATCAGAGCAGAGATTTTTGTGATTGTTAATAACATTTTTTCACATTAATGCACTGAAAAGTAAATTGAAACCCATTGTGCCAGATAATTTTCTCATTTAGTGATCTCAGTCCCTCATTTTCACCCCCTCCTTCCTGTGTTTATCAATCTCTTCTCCAATCCAGACAGCACACACTGCTTGCAGAACATTATTTTTAAAATATTTGTCTGTCCAGCATATACAGTAAAAAAACCTTGATTCCAGATCGCTCTTCCTGGTTGCTACTGGAAGATGAAGAATAAAAAATAAGAACAAATAAATCTTAGAATTTGGAAAAATGTGAGAGGATGACTTTTAAAATTTCATATCAGAAAATATTTGCTATCAGCCCAGGGAGAAAAACAGGTTAGAAAAGGAAATTAAATTTACCAAATTATGAGTTCTCATAGAATTTCTGTTTCTTTCTAACAAAATATATGGTGTATCCGAGAGTCAGCTTTATCATTCTTATAACAAAGCGTATGAAACTTTTACTATACCTGGACATCTCATGTACCAGCTATACCAACCTGATAGTATAAAACAATTTTTTATAGAATTTATCCACCTACTCCAGAAAAGCACTGTTGCATACAGCAGTACATTATGAAGCACACACCCACTATGCACAATTGTTTCATTAATCCTCTAAAGCAGCTTGGTCTGTTCGTTTCTCTGAAATTCTATTTGGCAGGAATTTTTTACTTTTTTACTTCATATTTGAACACTGCCTGTGCATCGCGGCCATAAGTTCAGGTCCTTTTTGAGTCAAATTCCCGTTGGTTACAGTAGGAACTGATCAGGCCACAAGTGAGGAAGGATTAACAAAGGATTTGTCAGAGATTAATAATAGATCAGTCCATGTTGGCAAGTGGTTTTGAAAGGTTTAAGTTAGCAAGAATGAGGAAGGATGGTGGAGAGTGACATCGATAACATGGGCAGCATGCTGTCTGAGGATATCAACAGTAGCAGATAGTGTAATCTCGTTTGCTCATTTGCTACATAGGGAAAGTTGCTGAGAGATACCACTGAGAAGAGGAACAGGGGAAAAAAAAAAAGAGGTGTTACGAATGGATTCTACTGAAAATACAGCAATGCTTAGATACACCGCTCCACAATGAGGCGTAGACACATATATAGACATAGTGTCCCCACAAGAATCCTCAACCTAAGACAGGTTAAGAAATGGAAGGGAGCAGATGCATAAAGGTTGTCTCAAGGTCTAACAAACAGTGAGTGTGAACAGGAGCTCTCTGCTTTGTAGACATGCTCAAGCTAAAGGACTCATAGTCAAAAATCCAGAAGAGCACACCATTGGCATTTGTTTTGTCACAAGGACTACAGCATTTCCCTGAGCAGCTTCATTTCTGAACCACAACATACTATGTATTCGCGTGGCAGAGAATTTCTCATCCAATGCAAAAAATTGTCATTATTGATTACTCCACTGGAACTTTTGGCAAGTTCTTAACTGTTCTCACTGTTCTATGAGTTCAAATAATTTTAGTCTGAATTTACCTAGCTTCTGCTTTCAGACAGTAAATTTTTCTGTCTCTTCTTTTGATAATTCCTCTTCTAGCAGATCTGTTTCACTCCATACCATGGATATTTTTTTGTGATAGAAGTTAACCCTGTAATGAAGGAACAGACCTTTGAAGTTGGCATGGAAACAGGAACTGCTTATCAAGAACTCTTCCAGTGCTCAGGTCTTTTCTTTGATGCTGGAAGGAATTTGTTGATTTAAGTGGTTCTGAGAAATATGGCAAAGAATAAGGTCTTCTTTAGCCTGCCGTGTGGGGTTTCTTCAGTAATTCAGATTGCCATCCATTCCTGAAAGAATCAACAATTTTGTAGGTCCAGATTCCTCCAAACTAACTTGTAATTCAGCTTCTGTGTTTGCTGTTCATTTTGGCTAAGTCCTCCAGAGCATGTAGCTAATAAGGGTATATTATGTTGGATGCCAGTGTGGGTCCAAGTGTTCACATGTTAAGTCAGAGACATGATGCTCAAAATGTGATTATGGAAGATGTGGAAGATGGAGTTTCTTCAGCAGTGGTCAAAACCTTAATCTTATTTTTTCCTTCCTTGCTCAAATTCTTTCAGCTGATTTGATTTTTATTAAAGTACCTTCACTTTAGTAAACCACCTGGGGACTGGGGAACTTTCGATAGAAACATGCCAAACACAGTCCCTCATCTCGTGGTTCTGTAGATGGTGAAAGCTGGTGGACTCTGACAAATGAAAACAAATAGATTGATTTAGTGCATTTGAACACCTAGAAGAAGTTGCCGTTCCTAGAGGTGATTTACATTTGCATTTGTTTTTCTTCTCAGAGCTATGGAACATGTTTGACAGACTGTATATGAACCCCCTAAGAAATTGTTTGGCTTGGCTATTATGATGCTTAATCCTTCCCACATTGGGAGTCTGTGAATTCTTTACTAGAGGGTATGTGTTCAAGTTTTTTGTATTCTGTCAGGATAATGCAAGCTGACAAGTGCGCAGGGAGATGATAAATCTAGACTTGAGGTCTTTTTCATGGTAGGTGAAGAATGAGCTAGAACTGTTTTCATGGAGAGGATTAAATCTCAGTGGTAATTTTTTCAAGTATCGGGCAGTGTTGTAGTCCTGTGGTTGCCATGAAAAACAGTATGAAAGAGTCACTCCTACACTATAGCTCTTCAAAAATGTACCTGTGGTTCAGTGCTTTAAAGATACGGGTTTATATTAACTGAAAAGGCTTAGGGCCTGCATTTCTTATACTTGTGCCTAATTTCAGGGCTTAAGGGGAATTCAGAGCATCCAAAAGCATGCAACTGAGGTCTTAGGGTAAAATCCTAACAAAAGGGTATTATCAAATTTTCATTCAACCATATGCTCAGAATTAGCTTTTTGTGGTCTTGATACTTTTAAGAAAGTTGCCATGAAGCTTCAGTATCTCCTTTCTTGATTACAGCAACTTCTTCCCTGCCATATCATGCACCTGTGTTTCATGTCTGCTCTAGAAATTTCTCTGTACGGTTGTTTGGCTGTAGAACATCTCCCTCCCATTCTTCTTCATCCACCTTTTATCTCTTTTGACAGCTCCCTTTCACACCACCTGATGTTCAAGCCTCTTGTGGTGTTCAAAGCCTCCGCCTGCCTCCCCCAAATACCTCAAATATCTGTCCTTCTCCAACCTCTCCCTGAAGACCCACTTCTATCACTGTGCCCATAAGAAATGGACTGAGATCAGCCACAGAGATGGCAAATAGGACCTGCTGATATTTCTGAAGTTGAAGTGACTGACATGCTGAGATTTAGCTTAGATAAACCCCTGCTTTTATGACTGTGACCTTCTCCACAAAGATCCCTTGTATTATCTGCTTGAAAAAGTTATGCTTCTGTTTTTCCTATGCAAAAAGTCTCTGAAACTGAACCACAGGTTTCTTTACATCTCTCTACCCTGGGGGAAAACCCTTTTTTTCACCCCATCAGAATATGTCCTTGTGAATATCGAAAGCTGAAGCATTTCATCTTTGAGCCTTAGCTTCTCCTTCTCGGTTGTGACACCAAACGAACAACCTTGATATATACGAACAACATATATATTGTATCAGCCTCAAAAGCCATTGTTTTTTTCCTTTTACATTTCCTCTCTGTGTACCACGTCCCTGAGACCATATTGTGCTTGCAGAGCCACACTTGGGAGACTCCACCAGCTATTGTGCTTTCACACCCCGAGTGGAGCTCCCATTGATCTCGATGGGAGTTCGGTGTGGGGTTCCAGCACAGGATGCACAGGAGGAGAGATAAAAGGGCGCCTGATAAGAGTTCACATATCTGATAAGAGTTCTGCAGTGTAGACAGGAGAGCAGCATTTTCACCTTAATTATCAGTCACCTTCTTTTGTGGTTCAATGAAGGATGCTCCATTTTAATAGAACATCAACCCAGGCACCTAGGAACTGCCCGAAGTCCCACAGAAAATGGCACTGATACCATCTCTAAAGTATGCATCACCCTTCCGCTGTGAATTTTAAATAAAGCACTGTGAATCCTGAGCAGCGCTCAGCAAGCAAGGGAGTATTGAAAAACCCAATGACCAAACGCAGCCCTTGGTAATAATCTCCGGCAAACTAGTTCAGTGCTGAGCAACAAACCAAGGAGAGTCTTTGGAAAGGATTTATTTTTCTAGTATGTGCCTTAAAAATAAATTCCAATATTTCAGTCTGTATGACAGAAACGTAGAGTTTTTTTTCGAAAGGCAGTGGTGGTAACAATAGGCTTATTAATACTAAAAACCGAGCTATATAATTATAATAAAACCGTTGAGTCTCATTTCTTTTATATACATGGCAGTATGCAAATAGGGAGCCATCCGCCTTGATAACTGCAGAAGCTATGAAATCCTTATTTGAAGAATTTCAATCTGGTTTTCCTATAGCATTCAGTACTCAAAGTTAGAAAAGAAGCTTCCCCCCTCCTCCCCTTTTCTTTCTCAATATAACAATGCATTTTAAACTGCTCCAAAATTGCAAAGCTATTTCGCAGCTTCATAGAGAGGAAATGGCTTGAGGGAACCATTTGCTTTTTTATGCCTGGAACATCAAAATAAAACACCAAATGGGAAAATGAATTCTGTTATATAAAGGGTGGGAGCAAGACAGAAAGGGCTTTGTGGTAAAGGGTGAGTCAGCTGGGGAGCCCGCGTGGGATGGCAGAGCCTAGCAAGGGACCTCAGAGTTTGGCTTAGATATGTTGAAGCTGCTTGAGCAGGCCAGGAGATCTTACAGGAACCCGCAGCTCTTTGTTCCCTGTTCATCTGGGGACTTGTCCTGCATGGTCCCCGTTACAAGAGGAAGGCAAGGTGTGTGGCTTATTAGACATCCCAATGATGCGAAAATCAGGAAATTTAGGTGGTCTCTCTGTCTCTACTGTTGGAAAATAGGGAATCCTAGGCAAATCCTTTCACTTCTTTATGGCTTTGTTACTGCTTTGTTTTTCTTGTGAGCAATGAGCTCTGCTTACAGCAACACACCATCAGGAAACGCGAAACTTCGTTGAGAACTTTTAAGACGTTCATTGTTCCAAATTAAAAAGTAGCTAATAAGCTTTTCTCTTACTGGCTCCATTGGAAATAAGGATATGTTTAGACATCTCAAGAATGGGGATGTCCTCAAGAAAGAGAAAATGAAATAAAAGTAGAAATTAATTTCAGGATTATTGAAAAGTTTGATGAAGCGTTCACTGGTGACCTGTTAATCATACATACAGTGGGAAAGGCTTGGAGCCTGGCTGCATCTTTGAACTCAACTGCTGCACATTGTCCAGGTTGAGGGTTTTTTTCCTCTTTCTTAGCCAGAAGCTTCAGTGAAATTTGAATGTTGTTCTTCTCCAGGGTACAGTGCATGCAGTTTAGCACTCTAATTTTGAGTCTCAAACTTAGGGTGACCTTGGGCAAAGTACTTTGTCCCTCTACTTTTGCTTGCTCTCCTGTGCAGATTGCAGAAGAACCCTCCTGCCTCTCAGCATCAAGAATCATAGTCAAGGGCAATACATGACATGAAGTACCATGAACAACATGTAAGTGCCCTCACCTGGGCCAGCTGGAGAGAGTTGCTCAAAAATCTTATGTGATTCTCCTAGTGATCTTCACGTCTTGATAACCAAAGCCATTCTGGTCAAGAGAAAGAAGTGTTCCCCCTCAGGTGTAGTGCCTTTTACCTACAGGTTGTTTTGCTACATTTCCAAAGGTCTTGAATTGCCACTCCTTGGGTTTACCATTCATACTAAGGGATAAGACTGATTTACTTTATCACAATCCCATGGTGCTTTGTGAATGCAGGATAGAATACTAGAGGCAAAATGTGAATGGCTGCTAAAGTGAAAGGGAATTGGGTATGTACGCCCTCTTAAGTAGCTCTGAAAAATTGTGACTGATTTTTTTTTCCATGTGGTTCCTCATCTGCTAGGGAAAGAAAATGCAGTTCTATATGACACAAATTTAGAGACGTCCATGGGGCTTGTTTTTCCTTTGAGGGCATAAGCATGGTCTGCACAAGGACAGATTTGCCAGTGTAGCTGTAACTACAAACCTGGTTTATGAAGACATATGTTTATACTGGCAAGTGATTTTGACCATTCACTTTATCACTAGCTCCCTGAATGCTTTTTTTATGCTAGTGACAAAAGCGATTTGAGGTGTTGTAACTGCATCATGGCAACAGGTGTTGGTGGTATAGATTAATAACATCAAATCATGGCCTATTTGTATATATATAAATATATATTTTGTGCATATTTCTGTACATAGACAACTGCAGTATGCACAGCATTATATATAAAGCTTATTTATACACAAAGCTTATTTATATACATATACTTCTATATATGTGAATACATATTTATATAAATCTATGCCAACATGCATGAGAGAACGACATACCCAGTGTTCAGTATCTTCCCTTGCCATCGGAACTCCCTGCTCAATATCCATGTTTTATAAAAAAGTTCAGTTAGAAAGAAAGTGGCTCTTTTTCACTCACGCATCCAGAAAAGTCCTTCAAAAGTGCTTGAATTTAGGCCACCAGATCTTCAAAAGCACCAGGCAGCAGCACTATGTCCCAGAACAAAATGATTGTCACAGTTTGGTTCCCCTAACCAGAACAGACCTTCTCACACCATGTAGCTCTAGAAGACAAAGGACACGTGTAAACAGACAAATTATAACTGTTTCCCTGCAACAAGTGACATCCTGTCTAAAGAAATAGGGTTTTTTCTAGGTAAATGAAAAAATAATGACAAAAAACCCCAAGTAATACACTTAAATTAAACAGATATTGTTTTAAAGAATCACATAGATGTAATATGTTATTTAAGTGCTCTGTGAAATTTGGTTTTGGAGGACCAGTGAACAGGACAAAAAGAATCTGGAAGTCCATGAAACTTGTTTTTCTTCCCAGTGAGCTCTAAATTTCATAAGGCAGCTCAAATTAGGTTTTGCGACTCCTCTTCTTAATGGCCTATGAAGGAAACTCTTCAGAAACCTTGACTTAGCTTGCCATTTGTCAATACTAAAACACATCAATAGCTGAAAAGATTAAAATAGGTATATACAGTAGCTAATACAAATATGGCTCTGCTCTACATTCTGCGTGTAAAAGTATATTTTCCTAATTTTGGACTGCAGCAGTAAGAAGTAATCTTTCCCACTGGTGGATTGAACCTGAACTCCAAAAACTTGATTAGCTGTGGCAGAAATGTCACTAAGGGCTGTGGGTTTGGGTGAGGGAAATTCTGAGTTTAAAAGAGAAGGTACTGGGAAGAGAAACAGATAAAAGGAGACAGGACATTTTCAAGAGGGAAGAGATCAAGGGAGAAAGCGGTTGAGTTTCAGGACAGTGGTATATGAATTGCTTGGGAAAAGGGAATTGTCAAGATATAGCTCATACATATTTTCCTCCAGATAAATGAGGAAAAATGAAAATAAAAGACTGGCACTGCAGTATCTATCCTGGCTCCACATTGCCAGTGGGAGACTGACCTTGAAATCTGCTACCACACGGTAAAGGGAATCAATACTGATTCTTGCATTCAAGGTGAAAGGATGTTTTTCAGTTTGGCATCATGATTTCAAAAAGCTGCATTTGGCGTTGAGGGGTATCTAATTCCAAGAAGGCAGGTGTTATGGAGTTAAATAAAGGATCATAACCCACTTCTCGATACTTTTTAATTTTTTTTTCTCCTTCACACACAGGCATTCACATGCAGTCCTTCTAAACTACTTTCAGATGCTCAAGTTCAGCTGTGTCCCAACAGTGAACTATTTTACAGACATACTTTCACTGGCTTGTAGAAGACATGACTATTATTTATAATTTCATGGTCTAGTTCAGAACTGAAACTGGCTGGAGACATTTTTCTACATCCACCAGCTTGCTTTGGTGAAACTCAGTTTAGTAATAGCAAATTAGAATAATAAAACTTATTGCTCCGGGATTCATCACAAATTCAACATCCCAAATGAGTTACCAGATAAAAATCAGTGTTAGTTCATCATTCATGTTAAAGAAACCAAAGAAGAACGAGGAAAAATGTGTCCATACATCTGGTGGATTTTAGCATTTTTAAATGTAGATTTTGCTAAATCTTCCCATCCCTTTTCTCTGCCCCTTCCTTCTCTACTCTCCAAAAGAAAACACATCTAGTTGCCTTAGGAGGACATGATGTATCAAATTTACAAAATAAACTAGAGCCAAATTACCTGCTAGGTATGGCTGGGGAAACGCTATTGAAAACCAGATATCAACACAACTTTCAAGTCTGTATCCAAAATATACACACTAAGGCAGGTGAGGATTACGGCGCAAACTGGGAATCACAGGTGGGAGACACCCTTCATCAGGGCAGCAAAGGGAGCATAAAGCCAAGGTTTTATCTGTTCTTGTAATTCTGAAGCTAAGTAATGCCGCTGGCTTGTGTTCCTACACAGGTGATGCCTTCCTCCAGGCTCACAGGGAGCAGTACAGAAATGCCCAGCTGTATTTTGTCTTCTCAGCCTGCCCTGGCGGTATTCCTCCCCTGCTTAAATCTGGAGGAGTCTGTAGAGAAGCAGTTCACGGGCTGTGCTGATTCCAGCAGCGATGCCTTAAAGGCTGTCTCATCACATGGAGGTGAATATCAAACTCCACAAGCAGGATGTAACTGGAATACATATGTGAAGGTATCACTGCTCGCTCTGAGCAGGTACACGCAGATGGGTTCATTATCCATGTTAACCAGACTGGCTTTTGCAGCTTCTCCTGCCACTCTACAACGTCAAATGTGTAGAAGCAGCGATGCAAGCAGCCCAGGAAATGTCTGTGTCAGTGCTCCTGCTGCAGTCTGGAAATCCCTTCTTAAAGAAAGCGGATACAAGTCTTATTAGGCTGTCTGCAGAGCCCAGGGAGGAGGAAGAGAAGACCTGGCTGGATGCAAGGCAGCAGCTCCCAGCCTGGGCTCCAGGTTGCAACCTCTGCCCTCTTCGGTTGTTGACCTGGTTCCGGCCAAATCCCTTGAGTCCTTAGTGCATGGATTTTCTCTGGCTCCTCTTAACGCTCAGACCAGGCAAACCAAAGATCCATCCAGCCTCCTGTCTGTCTCTGACAGCAGCCACTTGTCAGCGCTTAGGGAGGTGTTTGAAAACAGGGCACAAATGTCCTGGTATTTCCCAAATACCCTTCCAGCCCTTTGCCTGATCAGATTATAAATTCTTCAAGGCAGAGACAATATCTTACACTGTGCTTCTACACAATTTTGAGGTCAGGTAGTGCTTGTATCATATAAAAGAATGATAATTAGTGGCCTGTGACTGGCAACTGGAGTTGGGTTCACAGCTACGTGGCTGTTGCTGCTGCTTTCGGCCAGGATGGGACAGTCATTTCCACGCTAGGGACAGTTTACTGCTCTGTCCCTATCACAGGTATTAACACACACACTGCTAGCAAGGACCCACTGAGGGTCTAAAAGTGTTACAGATGATAAGTGTATAACAGGAAAGTCAATTATCAGCTAGTAGATCCCGGTGTTACCTTCCAAGGCACAGAATTATAGCCTGCCACTTGCTTTTTGCAGGTCATCTTTCACAGTGTTACAGACCCACATTAAAATGACTTGTGACTAACGACAGAGCAGGGCTTAGTGCCTCTTTATCACTCTGCAGTGAAAGGAAGGTCTTCTCTTTAACATCGCGGAAAAAGCTTTGCGATTGAGACTTCAGACTGGCTACGGAAGATTTGCATGGCTGAAAAGAATTGCTTGGTTTATGTTTTGGCACAATTCGCTCACTGTTTGCTTTATTCATGGGCCTGACAAAATCTATATATTCTTTTTATTTTTTCATTTTACACACACTATAGTAAATGTTTGCTTTGGTCTGTTACCTGCTTGGACTAACCTTTGCAGTATAACTTCTATATTAAAACGTTCGAATAACCAGGGGTTTCTATGATGCATTTTAAAAAGTAGGTCAGTGGTACAGCTTCGGTAGGATATGCATTTAAAAAAGGTAAAGAAAAAATAAATATGATCACCAACAAAGGAAGACTCTGAGAAATGCACGCTTGGAGAAATTTCCCCTGGAAGAAGATGTCTTGTCTGTAATCTCCACAGTAATGTCTATGCTGTTTAAAAAAAAAAAAAAAAAAGGGAAAAAAATAAAAAGAGGGCTAGGGACTTAGCTATAGTCTAAAGGACAAGTGACAAGAAGCTCCCATACTCATTGCTACCCCAGGAGCTGATTTGTTTTGGTGAGATCCACCAGAAATGGTCCAAAACATGGCTATGGAGCCCCAGCAGCCAAACGGTGGCAGCAACCAGGAAGCCTGTTCTGGAGCTCAGTCCCTGGTCCCTGTCACTGTAAGACTCTAGATGTGTCCCACAATATCTGGGAGAAGACTTGCATTCATCTGGAAGATGAGGGTTAGAGCCTGGGCCACTCTCCGCCTTGGTGCAAGTCAGCATCACCCTGTTCACTCATTGACTCAGGGGCTTTGTACTGGCATCCACCAAGTGTGAACGCGTCACCCAATTTAGTGTACAGCCCTCAGCAAGGGCTGCACATCATGAGTCAGTTACACCAGCCCTGAAGAAGCCCAGAAGTATTACAAACTGTTCATCTCTGAGTCACAATTTCCTCCATGCCTGGCTCTTTTCCTACAGCTAAAGTAACAAATAATCAACATTTCATGTGCCACCTGCACGTACCAAGAAATGTTGAAGGAGAGCTCAGGGTCTGTTCAGGCATGCTCTCCCCAGCCTCAAGCAAGAAGGAATGAAACAGTGCAGCTGTGTACTAAGTTTGGGATTCACCTAATGTTCCAAAAATAGAGGGTAGAAGCAGTGTGTCAAGCAGATCTAAGGCAGACATATAAAAGACTGCTTAGGGAAAAAAACCAAGCTCATGTATTTGGGGACAATCAAAATGCCTCCGTCCTTTTAGAGTTTATAAGCAATTTGAAAAAGAATATTATGAGAAACCTAGAACAAATTAATAATCTAAGACTTTATTTTCAAGGAAAGTTTGAAATCTTTTTGTTTAGAAATAAGAATAACCAACTCATAGAGCTGGTGACCGTATACCACCAGCTTTGGTTGTCGTTTTTTTATTTTATTGTCAATTACACAGTTATGGATCACAACCGAAATTATGAAACTGTCAAGATTTGGCAAATCTACAAAAAACTATAAAGAACAATCAATTTTGATCCACTGAAGAACTGAAAATTGCTTCATTGGACAAAAGAATATTTCGTCTATCATACATGCATTAAAAAATTGAATTAATTTTGAGATACTGGGTATACTTCAGTCACTTTACAGTGCACATGAACAGGGCCTTTTTATAGGATCATAGAATGGTTAGAGTTGGAAAGGACCTTAAAGATCATCTAGTTCCAAACAATCTTTTTCACAGAATTCGCTGTCTTGCTGCTAAGTGTTCATACAGAGTTGCCAAAGTTAGTCAGATTGCTGTATGACACTTCTCCACAAATTTCAATTTGCAAAGATCTTCAGGATATTCTGAAACGAAAGGCACTCCAATTATGTAAACTGTTACTACCATTGCTTTCACAAAACTAAAATCGTGTTCTTAAACTGCTTAACGGTGTTCTTTTAATCCCTCAGAGGCATTACTCTTGCTCCTCGATTGAGTACCAAAATAAGAATGATTTCCTTCTCTTTTTTTTTCTGAAATGCGTTTATTGTTTTATATCATCTGGGAAGAATGGAAAGAAAAGAAAAAAACCCAAACAGTGCAAAGCCAAATCAATTGCATGGTACAGCATTTACAGGCTGGTCTTAATTCAGATCGGTATTGGCAATATGTTATTTAGGAAGTACTTTCTGGACTCACTGGCCTGGGGGATTAAATTTTAAAATCCTATCAATGGGCCATGTAACAGGAATCATGAAGAAAGTGTAGCCATAACAGAATTGAATACATGCATGTAATCTGTCTACAATCTGGAGGCATTTTATTTATGTGCCTGCTCTTAAATGTTCAATTAGTGAGTCCCTAGTGATTGAGACTTCTGTAATACATTCCCAGCACATAGTTTATAGTGCAATCATTGGAAACCCCGTACTGCTTGTTAGAGTTCCCAACCCATGAAGGTATCTTCCCCTTCCCCCAGACTGGTATTCAAAATATGCGCCCATCTACTTTGAGCTGGGAAATGTTGCTCTCCTGTTCTCATTATAACGGTCTGTTGGAATGAACTGCCTTACGATGTGGAAAAAAAAGCCATCATTATCAATTAAGCATATTAACAATGGATTGATAATTAATTTATCCAAGCTGATGGCCTTCCCTTCCTTCCATTTTGCCTAACTAAATGCCAGCATGCAGTGGGCCCTCTGGTTACAAGCAAGCCGTGGATGGAGACCATCCCTTCCTCAGCCCTGGAACACCCATCCCTCTCTGAACTAACCCTGCAGTGAATAATCAGAATATTTTATGGCTGGAAGAGGAAGCCTCTTTAAAATGAGCACAAAGCCAGTTGCCTTTCATCCCAATTTTTCTCTTCATCTCGTATCAGACAAGTATCTCTCTAAACTTCAAGGGGGAACAGATGGGTCTATCCGACTGCGTCTTTGTTTTCTCAAAGCAGCACATTTGCAACCATTTACTTCCAAGCCCAATAAGATCTGATGACAAGACTAGCTTAGGCTGATGCTTCCCTCCAAGCAGGACAGGAGAAGGAGGAAACTCCACCACCTAGCTGGGCGGTGTTAGAGGAAAGTGGAGGAGGAGCCAATGCTGCACACAGCCATGAGCAGCTGCTGAGATTTGCATGTGCTCACAAGGGTTCAAAAGCAAACAGTTATTTCTGTTTCTGTATCCCTCGTGCACAAGAGAGGGAGGAAGAAGATCATCTGCCACAGCCTGATGAAGGAGGATGAGTGAGCCTTCAACTCAGGAATAGTAGAACAGTGAAGAGGGCTTTCAGACACTTCAGGAATAGGAGTGGATCCAGTCATCTGGTTCAATGACTTAAATATCTAAGGAAGCAAAGAGGGCAGAGAACTGTATTCTGGTATGAGCAAAGTTTGCCATGGGCTGCACCCTGTTCTGGAATGGAGGTAGCATCAGAAAATAGGAACAGAAGTTATTCTATAATCTGCTCTTGTGAAAGCAGTTGGGCCACCTTTAGGAAAAGCCCATGGAAAGACCTGGATCAGGGTTAGACTGAATCCTTTTACACTTTTCTGGCTGCTTTCTGAGGCTGCCATTTGTACTTCTGCAGCACAGCCCGGGTGCCACGTCCACCACACCTGTCCTTCTGAACTGAGAGTTTTCCAAAAACAGGAAAACAGTGTCAAGTAACCTTCTGCTGTTAATCCAGACCTATTGTAATCATTCTCTTGCGTAATGTGCAAAATAAACCGTCTAAATTACTATTCACCGTCTTTACACTGGTCATATGGCAGCTTCCTTCTCCCTAGAAAGCACTCTCTGGTTAGTGGTAAGCCCTCATAATGATAAAAATAAAGAAGTAAATTTTTTCATATGCGTTGAGACTTGCATTGTGAAAAGACAGGAGAGTTGATTTGCCTTCAGTCATTTAATCGCATAACTCATTGCAGCACTGAAGTGGGTCAGCTAACGTTATCGCTGAGCATTGTGTTGGGGATGAAAGTTAGTGCCGTCTTTGTGTCCCACAGGCTTTTAGGAAACAAAAGCAAATCAGCTGAAGAAATAAAATAATATGCTGATGAAAATATTTTCTTTTTTTTTTTTTAGCTGAGGGTCACTACATCTGGCAGATATTGTGAGGGCTTTTTTTTTTTCTTGAGCACTACAGTGAATTTTGCTTGGAGGAAGCCAACTGAATCCAGGTCAATCTGATTAGAACAAATAAAATAGGCTTTGAGTATGCTGGAAAAGAAATTTGCCCTGGTCCTTAGTTGCAAAGGGTACAAAATCTCTCAAGCTTGTGTAGGTTAAAGCCTGAAGAGCAAGGTTGCAGCCACCTCCAAGTTATTTAAATCCCTAAAATTATTTAAAGTTATTTTAATCTCCATTTCTGTGGTAGAATTCTGAAGCCTTTACTGGAGTCACTCAGCATTCACAGCAGCGTAACAAGGATCCATAACCTGTCGTGTCTGCAGCATGACGGGATGTAAAACATCATTGCCTGTCCAGCTAAAACAAGGTCAGATTATTAAAATACAAATCAATCTGTTATTGTTTAATGTGCTGCTCACTGTGACTCACATACAGGACTCACCAAGAGACACACATCGTATAAAAGCAGATGTTGTGTGTAAGTCATTTGAGGTAAAGGCAGCCCGTCAGGGATGAGATGGTTAAGGGATCTGCACTTTTTGGGGGATGGTAGAAAAATCCAATTTGATTGACCTTCCTGGGAAGAACTGAAGTCAAAAATATAATGAGGTAATGAGCTATTTATTAAAAATACAGCTTTGCACTTTCATAGCTCTGTTTATATGATAAATAATAGCTAATCCTGCTATGCACTTTGCAAAGTGAATGTGTAAGTACTGTCCCCTTTTTGTAGGTGGGGAAACAAAGGCAGAAAAAAAACCACATTCTCATGGCAACAGAGGGAATTGGTGCAAGAATTGGAGTGTGATGGCAGGAATTTCACTTCTCCCTTTGCGTTACTCTTACATGTACAGGATGTTCCCTTGGTCGTGATTTCTGAGCTCTGTTTTTGTTTCATTCTCTCTTCTCCCTGTCTTAAGTGACCTGATTTTATCTTTCTTAACGTGAAGAGAGAGGCACAGCAGCCTCTTGTTTGTGTGCATAGGAGGCTTAGAGAAGCACTGCAAATGTGGGGTATCTGTGGTTGTAACCCTTCCCTGCCCATGATGCCTCCTTCCAAAAAATACCCAGATCCATCTGCCATGGTAAATCCACCTAAGGGGTCTGGCAGAAGGGGAAAATAGAAGGAAGGACAAACTTATTGTGTGTAAACTCATCCTACACCAGGGATTTTCTTAGAGGCTTGGTAGTTTTGTAAATCCTCATAGATTAACTCCATAAATACAATAAAAATCGTAGTATCTTTTTCTATCACATCTACAGTCAGCCTGTTTTCTCTCTCCCCCTTCAGGTGGTTATTTCACCCCGAAGAAGGTTTTCATGATCAAGCCCCTGCTGCTCACTGCTCCTTGTAGCAAAGTGTAAAGCGCACGCTGGGAGATTTACAGGTTTTGGGAGTCTTTATTCCGCAAGTATGAAGAAGAGCAAAGGAGGCTGTTAAACACTCTTGTCCTGGTGCAAATTAAGCGTTTTGACCCAGCCCACACGTATTTAATTCTCCATACTGCCTTTCAGAGAGGGGTTGCACTTTGTGCAGGGATTCGCTTACCTATTTGCATGCGCTTCACCACCTTTTTGGATTACCCTTCATATAAGGAATCCTCTCGCTTGATGAAGTGTAAGCTCAAAGGAGTTTTCTGGACATAAGGTGCATTAGCAACCAGTTCTTTAGCAGGCCGTTTTTCATAGAATCATAGAATAGTTTGGGTTGGAAGGGACCTTTAAAGACCATCCAGTCCAAAATCGCCTGTAATAAGCAGGGACATCTTCAACTAGACAAGGTTGCTCAGAGCCCCACCCAACCTGACCTTGAATGTTTCCAGAAATGGGGCCAGATCTTTGCCAGATAGCTTCCGGAATCCCTTTTGTTTTAACAAATGTCCTATCAAAGACTGTGGTTTAGCTTAGGAGTCTACTTGGAGAGGCATCACGGAAGGGAAAAGTGTCAGATACGCAATTCTCTGCCAAAGTGCTTTTGAACTTATCTGGCCTGCGGAGCTAATGGGACAGAGCTCTGGGTTGTTTCAGTTTTAAAGATAGCAGTGGATCTCTTTTCTTAGAACAAGCATATGAGTCCTTGGGAAGTTGCCATGAGTCTGACCAAGTTCGGGAGTCAAGTGACTCCCAGGTGGCTGCGCTTGGAGCTCGATGTGAAGAAAGCCCTGAGCAGAACCTGCCAACCCAGCCTCCACGCAATGCACAGAAACGTCGTTTTTTTCCCCTTGTTGAAAGAAAAATATTAAACAGGTAGCTTGGGCTTTCCATGTCTTAATCAAGGATTTGGATGGATCTTCAAAAGTTCCCAGTCTTGAAACTGTCTCTCTGCAGCTAGATTTAATACTTGCAATAAAATCAATGTAGAGTTGGTGCCCCAGTGCTGCAAATGTGGAAGCTCACTCTGTCATGCAGGTGTAGAACTGGTATTAGAGCAGAACTCAGTGGGCTTTATATGAGGCACTAGTCAAATCCCTATTTAAGAGGTTACAGTTTTGAATCTTCAGACTACAAATATGAAAAATCTTAAAGACCTGACATCCAGACCTAGGTTTTTTTCTTCTAACTCTTGCTTTGTGTTGAAATGCCTGATCTGCTCCCCGTGCTGCAAGCCAGAGAGGGTAAACAAGCTCTACAGTGGTCACACGTTTTCATCCTGCCTCTGCAGTGTTATGTTCTCCAAGGAATGACTGCTATTGTGATCCAGGCAAGAAAAGGAAGTTTTCTGCAAACTCTGCTATCTCAGCCCAAACTAGCCTTAGGGTGAAGTTGTAGCCCCGTATAGACTGAAGAGCAATTCAGGTACCTAGACATAGGCATTCTATATGAGATGCCACAAGGTATTCCGAACAATGTGCATGAGATGAGCAAGAAACTGTGAGATACCCCAGGAGACCTCAAACAGGACCACATGCCCCTATGTAGGCGAGTCTGTGACTTTTTTGGAAATTTACTGTTGAACTCATCAAAGCTAAGATTTTTTTTCTCTCCATGTCAATCCTGTAGAAAATATATGGCATAAAACCTGACTTTCAGATAGAAGCAGAATTATTTCAGATTTTTTTTAATAGTTTTGGAATAACTTCCTCATTATCCTCAGCCACTGTGGGAAAGACAGGGTGGAGTCTGAGCTCGAGCAGTGATGGTTTTGTGAAGCTGATGGAGGGTGTTGAGTTAACACCCCCAGCCTTCCCAGACTGCTGTCTGGCACCTCATTCATCTGAAGACCTCTGGGCATATAAGGTCTGTGATAAACAAAGGGGGTCTGTATTGTGCCTCTCGGTTTCCAGTGGCTTATTAAAGATTGGATTGTTTAATGTTATCCTTTAACAGAGAGATATTTCTGTGGATAGGGAGACTCCTGTGTCACTGGACAAGAAAGAACAAGGCTTTCATGTTACTTGCTTAAACCATTAAGCACTGATATTTTGCTGTTTGACATGCCATTGTTTCTTGCTCTTTCTAACCAGTCCTGTTTCTCCATTCCTTGTGGTTAATTATTGCTCTCATTCTCTTTCCGGCACGTCTTCTCCTGTGCTGTTACTGGATCTGTAGGGGGAAAGTGACTGAGGGAACTAAGCGCGGGACCAAGGAGCAGAGGATTAACTGTCCCCGTGGGAAGCCTGAGTTACTAGCTGCCACATATGCACATTTTCATTGCTAACAGTGAAGGAAAAGTTAACAAAGAGCTTGTCACCTAGAGCAGAATACAGGGGAAGAGGAAAAATTTCTGCAAGGAATTTTTATCGTCTACCCATGACAGCACAGTGCATGCAGTTCATGTCCAATTACTACTTTTTATTATTCGTTATCTGCATTACAGTAACTGCCACAGGTACCAGTCAGGATTGCAGCAGCATTGTGAGAGATTCTGCTCCAGCACAGACTGGGTCAGCACTGGAAGTTTTTAGCAGTATTTCAGCTGAGAAAATAAATGTCCTACTAAAATAACTATGCTGTTACAAGCCATAGTATTGCACCACAGCAGGCCTACCTTCTACTTTTGCAGGTTATTCCCCTTCCCACACAGGAAAGATCTGATGCAAGTGCAATCATTTCTCTGTCATTTTGAGTATCTATATTTGAATGCAGCTGCAGCAGTATAATGCTGCTATAGTTTCAGGCAACATCAGTCCACAGGTAGATGCATGTAAGACAGACCCTGCCCCAGAAGGCATCACGTCTCAGTAGGCAAGAAGCGGCAAAGGAATCAGAGGCATAAATGCATCATAAATCTGTGGAATGGCGGCGCTGGACAAGGTGCGTGTCTCATCCCTGGATCTGGGCTGGCATTTGCCGGCTACAGGAGGAGACAAACTAGCCTTCACTCTAATTCCACGTCAGTGTCAATGTATCTCTACCTAAGTTAATGAAAAGTTGGTGTAATTAGGCCCCACCTGTCTAAAGGTCTGGTTTGTTATCTTCACCCCTGGGGAGTTAATGTGCCAGGGGCTTCTCAAAGAGTAGCTGGCTGACACCTCAGTTTGGCAGCCTGAAAGAGCACTTATAGCCTGATCCGTCTTGAAGAGTGTCTTGGGCATCTTCTTCCCAATCACTAACTAACACAGGAATAAGAAAGAATTCAGCTCCTGTTAGAGTTTGATATAGTTTCTGCCACATTCTGCCAAGAGGCAAGTTGGCATCAACTTCTGACAAGAGGCTGCTCGAGAAAGCGTGAGAATAAACGCTCCTGCAGAATTTTCTTCAAGGCTTGGAGTGACACATAATAAAGCAGTCAAATTCTGTTGACTTTTTCTCAAGGATTTTAATGCAATGTCTCTGAGGCTGACTGATGGGCAGCCCTGGAGCTTTCTGATCCTGCAACTGGGCTGGCAACTTTTTTTGTAGAACAGATTAGTTACTCAAGACTGGTAGCCTGATCTGTGCAGCATGTGGGCTTTGTTAGTGCTTCATATATCCACAAAGCTTTGTTCTTGACATAAATTCTGTTACTATCAACCGTGTTCTCGGGATACTCTCTTTTATGTTGGCACTGATGGAATAGCACTTCTTCACAGTAGGTGTAGAGGCATCAGGAAAGACTGAACAAAGCAAATAATCCTAACAATTCCCAGAAAAAAACGCCAGGTTGGAACAGCGACCTCTAAGTTTTGCTGAATTTCTGGGATGTTTGGTTCAAAATCAGTTATGAAAGCAGAAAAAGCAGATCTATAAAATGTTGGTGGCTATGTGAAATATTTTTCTGGATATGTATGTTTTAAACAACATGTCTGTACATATAGATGTATCGAAGCATATGGATTAACTTGCTTTATCACATCCTCATTGATTATGACCTCTATAGTCCTACTCAATAAACTCTGTAGATTTAGGAAGCTATCTGATCCAGACTGTAGTCTGAAGCAGAGATATACAAGTCAGAGCTAAAGTGATACGTTGGCTTGGTAGCTGGCAATGGGTGACAAATATAAGTGAAGAAATTTCTGCTAGGGATTTAAAGCTGAGAAAGCAAGGGGTTGAACTATTAATGCATGGTATGGCATGGCATTGAGATAAACTGCTTGTGCGGTGAGATGCTTGCATGTCGTGCTTCAAAATATGTCAGGTATGCATGATAAAGGCATGCTGCTGAAGTAAAAGTGGCTACAGGACACAAAGGAAAACAAATCATCAGTGGGAGAATGATTGTCACAATGTCATAAAAATAAACAAATGACTGCAAAAGGAAATTGGGATCTTAGACTTCAGGTTGGACTGCTGAAGCACTAGAAACCTCCTGAGATGCCAATATGCCAGTGCTGCTCAGTACTGTAGCTCAGGAAAGTCTAACTTGTCTAGAAACTTCTCAGCATCAGATTCATCATAAAATTGTCCCTGCTTATGAGAAAAGAGAGAAGTGCTGGAACAACTACCTGTGACTAGTAGATAGACAACAGCATCCTTTATTAGCTGAACTGGAGTCCCAGCAAAGTAGGACTGGAAAACTGTGGGCTAATATCCCTGGAAAGATTAACATATGGAGGTAATTCAATATAGGTAGGAAACAAATCTATGTATCCTGCTTCCCAGTTAGTGCTCTGTCTCTAGGCAAGACTGACTCTTACTACCTCCTTGTTGATTTTGTCAGCAAAGTGGGTAATTACTGGTGCATTCATGCCATCCGAATTTAAATGTTAGTTAAATGTTAGTTAAATGTTAGTTTTAAATGTAGTTTATCTGGAAATGTCTCCATTAACTAGGCAGAAGATTTAGGTTCCCACTTCAGGTGTTTTGTGTTGCATGTAATTAGGTGCCTAAAATCTTCTGAAGTGTATTATATGAATTCTTGCATACTGCATCTGTTGTGGTCACCTTCTGCATATGGCCATCTAGCCAGGAAAAAGTTGTCTGAAACCTCCACTTACTACACATTAAATTGCCCTGTTATGGTGTGAATAACTCCTAACCTGCTTGCAAAGGTCCTTGGTTGGTTTTTTCTCACTAATGCTCTGATAACCATCACTGTGGGCACTGGAAGCTTTCGAGTCTATGACCCTACAGAAACCGGCACAGCTGGCAAGAAAGGAAATGCTGTGTGAAAATCATTATTTGGCTGTGGAAAACACACCCAAACAGCTGAACATTTGCAGAGACCCACCTACTGTTGTGCAAGATTACTTTAAAACAAAACATATTGTCTTTTTCCTGGCTCCCCATAACTGTTGTGGGCTGTGGTGGGACCACAAGCAGTTGTTGATCTCTTTTTCCCAGAACACATGATATGAAAGTGTCAGCAGGACAGCACAAAACTTGTTATCCAGATCCAGATCCTTTCAGTGGTGACCAGCTCCCGTAAGAAAAGGGGAATAAAAGGACTGAAGATGGGTCACTGTTATGTTAAATTGAAGGTAGTAGCTGATCCCTTTACAAAATTTCACCCATGTTTAATGTCATCTATCAAGTCTTTACTTGGCACAACTGAGTTTTGAACTGATGTCTACCAACTGGTGTCTATCTAGAATCACTAGAATGTGTAAAAGCCCAAATCAAGTACCAGGGTGCTAGATCAAAGAACTTCTTACTTCAAATTTGTTTCTAATACTAGCAGTAATTATGCCATCTTTATCTTCCTTAGATAGTCCGTGATGTGTACCAGGTCAGAGCTGATATTCATCTCACTCTGATTTGACTCAGAAGTTTTGCTGCTGGGTTAGGTGAGGTACAAAGCATGTGAGGGGAGAGGTCCAGTATCTCTGAGTGCTACTGTTAAGAAATATTTACTGATTTCAGACTCATTTGCGGGCCACGTCGTTTATAAAATCAGCTTCTCAGCTTCTCTGTACACAATCTGCATACTCCACAGGCAGACAGGGATCAGCTATTCACTGCAGAGCCTGAAATGCCTGAGGCTGTTGTCTCTGCTTATATCCATTAGAGGTAAACCGGGGCTGATTACAGGGAACACTGTACTTCTGATCATGTCAACGAGCATAGCTAGCAAGTGTTCTGGGGGCAGATTCTCATCTCATTTGCATTGGTGCAAATCAAGAGTAATTGAGTTATTCCAGATTGAGAGCAGGCGAACTGCCCTAATAGGATTTTCTGTCTCAATACAGATTATTATTGAATTCAGCCAGTGACTCTGTTTTGTCACTCTTTTCCTTTGATTTTATGCTGATACGTCGTGTTTAGCTTTGTTTCAGAGTGAAGCCCACAGCGTGTGTGAAGAGAAGGTCACTGAGGAAGGAAACAGGGTTGAGTCCCAGTTCTGGGACCACTTGTTTGCGAATAGGGTTTGCAGCAGTTGCTCCTAAACCACATTGTTTCTAGCAAGTCACGTACCTGTCTGCTATCCCTAATCAAACCCAAACTCAGGGGAAACCAGTAGCCCTCATGCGCCATGATCACTCATCGCAGAAATGGGTGGAGGGAAAAGCAACCCATGCAGCAGAATGACATTAAGCTGAGAGATAAAAGGCGCTCTTTTTTTTTTTTTAAAAAAAAAAGGACCAGCTTGAAAGATGATTTAAAAACAGAAAATTCTTCACATGACCCTTTAAGACAACATAAGCCCCTTTTTGTTTCCTGCCTGTTTCAGCCTGTTCCTGGTCAAGAACGCCACAGCTAATAATTGTGTCAGAAAACCTTCCTGTCTGAAAATGATCTCTTCCTAATGGATAGATGATTCCATATGGTTTCATATGTCATAGATGGAGAGAGAACATATTGGACGACTGGCCACAGCTGGCAGTTCGTGTTAGTGCCATATGGATAAATGTGCGAGCTCTACTGCATTGTGTTTTTCAAGTAAACCATTTATCTAAACAGGTGCTGACCTACTGGGAATGCGTTTTTATGGTCAGACTTGCATCACGCAGTGATACCAACCCCTCTGTTCTCCCCTCCGTTTTCTGCAGTGCAAGCACAAGACCCTTCGGTATCATTTGACGCCGTTTAGCATTGCACTGCGTAACTCCATTGACGTCCATAAAAGCCCACCTGGGCAGACCCTTTGTAAATGAGACCAGAATCTGGCTCTCTGGACTGCATGGATATTAGAAGACCAGTCTCCAAAACCCTCTTTGGGAACTAGTCTGTGATATTCACTTCCAATAGATATTGCTTTATCACATTCAGAAGATTAAAATCACCCCTTTTATGAGTCTATATAAATACAGAATCAGACTTTCCACCTCCTTGCGCTACTGTGCTCCTTTCCTGGTTCCAGCTGAAATTTTTGCACTCCTTTTCTCTACATGCCATAATCGCCTCTTTGTCTAAACATGCTTCATTTTGGAATTCCTCTCGCTTGCATTCCTAATATGTGCGGTTCAAGGTACTTGCTGACTGATTTACGCCGGCCTTGTGTGGCTCTCTTGGAAATAGAGCGGAGCACATTCCATCCACCTGCATAATAAAACCAGCCGGTGCAGGGTGGGAGCACGCAAACCGCAGCAGAAATAATCTTTACCTAAATTTTGACTCAGTTATCTGTCTCCCCATCAACTCTTCTGATTGTCTGTGGTATTAAAACCATGCCTAGGGAGCAAACCTTCATTAAAAAAAAAAAAAAAGTCTCTAATTATGCTGTTTATTGTAGAGCTGTGTCATTGCCAGCACCAAAAGACTGGGGTGAGGGAAAATGCCTTGTCTGCATTTCTGAGCAAGTATTTTGATAAGAGCGCAGCCCTCTCTTAATTTGGTTTTAACATCCAGAAAGTTGTAATATCAATTAAAGTCTCTGGGCTCCTTCATCTCTTCCCATCTGTTTTACGAGCAGTGTAACACTCTTGCCTTTATCACAGGAGGTAACATTTTACACGAGAGTAAATTAGGTCAGTTTGGGGTTAAACCAATCTACAGTCCAAAGCTCAGATTAGTAATTTCACTAATGAGATACGAGCTGGATTCTCCAGTTGCAACTGTACCGACTCCATGGGGTGCAAAGGGGCAGAGAGTTGGTTTGGGCAGGAAAATCAGGAATTCTGCAGTGTTTGGAGGAATAAAGGTGACAGTCACCTCATGCTTTTTGCTGCTTAGCAGTTTCACATCACTAATTGTTCGCTACTGGCTCCTGGAGAGGTGAGAAAACAGAGGCAGCTTCAACCCATCAGAAAGAGGGTGGTGACACTAATTCTTATCTCCCATCATCAACATAACTGTACCCACAGCCGAGGTGCGTGTTCCCTCGCTTCAGTTTATTTGTGCTCATATATTCTAAACATTAGTTAAGCTTTCAGAGTGTAACAGTAATAAGGCAGCTTAAATAGCAAGTTCTCAGCTGTGTTTGGTGCACGCTGTGCTGCGGGAGATTAAAAAGAAAATCGGAAAGTGCGTGACGGAGATTAAGACGATTCTGAATTGCTATGTATAAGACTGAGTCCCCTTTGTGCCTCTTATCTGCTGTTTGAAGTACCGTTACTTAAGCTCGGTGTTAGGGGGGGGAAAATAATAAAGTCTTTCTGAGAGGATGTGAGAAGCCATTTCAAAAGACGACGCCTCTCCAGTAAATAAAGCACAAAAGTTTCAGGTCAGCACTGAAATGGTGGATGAGATGGAGTTGCACGCGAAAGAAAGCTTGTTCATCCAGGAGGCTTTCAAATCACATCGCTGAGATAAAGAAGATCAAAGTGTTTAAACACGTTGATCCACTACTGAGGGAAATTTAGTGCTAGCAACATAGAGCAGCTGCAGTATAGCTGGCGTGTCTAAACTCACAGCAGGGGACTAATTGCTCCTATGGATATAGGTTCACTTTACAAAAACAGGTCTGAAGGAATGTCATTCTCATTCACAAAATGATGGAGATCTATTGATAAGGGGTAAAATGCCGATCTACAGTACCCAGCATCGCAGCACCGTCAGGAGGGATGCAGCTGCTGGGAGCAGAGCTGCAGTGTGGGCAGAGAGGGATGCATGAGGATCCTCTGCTTTTATTCAGCTTCTATTGTGCAGTGAAAGATACCACCAATTTGCTCAAGATGATAACATTAGCTTCAAGCCCTCCTTGAGATGCATTAAATAATGAAATGGGGAAGAGCAGGGCAAAGTCAAACCTTAATGGTATGTGTACAACATATTATCCTGGGGAGCAGCCTGGAGAGTGGTGGGGGCTAGTGCCATCCGAGAATTCCAAATTTTCCATAAAAATGGAAATGTTATTTTTATACAAATTATTAATTAGGCAGGGCGTGGACAATAATGGGGCTGGTTGTACTTAAAAAAAATAATCCACTGAACTATTCCTGGTACAATCACAGCTGTAAAGATACTTATGGCAAGTCTGGTGGAGAGGCTGTTATGGCATCTCATTAGACAGATTCCTTCTTGCAGTCCCGGCACTCAACGGGAGGTGTGTTCCTGTTTTATTAAGGGACCATTATTGACGTGCTGGAGCGGGTCCAGAGAAGGGCAACAGTAAGGGGTCTGGAGCACAAGTCTTATGAGGAGCAGCTGAGGGAGCTGGGATTGCTTAATCTGGAGAAAAGGAGGCCGAGGGGAGACCTTCTCGCTCTCTACAACCACGTGAAAGGAGGTTGTAGAGGTCTTCTCCCAAGTAACAGGCAATAAGACAAGAGGAAACGGCCTCAAGTTGCATCAGGGGAGGTTTAGGCTGGATATTAGGAAAAATTTTTACACTGAAAGGGTTATTAAGCATTGGAACAGGATGTCCAGGGAAGTGGTTGAGGCACCAGCCCTGGAGGTATTTAAGAGACGGGTAGACATAGTGCTGAGAGATATGGTTTTGTGATGTTTTTTTGTCAAGACTTAGGTTGACGGTTGGACTAGGTGATCTGAAAGGTCCCTTCCAACCTAGGCAATTCTATGATTCTATGACCAAGTAGAAAGAAGGTCTGAAGCAAAGCTAGTGATGGGTCTTTTCCCATGGCACAGAAGTTGTTTCTGGCAGATATAAGAACTGAATGGGATTTTTGCATTTGAATATTGAGTGGTCTGTATAGCTAATATCCGAATGCCTGTTTTTTTCTTATTCTAAGGGAAATTAAGAAAAATGCTGCAATTCTGATCCACCGCATCTTTGTCATAGTCATATAGCCCTCAGCATCATTATTACCTTAGTAATAAGCGAAGGCGGCTCAGCCACCCCAGTCTTTCCAGTCAAGAAGGAGAGACATTTTGCCTCTGGGAGGAAATTAAATATTCCTGTGCTGTGTCATCGTAGTACAGTACAATATACCAATCTAGCTCCAGCTGTTCAGCCCTCATTTGGTATTTGTAGTTCTTTTGATAACAGCAAATTTCACTATGTGTTTATATGTATGTGCACGTATATATATGTAGATACATTTGTGTGTGTGTCCAGCCACAGAAGTAAAGTGTGTGCTTTGACCTTTTTTAATGCTGCCTCATTCTTGAGACTTTCCAGAAGTATCTAAATTATTCACCCTGGGCTTCCAGGATAGGCAACGGAGGGAGGGAAGGGCATTCAGAGGCCACGGACCTCTTCTGTTACCATAAATGACAATCTTTTCATAGCTCTACCCATGATTGCTCCTTTGCAGTAGGATCCTCATTAAAGCCATTCAAATGTCAATACGCCACCTAAATGCAAGAGGTAAATTCTTTCATGGTTTCCAGAGAGGGCATCACAGCATGCCTACATTTGCCTCAGCATGATGTCCAGCAGGACAGCCTACCAAGCATGCAACGATGGAGTAGATGTAGCACATGGTAGGCTGCAGAGAAAGAATACAGTTATGAATGTATTCTCTGATGGATTAAAGGTTTGATTCAGTTGGGATGTCCTAGAACATCTGACCTGTCCTCTCCTTGCTGATTTGGAAAGGTGCAGGTTTTTCTCAAATGCTGTGTCGAGCTGCCAGCCCAGAAGATGCCTCGGATAGTGGTGGTGTCTCTCAGGATCAGTAGCACCCTCGGTTAGTCCCAGGAGAACCACTGCCCTTTCCTCTTTGGATCTGTCATGTGTTGGGGTATGATCACATTGAGCTGGAGGAGAAAGGCTGTGCCACAGGCACAGGGGATGATATGTGAAGAAGTCCCTCCGTGGTCCACCTTGAGTTCACCCCTTTCTCAACACCCTCCCCAGCAGTGTTACACCCCAGGAAGCAAGGAAACAAGGGTGAGGAGCACATCCTCCCAACACAGAAGCACTGAGTTTCAGGAACAGTGTCCTTGCCCTCTGTTCACATGGCACTGGCCTCAGTAATGCAACAACCAGTTCATTTACACCAGTAAATCAACTACAAATTAAGGAACGGTTTCAGCAACACATTTCAGGCACAATGTGCCTGTAAGCAGTGCAGATCTAACCCAGTGTATTTGTTGGCTCACTCCAGCATCTACATGTTTTTATTTCTGAGAAAACAGCTTTTAAAAATGTGTTAAAAGATTATTTAATATCCATTTCATGTACCATTAATTTGTTATAATGGTTATACTGGGAGCTTTTGCTTTGTACACCTTGTTAATCACTGGTGTCTGGCGTTTTTTTATGCTTATTCTGCTGTTAAGAAATTTCCAAACACAGATGTTTCAGTGGAATTTTTGTGGAGAATGTGGCAAGTGGGATAAAAACATTGCAAGGAAATCGCAATTTTCCTCAAATCAAACATTTTCAAGACAGAGTATGTCTGTTAAGATGTACAAATAACCTACAAAATGACCAGATAGCATGTATAAGGTGATATGCAGGAGTGGTTATAGTCTACAAGAAACATGGGCTCCACATACCTTAGTCCACAATTGCCAGCTTTTATTAGGGTCAAGTTTTCCATCCTTGAGCTCAATAGCTGTGCTCCTGTAAACTTCTCAATGTCAGCTTACCTACCCACTGGCAAAAAAAAATAGGGGCAGCAATTACCCTTCCTTGGCAAAGCGTTTGAAGGGTTTTGGATTATAGATTGCTATTGGATAAAGGGAAAGATTACTGCTTCCATTTAACAGCTTTAACGAAAAGCATATTGATGGTGAGATTATGTTTTATTGTTGGTCAAGTCCGTGCTGAAAGACCTGAAGCCGTTACAGGACAATCGAGCAACAATTATAGAAACATCTGTTGTGAACTGGGAAACATACTGTGATGCTTTTCTAGGCAATACAGAAATTCTTTCTTCTACAATGACGTTTTTAATATACAGTTCAACTAGGCCGGGGGAAATGTTTCTAGTTATGGAATGAACCCAACAGAAAAAATATTTTTCCCACAGAAAAAGTGGTAGCTGAAAAAAATGATCCAGAAGCCAAAGAAGACTTTTTTTTTTTTTTAACAGAAGACCAGGAAGATATTTATTTTGGAGATACCATTACACAAAAGACATTTTAATGCTTTGAATTTAGTCATATGGACTATAAGCATTTCAAAGCAAATTTTGCGGTAAACTCTAAAGAAAGGTTCTATATATTTATGAAAGCTGGCTTTCTAAACTGCTTTGCAAGCCTTGATCAGATAGGTATGTTAATTTTAAACTCTGTAAGTACAGCGCTAACTTCACTATGAGAGAGAAGCTGTAGCAATTTGGTACAATTGCTTAACCTACCTGAAATCTAAGTTCAATGAATAAAATTCCCACAGCAGAAGCAACTCAATTAATGTCGCTACACTTCAGATCAATGAAAATGCCAAATTTCTTTGTTCCAGTTGGCCCAAACTGAGTATTCTGTCATCAGGTTCTCCTGGCTTGATAAAATAAGTTTTTACTGAGCGTATTATCGTGGTCAACTGTAATATTTTGAACAGTGTTGTTGTTGAAATGCTGCTTAGTCTTTGTCAAGCCGACACTGCAATTATTGGCTGAAGCAGTAGGTACTCATTTGGACTAAGAAAACGTAGCTTGGGGTGAGACTCATTGGCTGTTAACTTATGCAACTAAAAATTAGACATCTACGTTGATAGCTCTTCAACATCTAATATGTAGATGTCTAAAGTTAGCTGAGATAGATAAATCTGTGATGACCAAAGCATATGCAAGCAAATGAGACTTAGATATAGCACAAATAAAAATAGAACATGAAAGCCAACTTTTTGCACAAAGCGTATCTGGTGATCTTGCAACAAGCGAGGAAGAAGAGCATGGTACACAAAGGGCACAGGACAGTAATTCTTTGATGAACATTAAAATGTAATTCTGCCGAAGCTCCACAGGACACATTCCACATCCTTTACTTCTGGTACCATTGCCCAGAAATCCAATTTTTCACATCAAATTATTACACACTGAGAAAATTATCTTAATTCTGAGAAGCCTCCACTGTGTAGCCTTTTCCAACCTGCTCTATAAATGTAGTCCTCCAACTGCTTAAAAACCAACATCACCCTTCTTAAAAAAAAAAAATAAATAACAGCAGAGATAAAACACTGTGAAACGGCTCCTAGGACACAATTGGAACAGATTGGGATGTGCAAAACACTCACTCCACTGGGAGCCATCCTGGCTGATGAGGTTCAAAATTGTCTTGACGGGTGGGCTAAAAGGAAGAGGTGCTTCTGGAAAGAGCAGCTCTTCAGGCTTAACTGCCTCTGCAGTTCCTCCCCCAGGATGGCTCTGCCTGCACTCTACATTCTTCTTCTAATGGTCTTCCCTTGTTTCCTTTTCATCCAAGAAGAGGGATGGATAACAAGCCTTAACTCTTTCCCAGCTGAATCAGTGTCTAGGGGAGATGGTCCCTCTGGGCAAATCTTATCACTTGCCATGGGTTCGTTTTAAGGACATCCTGCTAGATTTCTAAGCTCTGCTCCCCATGTATTTCCCACCAAGCATGATTGTATGGATGATGATCATGATAATAATTATAATAATTTGTTTTTTCTGATTACAATCTGTCAGTGTATGGCAATGAAATGTTAGGTCAAAGCCAATAAATATTTCTACATGGGGTGTTGATTTGGTGTGAAAAGAGAGGACGTGCAGGTCTGGAGCGCGCTCACAGAATCATAAATTCATAGAATTATAGAATCATAGAATCATTTAGGATGGAAAAGACATTTAAGATGATCGAGTCCAACAATTAACCTAGCACTGCCAAGTCCACCACTAAACCATGTCCTTCAGCACCCACCTACACGTCTTTTAAGTATCTCCAGGGGTGGTGACTCAACCACTTCCCTGGGCAGCCTGTTCCAATGCTTGATAACCCTTTTGGTGAAGGAATTTTTCCTAAGATCCAATCTAAATCTCCCCTGGTGTAACTTGAGGCCATTCCCTCTTGTCCTATCGCTTGTTACTTGGGAGAAGAGACTGACCCCCACCCCTCTACAACCTTCTTTCAGGTAGTCGTAGAGAGCGATAATGTTATGGTGGTGGTTGGGCTTCGATCATTGCAAAGGAATATGCTGCCTTAAAGAAAGATGTCCTTTGACTCTGCTGAACCTAGTGAGACTCTCTTCTGCTTTTATTTGATGACTTTTGGAACATGCCTATGATCTCTGAATACATCAGCCATGCCTTTCTGTTCTCCATGGGGAAACAAAATAATGAGAATTTGTCCTGGCCGTAAGTGTCTCCAACTTATCAGGCTGTCCCCATTCAGCCACTGTGCTCTGAGGGAACACTTGACTTCGGACACATATTGAAGCTCTGCTGACTCCAGCAAGACTTAAACTTGTGCTTAATGGTAAACATCTGCTAACAGCATGATTTGGGGATGGAGTGGACTACAGAACATGTCTAACCGCTTTGCAGGACCCTCAGATCACACCCAGAGATGGGGACTAAAGTATTCCTGGCCAGAAGTGCACAGTTAGTCTTAACGTCCTTGGTGAGGGCATATCCATGATCTACCTCCTTCCCTCAGCCTCCCAGCGGCAACCAGGCCATCTATGACCGTTTCTTGTGCTGTTTAGGATGGCGCTAATTACTGCCATCTCAGGGGGGTGTTTTCTTGCCCAGTGGGCACTGTCATTAGGAATTCAGTCAGTACCGCTGTAATCTGGGGGGCATCTCACCTCCTGTGAGTTAACCAAGGATGGACCAAAGCAAGCAGCCTACTAGTCAGGAAAAGCTGTGCTATTTCAAGGGCTGAACACTGCTTAGACTCCTTCAGTTGCTTTTTGAATATATGATACATTTGGAAGTAACACATCCGAAAAGCCCCCAAGAAAGCAAACCCCAAAACAATCCAACCATCAAAAGTCTGAATTGAAGAGCACAGGTGGCAAGAAGTTGATCTCTCCTTGTGTGTGGTCCCTGATGCAGATGCCTTGTTTTCACAACACTGATAATGAAAGCATTTTTATTTTTGGATGCTCTTTACGGTACTATGTAATACATCAGAATAAATCATTGTATTGTACTCTTGTTACAAATGAAAGCTGATGCACCAAATGTCAAGGTTGCTCTCTTTGATCAATCAATGAATATTGCCAATTTTGCTAACAGTGTTGCGGAAAGAAATAGTAGCGAATGGGGAAATGTTGACTTAATACAAAGATAAAAATATATAGATAAAGATTTAATAAGTTTGTATAGATTTAGAGATGATATTGCTTCGAGTTAGGAGAGATTTCCCTGGTATATTGGTTGTGAGGTAGATCCTTATGTGCTAAAGGAAAAAACAAGACTTTTAGTACTATGTCAGTTGGATCCGTGCTTTAGAAGAGAAGCTGTATACCATTTTCCCTCCTATTTTCACTTATTAAATGAATTCAATAATCATCATATTTGAAAAGGCATTCATTTCAACTGCTGTGGAGAAAACTTCTGATCAAATCAAGAGCATTAGCTTCAAGGCCACCCTTCTTCCTATGAGACAGGAAGTATCTGTGTGATAAATTAACTATGGGTGAATGCTAAGTCTTTAATGAGAAAACCATGCTCTGTTGAATTCAGCCTTTCATGTGAAAGCTGTTTGGGACCTTACTGAAAAGAATGTGTTAATCAAGAGAAAAAGCATAATTACTGTCTTGTCAACAGACACAAATGGGAAAGCCTGGCGAAAATGAGGTTGAAATTAACTCCAAAAAACACACACACAAAAAGAGTTTTTCTGTAAGGTTTTCGGAGAGCTTGCTTTACACTGCACAGTGATTTATGACAATAGGAATCTCACTATTTCTGTAATTAATATTGCTGGATGCTTCCTATTCTAAGAAATGTTAATCATAATAATGCAAATGGAAGTATTATTGCAGCTCTGCCTCAGAGTTTATATTTCATATTGAGCCAAAGGTCCAATATTCAGCATCCTTTTCAACGGAGCATTCGCATTGTATGGATAGATGAATGTGCACCAAAGGTAAAATAACTGAATTAATATAAACCAGAATAATATGTCTCTGGCACATAGCTTCCCATTTTCCCATTTTGCTGTAAGGTCCTGATTGTTCAGGCTTTTTAAACCAATAATAAATTATTGCAATGCACTGCTAATTACACCTCACTGAAGTTGTGTATAGTATAAATTGCACTGGCAGTGGACTTAGATTAAGTTTCTTATACTTATTTTTAGCAAGTCAAAGGCAATTCATTTCCAGCTAGGCCACATTTAAAAGTTTGGAGTGAAAAAAAGGTGTAATTATTTCTTAATATAAGGAGAATATTGGTTGCAAACATTTAATCCTGCACGTCTTTTGGCACTAGATATATTAATGAGAAAGGCAGAATCAAGAACACATATTAATTTTGACATTTGTTTAAAAAATAAAATGAGTATTTATAAATTTTGCTCCTGCAAATATTTTCTAAATTGTCTTCTTCATGTTTTTACCTCCCTCTGCACTCCATTAGATCATTTATTAGCTCATTATTAGTTTCTTTATGACTGATGATTGTCTTGGAAATATTTGGTAATTTTCCTTTTTCCTTCTTTTTCTTTTCTTTTTTATTTTTCCCCCATGAGTTTTGGTTGGTGAGGGGGGTGGGAGAGAAGAGAAGAGAACTGTCATTTTTTTAAATCCTGCTGGCTTTTATTAAAAAACACATAAACTTGAAGTTTCTTAGAATATTTCAGAGCTGATTCAGAAACATCAATTAATATTTCAGAAAATAAATAACCCATGTAAAGTAAGTCCATTCTACAAATGCCTTTCCTAACCCTTTTTTTCTGTAGCAAAATGGTGCTTTTGATTTTCATCTAAAAGGAATGTAACTGTCGCATGAAAACTGTTTGTCGGGAGGAAGTTGTGCATGTGGACAGGGTGAGACCCTACTTTTTGGGGAACAGGAAAGTGCAGTCATAGAGATGTGACTGGAGCTTAAATGTCCATCACATGACATTATTGTCCTCTTGATAGGAAAGGAGAGAAGTCCTTAGGTGGTGAACACATTTTAAACTTTGCAGATCTGGGCTCAAATCCAGTACAAACTTTCCATATAACATCAAGGAAAGAACTTTGGTCCAGGTCTTCAGAAATGTCTGAACATCCAGCTGAGTGAGGAAGAGGTGCCCAAATAACTTTCCGGACCAGATCCAACAGATATCACTGTATGTCTTGTTCTATATCCTGTGGCATTAGATTAAGCAGTTATGTGCCCTGGGTACCTGACGCTCACTTTTTCTGGCATCAGTTTACATCCAGTTAGGCTCAGTCTTTTAAAATGGCATTCAGATTGTGATATAGATATGTATGTACTGATATATAAACACAGATACTTTTATTTATTTTAGCAATAGGATAAGAGGAGACAGCCTCAAGTTACACCAGGGGAGGTTTAGATTGGATATTAGGAAAACTTTCTTCACTGAAAGGGTTATCAAACATTGGAACAGGCTGCCCAGGGAAGTGGTAGAATTGCCATCCCTGGAGGTATTTAAAAGACGTGTAGATGTGGTGTTGAGGGACATGGATTAGTGGTGGTTTTGGCAGTATTAGGTTGATGGTTGGACTTGATGATCTGAAAGGTCCTTTCAAACCTAGACAATTCTATGATTCTATGATTTGATAGGTCGTCTCAGAGATACACAGACAGGCATGGCACAGTAACTTCCAGAGGAGAGGTGTAAATGCAAAAGCAACCATAATCTCTCAAGCTGTAACCATGACTGCTAAAGAAGCAGAGCTGACGACCTCCTTATTCTCTCTGTGCTGGAGCCTATTCACAAAAATGGGAATAATAGCACTTCCCTACCTTGACAAGTAGTTTAAAAATACATATATTAAAAATTAGGTGAAGTATAGACATTATGGCAGTGGGGGACCATAAGAGTACCAAAGTCCTGAGAGAGGAGAATGAACAATTTCGTCTCACCTCCTCCTCGTTTCCAGAACTCCCAGAAAACCATTCTGATGAGTGATGGCCTCTTCTTCTTTTGTTTTCCCTCTCATTGAAGTGAACACCAGCGAGAGAGGAGACTCACAAAATTAATTCAGATTGGTTTAGATAAGGACCCTGTGATCTTGATTAAAAACCATCCACAGGGCTATTAGCAAAGTGAGATAATAAATGAAAATGCGTTGAACCACATGAGTTTTCTAGTGGGGGAACATCAGGCAGCAGTCTTGAGTCCAGTCTTTGAATATCTTCATTCATTAGCCAAAAGACAGGAAAAGAATACATGTTAATTAAAATCACAGATGATCCAAATTGGGAGGCACTGCATAAATCAGTGAAGATAGAGAGATTAGAAACCTTAAGCAGGAAATGACAAAATGAGATGCAGCTTTGAAAGATGCATGTGAGGGAGAAATAATCTGCAGGAGGACACAATCAGCAGGAAAGAGGGCTGTTCAAGATGCAGAATTAATGGGAGGAAGCCAAAGGATGTGGACCATGGAGTAAAGGGCAATGTAGCAGTGCAGCTATTTAAAAGTGACCTTTGTACCTTTTCAGTGGACAGCTTGGATTCAAAATTAATTTACAATTGGCAAGATTAAAAGGTCAATGTAGTTTCGGACCACATATGCAGAAACAGGTTGCCAAGGAAAGACGTGGGAGCCCACCTTTATAATAGCCTGCTACCACATCATTCAGACTTACTAATTTTATTTTTTTTTCCAATTCTGTAAGACCTTGTGCACCAGAGTGTATGTAAAATAGATGTATATCAAGCAAAACAGGTAGCCTGGGAGAGTTGCTGGCCCTGACAAATGAGGCTTTCAATGAAACCATGCATACCCAGTTGCTGTGGTCGTTTCTGAACCTCCACAGTCCCTATGGGACTTTGTCTCCCTAAGACAAGGAAAGGGGCTAAGAGAGGGGGCTTGAGGCTAATTAGCTAACGAGAGGCAGAAGAGAAGAATGCTATACTTTTTCAAACCTCCTGTTTGTGGCATGAAAGGTTTGTCACAGATGCATCATTACATTTAAACTGAGGCTCTTCAATACCACAAGCAACTCAGATAAGACAAAATTTACTGATGTGAGTGCAAACAATGAGAAGCACCTGTGTAAGACCTTAGTCATTTTTCTCTAACGAAGGTCTAAGATTTAAGAAAGGAAATATTTGGGACAACCACATAAATAAAAAAAAAAATATTTCACCTTTTGAGGATGGTAAAATCACACAACAGGAAAGGAACAATTACCATGTTACTCAGAAGCCCTTGAAACTACAATAGAGGAATTGATAAATTAGTCTTTTGGCAAAAGGACAGATGTTTGCACAGTTAGCCAAGGATAGGCATTTAATTCTAAGTGCTGTACAGAAAACCTTAGTTTCTATTTAACAGATACATTTATTTCCATGGGATGAATTATCATACCTTAGTACAGTGCTGATGTGACATTACACTAGGAACCACGTGTGCGTAGATGACTGTTTTATGTGCCCCATCTAATTGTTAGCAGTTGTTTTTAATTAATTTAGGATAGCAAATACGTTAAAAATCACTAAACAAAACACTATTTTTTTTGTCTGTGTCTTTTTACAGGTAGACTGAGAACCGCACATGTCCAGGTTAAAACTGTATCCTACAAGAAGTATTTGATGGATTATTCCTAGATATTTCTAAGAAGGTGAATGCAAAGAGTGAGTATTAATTCCAGTACCTGGGATGTTTAAAATCAAATTCTAATAGTTGCAATGTTTCTCATGCAGATTTCTCTAATTGGAGTTGTGAGGAATTTCACTAATTTCTTTACAACATGTCTACTATTGATTTGTGTTTATTTTTATTGTCTGACAATGATAATTTGCATTAAAGTCCCAGTCAAGGACTCATTTCTACTGTGCCAGGCACTCTAGAAACATAAACATTCTCTGCACAAAATGACTTACATCTAAGTACAAATCAAGAAGCCATGGATAGTGACAGACAGATGGATACCCATGGATATAATAAGAAAGTGCTGGTCAGTATGACAGGCAATGCTAATAGAGCGTCTGCAGCCTAATCCTGCTCGGTGCTTTCTAGATATTACAGCAGAGAACGGAAGAGAATAACAAGGTTATTTTATAGATATTTATGGGGAGCAGCATGGAAGAAAACACAAAAGCACTCATTTGAAAATCCAGCACGTGGACTTTGGAAAATGGTTGTGTGGGTTGATTGAATGCAGACAGCCTAGTTTTGATGTAAATGGGGAAGGAAAATCAACGCTATATCTGCTGGACTATAGGGACAACGGCTGAGTACAGTGGGATGATCACTTCCCTAGTCCTGCTGGCCACACTATTTCTGATATAAGCCAGGATGCTGTTGGCCACGTTGGCCAACTGGGCACACTGCTGGCTCATATTCAGCCAGCTGTCGACCAACACCCCCAGGTCCTTTTCCACCAGGCAGGTCTCCAGCCACTCCTCCCCAAGCCTGTAGCATTCATGGAGTTGTTGTGACCCAAGTGCAGGACCCAGCACTTGGCCTTGTTGAACCTCACACCATTGGCCTCGGCCCATCAATCCAGACAGTCTTGATCCCTGTGTAGAGCCTGCCTACCCTCAGGCAGATCAACACGCCCTCCCAGCTTGGTGTCATCCGTGAACTTACCGAGGGTGCACTCGATTGCTTCATCCATGTCGTTGATAAAGATATTAAACAGAACTGGCTCCAGTACTGAGCCCTGAGGAACAGCACTTGTGATCGGCCACAAACTGGATTTAACTCCATCCACCACAACGCTTTGGGCCCAGCCATCCAGCCATTTTTTTTCCCATCGAAGAGTAGAGTAGTTTTTTACCCAGTAGTGAGAGAAGAGAAAGGAACCGAAGCATTCAGAGCTGGAAGGAGGAATAAGGCAGATTTATCAAAGGGGAAAATGACAAACAAGATAACCTGGAGAGGAACTGAGGTAGCCGAAGGAGGGCAAAACACCAAAAATGAAAGACTGAATAACTGTCTGTTTTGGGCAGCTGATAAAATAGGGAGAAAATATATGAAAAACAAGTCCTTAGGATCTGGCAAAGGAGACTGACTCATTAGAGATATTGGCAGGGAGTGGCTTCAGTGAGATGTAAGATATGGAAGGCAAATGGAAAAGGTCTAAAATGGAGCTGGAGGTTGA
>VYZM01005643.1:337559-460481 GCA_013398915.1 Dromas ardeola | reverse complement strand
GGAGAGGAGAGGAGAGGAGAGGAAGTTTGTTAACCAGTGTTTTTGGAATTACTGTCTTTAACTTGAAAGTCTGGTGTTTTTTTATGTTGAAAGAACAAGTGGAGAATGAGAAGTTTTGGAAGGGATGGGACAAAATGGGGCAAATGGAAAGTCCAAGAAGGGAGTAAGAAGAAGGTGCTGCATCTCAGATGAAACAGTAAAGATTAGGCAATCAGAGAAAAGGATTGGAAAGTGACACATAATGGGAGTCTTGTTATATTAGACAGTTTTCTCATGAAGGAAACTGGTAAGATCTTGTATGTAGAGAGAGGTGGAGACAGTAGGAATGGGAGGCCCCAAGGACAGATTCAAAATAGTACAAAGTGTTCAGAAATTTGCATTTAAGCTAGAAAGCTAAGGTGGATTTTAACTGGGTAATGGGCAGAACTGAAGAAGAGAATGAATTAGCAGCTGGGAAAGATGGTCTGATCAGATTTCACCCCCAAAGGTGCTTCAACATGTGAGAGAAATAGCTGGTTGTGTAGATATTTTGAAAATGGATACTGAGACCTAAATTAAGAGCTGAGTAATCCAGTCTTTCTGTTCAGGCAGTGGGAGAACGTCGGATCTCTCTAAAATATTTATTCCATACAGCACATGAATTGCTTGTGGGGAAGTCTGTCTCTCTCTTCCTCTCTCTTTCCTTGCAGAGTACTGTCTAGGGCAACTAGACACCTGAATTATGCATGGCCGTTGCCCAAAGCTAGATGGGATGAATACAGGAATTTATGTCCCTTAAGCCCTTATTGCTCATCTGTGACGTGGGGTCAAAGTTCCCCTTTGATATTTATCTTCTCTATTCAGATTTTAAAAGCTTTTCACCTGGAAGGTGTGCATACAGCACTTAGCACTACAAAGGAGGTCTCAGGCACCTACAGGCTCCTCCTATATAAAGAAGCAGGGAATGTTCATCTCAACCTGGAAAGTCTTGACATGATGGATGAATGGAGAGAATGAAATGCCTTTTAGTGAAAAAAACCTACAAGTATGGTAAGGGGAGTCCTAAGACTCATAGCCCTAAATATAAAGTGATATTTAAATGAAATTGATGCAGAATTATGTTGACTTGCAAGATAGAATGGAAGTGGTTAATGAATACCAGTGCTTTAATCAACAATGTTGTACAGATACTGGCATAAATAATAGGAGGCAGCTCCAAAAGCATGATGACTCTGCCTGTAGGTTATGTCCAGGAGTTTATTCATTACTCTTTCGGGAGGAACGACTTCCTGCTATATGGAATTAAATTTCTTCTTTCCATAATTACAGTGATCACCATGAATTCATTGGGAATTGACCCTGTCTCACATATATATATATACATATATATATATATATGACATAGATTTATATGACATAGATATATATGACATAGATATATGCACATCTAGCCTACTCAAATGAAATAAACAGTGATAAACAGTATGTTGGGGTTCGCGTTGCTTGGAAGTATTAGGGCTGGTGTGAGCTGAAATGTTGTGTCTGCAGCTAGGATTCAAAAAGTTGAGTCCTGAGAAAGATCTCACTTCAAGATAAAGACTATGCATCAAAGAAAAAGACAAAAAAAAAAAAAAAGAGAGGGGAAAAATTGTCAGAAAAATAAGTGTTTTCAAAGTCAGGGTTTCATGGTAAGTGGTAACAGTATAATGAGGTGACAGCCTACAGCAAACTGAGGGGAGTGAGGAAAAGGAGAGGAAATCTCTAAAATAAAACTCCCCAAATCGCTGGGAGTCACTGAACGTGACAAGCTTTGTTTACTAAGAGATGGGTAAGTTCACAGGACATATCTAAATGGCTTTTTACTGAAGGTGAATTCTTATTTGTCAACATAATCTGAAGATTTATTTTTTTTTAAATATATTGCTACTCAGTTTTTCTTAACTTTGATGCATTTAATAACCTTTTTGCTGCCAGGTTATCTGACTAGTGACAAAAGCTCAGAGGGTTAATAATAGACCCCAAATCAGTTATTTTCTGTGGAATCATGGCATTTTTCCCCAGTTACGTCCAACTGGGCAGTGGAGTCAGCGATGCCAGCTGTGTGGCATCTCCACTTCAAGAGGCTGGTCCACAGCCACCTCCGAAGTATGCCATGCTAGTCCAGTGCCGTCTGCTGAATGGAGCTGGCAAAAGACAACGTGCACAGAAAACGACTATGAACAGTACAAATAATAGAGGCTATTATTTTACTGTCTTGTTAAAAGGAATAAAATGCCTGAGGGTATGTAGAGTATTTCTCAGGGTGCTTTTCAGCCAACATCTTTGCTTTGGAGCAGCCACCATTGATCTGGAAACGGGCTGATTTTCAGAGTTGCTGCTCACTTGCAGCTCTCAGTGGAAACTGTGGCTCATTGCCGATCAGACTATTTTTACTCAGGTGAGGAAAGATAGCAGTAGCTGGCTGACATTAGGTTCCCCAGCTTGAAAACACTGGCGGTTGTTGGCTTTCATGCCATTCTGCTGCAACCTGTGCACGCTTTTCCTATCTAATTTCCTGTTAGACCACATAAGGCGTCTCCTATGTATTTTGGGATGTTTACAAACACTTTATATGAATAAGCTTTTGGGAATAAGTTTTTGTAAAAAATCCCCTTTGTCTGGCTAATTAGAAACTGCTAGATAATGTGTACATCCTTTCAAATTTCCTTAAGTCCCCTGTTTTCTTAGCCTTGATCTACCTGTCACAGGATCTACATGGTATATCTTCTTGTTTACACTACAAATCCAAGATAAGCATCTTTACCAACTGTATATTTATACAGCATCTAACATGTTGAGCTAGTGATGAACTTAGAGCCTCCAGGTGCTACAGCTATAAAGATGGTATATAACAACAGGGAGCTGCTCATTCCCCCAGAAGGCGTCTTGTTTCAACCCACAATATAGAGAGACATTCATTTAAAAGGTTCTATTTAGCCAAATCAATCTGTCATGCAATGTTAATTAAGCATTAATTGATACTTATTTCTCTGAGGCACCAAATCATCATTTTTCTTGAATAACCCTTGAAGTTTGGCTCAAGATACTGGAGGAACGATGAAATAGACTTGTCTTTGTGACTACTAGAGCCATTATTTATTTATTTATTTATTTATTCATTTGCATATTTATTTTTGCTGTCAAGTGCATCAGTCTCCATAATCCTCTCCCCTCCCATTATTTGCCAGAGGAGGAATTGGCAAAACAATAGCAAGGATGTTATTAGCAACTTGGCTGTGGGGTGCACGGAGGGGTGGGCGTAGAAACCAGTATGAAATCAGAAGTTCAATACGAGAACTGTTTGTACGTTGTCAGTCAATCTTTTTCTCCCTGTTTAGATTTGCAAGTGAATTGCAGATTATTTCTTGGACACATCAAATTCCATTTTTCCTTTGCTTTGCTGCAGAAAGCTATTTTCAGCCTAGGTTTTGTTCCTCCTGTTGTGACATGCAGGAGATGTGATCTCACACCCTCCAAAGAACAGCAATGCCATAACAAAGATCCCGTCATTACACGGTTTGGAAAAAGAGGTAACTTCATAGCAGTGGAACCGCCTTTATCTGCGGATATGGAGTATCTTGGAGAAATCTTCCCCTGGGGATACTTGTTGCTCATCTCCTTGTAGTTTAATAATATGCCAGAATATCGTAGCATCTTCCTTATGAAAACCTATGTTATTTGGAGAGCACAAATGACATAGACTTAACCCACAACCTGAAAAATGCAACACCATGTACACACACACACATGCCACTCATGTCCACAAATAGGATGATTTATCCAGATGCTCCAGCACGTTTTTGCTGCTTTTAGGGTTTCCTTATGATCCACTGCATGATCTCACAATGTGCATTATAGACAGATTTAACAGTGCCATGCATGAGGCTGACACAGCCTGTACATCACAGAATCACAGAATCACAGACTGGCAGGGGTTGGAAGGGACCTCTGGAGATCATCTAGTCCAACCCCCTGCCAGACCAGGGTCACCTTAGAGCAGGTTGCACAGCAACGCGTCCAGGCGGGGTTTGAATGACTCTAGAGACGGAGACTCCACCACCTCTCTGGGCAGCCTGTGCCAGTGCTCTGCCACCTTCAAAGTAAAGAAGTTCCTTCTCATGTTTAGGTGGAACTTCTTATGTTCAAGTTTGTGCCTGTTACCCCTTGTCCTGTCGCTGGGCACCACTGAAAAGAGCCTGGCCCCATCAAAAGTGCTACAGTCCCAGCCTGTGACACCGGACAGTTCAGATGCCACTGCAGCATCTTCTGTTCCCTCTCCATTGCTGATTATCCTTCCTCCTTGCAGCAGATGTGTAGCTCCTATGAGCATTCTCCCAGACAAGCCTCAACCTCACTGTAACGTGGCCAAAGCTCTTCAACACTCCTCACTTTGCACCTCTGATCGAGCAGCACAGCCCAAGGTGCCATGTCCCACCCCTGGAGACTCTGTGCAAGCCCTGGCTTGTCACCCACACCCATGATACAGACAGACGATGTCACTGTGGTCTCCAGTGGGAACTACGCACGCAGGGATTTTCATCCTAGTTTGCATTTTCCTCATCCATGTTGGCTGAGGTAAACTAATTTTGTTCATGGTAAAGCTTTCAAACGCTCGGGTTGTCCCAGGCTAGACTCATTTTAATTTACAGATTCTAATTAGACGTTGACTGATAGGGTGGGGAGGACGGTGGGAAGAGGGAGCGACGTTTGCTTTGGGGCCATAAGCATCCGTTTCCATTCTGCAGGAGAGTGCAAAATGTTTCTGTATGAAAAAGCAGAGCTTTTTCATCTAATTTTAATGCTAATTTTTCAACTGTGTATGACTCTATCCTTGACTTTGCTGCTGGGGAAGTTTGGGTTTTGTATGCTTTCTCACTGGGGTTAAGAAGCCACTGCGTATCATAAGGCAAAACCAACAGGAAGGTGAGTAAGAGGCATTCATCTCTCATCCAACGGGATAACCCAAAACACAGAAGTATGGAAAAATAAATGAAAGTGAGTTATAGGATCTGTCTGCAACTGGTACAAGAAAGCACCCTTGAGTACCGTTGCCCCAAAACTGTTCAGCATGTGTTTAGCTCCTGTGAGGAGTCCTATTAAGTCCTAACATGAAGGACAGGCTCAAATAAGGAAGGCAATTTAAAATGTTCTTCAACAGGTGAGATCCTTCCCCTGACTCCATTTTGTAATAACAGCATAGTATTACCAGTGATAATAATGGACAATCACAAATTTGGCAAGGTTTATGTGCCTTTGAAGTGGAGCAATCGCCTTTTTCGCTGCATTGCTAAATTAAGTCTAGTTTATTTTTCTGCAATGGATGCCAAGCAGACATGACTCTTATCTGGTCTAGGCAAAGCAGAAAGTCCTTTATTTTAACACATTTAACCTGATAGCAGGAATGGACAGTCTGACTCAGCTGAAAGTACTATCCTGAACACTTACTATTAGCAGTATATTAACCTAATGTGGCCTTGTTGGGAAAGATAAGTATATTAGACTTTAATACAGAGATCAGCACCTCTGAATTACAGCTCAGCTCAGAAAAGACAAGTAACAGTACATGTCAGCCTTCGCAAGGATCTTCCAAATCTAGCTGAAACAAGAAATACTGGTGCCTGTGAGAACAGCATCCCAAGCACAGAGAATCCAAAAGCTGGAGAAATGTTTTTCTGAGCTGGACATCTGGCTCAAGGAGGTTTGTTCACCCCTGCATGATGGAAAGAAATTATTTGTTTTCTCCAAGGATTGCTAAATATAAGGTGCTTGTGGGGAGGGGAAGGCGGTTGCATGCCGAAGACATGCACTCAGATCTACAGAGCATTCGGTACTTTGGGGAAAATAAAAACTAGGTTGGCCAGCTTTGTGCAGAGCTGCTGCCCTGTTCAAGGCAAGCAGACAACCCACCTGCAGTCCTTAATTCTCACTCTCGAGGCTGGGGAACTGGCGCTTTTAAATGTAATTACCAGGCACAAGTAGTCGTTCTTCTGGCAGTCCCACTAAGGACAGAAACTTAGTCAACAGGCAAACGCAACGTATTCTGCTTATTTTTACAGGATCTTAGTTCACCCATATTAGACCACGTGTGAAAAACTGCAGCTGTGCTGGGCAGTGCTCAGCTGCAGAATTTGCTCCAAGTGACGTTCCCAGTTAGAGGCAGCCACACTGCGAAGGATGCTGGCGAAAGGTCCTTGCTCTCCGTAAAACGTGTGCTCCACAGTCATAGGTGGAGGCCTTGATGATGTGAATGGACTGTTTAGCACTTCTCCTACACACTTGCTTACAAAGGAGGCCATCCATGACCCTGAGAGTCTGAGGACTGAGTTTCAAGCTGTCATTTATTTGGACAGTGTTTCTGAGTTTCACTTTATTTTCTTAATTTTACTGGGGTTTTTTTTTTGCATTTTAATGGTGTGACATTTGCCAGGGAAAACATTTGCAGCAGTAAATCTCATCAAAATCTCAACCAAAATCTCATCTATTTCTTGACATTAATTTCAATCTTTTCCACTGCAGCTGTCTCCCTGCAGGTTTCATCTTTGTGCTTGGAGACAGGGATTTGCTCATCCTACTCCGTTGCTCTTGGAGCAGACTCTGGGTGTTACAAGATGGGAGGGCACAGAGGAAACTTCATATTTTTGTAGTTAAACGCAGTGGCATAATTTCCATGTTGCTCCCCCTTGTTTGATCCTCTCTGACCTCTTTAACCAATTCCTTACCATGTCCTTGGTGATCCGTTAGCACTCTCACCCCACTATCAGAAGCTCCAAAAAATCTGAGAATAAATCAACTGACGAGTGTACGAGTGGGATTGTTCTCCCTGTTTGCAATCGCCCTGCTGATTTAGTCAGTCTGAAGCAGCCACCTCTGTTCCAGGTGGGTCTTGGAGAGAGGACATTGTCTTTCTCCCTCCCAACGCACTGGCCAGCTGTGGCAAAAGCAAAAAGCGTGGGTGCGATGACAAAAGCAAAAAGCATATATACAGTGACATTGTTTTCTGTTTGGGCAGGAAAATTGTGTAGCTGCAGCATCGAGCTCTGTGGGGAAAGAAGGAGGCAGGAGATCTGCTGTATGAGGTCAAAGAGCTGATGGCATCCTAAAAACAATCCTACCAGGCAGTATTCTGCTAACTTGCTTTGGAAATGAGCTCAATTAGCAATCCCATGCAATGAGTGTAAAACTGAACATCTCAAAAATGTTAACATTGAGATTTGTTGATTTACCTTGGGTCACCAGACAGAAGCCCCTGGGGCACCTCTAAGAGATGTATCCTGCTCTCTGTGTTGGTACGCTGGATTCCTCTTCACCAAAGTATGTTAGCTGGACGTGCCACATGCAAAAACAAAGCATTGGAATATCCTAGGGAGTGAAAAAAATAAATAAATAAAAGTTAGGGAGTTTATTTGTTTGTTTCCTTACTCAGTTTTGTAAAGCCTGTAGCTACATCCAGGAGGAAAATTGAGGGATACAACTGGGGCATGCACTGCTTCGTGATGGCATGACTTGCTGAAGCGATAAAATGCATGACGTTTCCTGGCACATGCATATTCTTAGTAGCTGCTGATGAGACAGGATGAGTGGTAGTGCAAATGTTTGCTAACTTGGGGATGGCTTCTGATACGGAATGTATGCAGAGCTATCTTTGAAGTCTGGAATAGCCAGGCACATATGTAACTGGGATCAGCAGTGGGTGTTCATTCTCCAAGGACACCTCAAAGATTGCCTCAAAAAAAAGGCAGGAAGACAACCCAAAGGGCAATGTCATTGGAAGCCTGAAGGTCCGTGGGGGTGTAGGGGTTGCAGGAACTGATGTGTTGGCTGTAGCTTTGTAATATTCAGCAGCAGGATATGTATTTGAGAGTCGATTCTGGGCCCCAATTTGAAAAGGGGTCTTTTTGTTTCCCTTGAGATGTTTTTCCATTGTCATGCCACAGGAACCGTAGTGGAGTTGTCAAATTCATGGCTTTCTGAGACAGCTTGGGCTTCCTGGGAAGACACCTGTGTCTTTTTTTCCTCTTCTTCTTTGGCCATCTCCTTTATTTTTCCAGGCTTGCATCCAAACTCCACGAATGCATTTTGAGTCTTAGGTCAGTTACTCCCCAGTGAAAAGAAATGTATTTAGAAAATCATCCAGAGACCCAGATCAAATATTTTTAAAAAACACTGCACTTCAGCTCACCAAAGCCTGGACCGCTTGTGCCTCCTTTATTTTCTTTATGATCTTTACAAGAATTTTCATAAGACAAGGTAGCTGCTCTTGGACTAATAATGTTTCTCCTCTGTGTGTCTATCTGTTAGATGAGACTGCTAATAGCAAAAGAGAGATAATTGTGCTTTAATTGGGTTCTGCTTGTTCAAAGAAGGAGGGGCAAGGGATGCCTTTTGGTTCCCATGGCCTTCTAGATAAGTTTCCACATAATGCCAATTAAAAGCAAAATAAAGAGTATGCAAAACAGATGACAACTGCTGCTCACCAGGAATCATTCTTTTGTGACTAAAACAACGGGGCCTTCAACCAAGGGTGCGCTTTTTGCTGCTGCACTTTCCCTTGATTTTTTATTGCATTTTGTGTAAGATTTGCTGCCGAATGGACTGAGCCTAGAAAAGTTTAAGATGAATGTGACAGTGGGAGCCTTCCAATTGTATATGTGTGTGTATGTGTGTGTGTGTACATTTGCCAAAAGCAGAAAGTCAAATTAAGCTATTTTTTTCCCCTACAAGTTATTTTTATTTTGTTTTTATTTCAAAGGGAGCTATTGTGTACAGGGAGGGGTCAAGGGTTTTTTTTCTTCTCTTTTTCACTATTTTTTTTTCTTTCTCCTTGTTTGTTAGTTTTAAGGGTAATTATTCACCAGGGCCTTTTCAACTGTCAAATGCAACAAAAGGTAATCCGGCCTCTTCTCTTCCCTGCCCCCACACCCGCCTTTTCCTGCAACAAAAGGAGCCTTTGTTGCGGAGGGTCATCATTTCACAAGGATTCTTCGTCCCACAAGTTAGAAATGCTTTCTACTTTATATCAAGGCGACCTCTCATGAAAGCTGGGAGACTCGGGATGTTGCAGCTGAAGCTCTGCCCTGGGTGATGTTACCCACGGACAATTGCCAGCTTGACAAATTAGGCCCTGATAGATACTCTGAATGCTTTATTTTCCTTCAAGCAGGATTTCTGACTTGCTACATGAGCTGGTTATCAATTTATCTACAATACATACCCTGGCATTAATCAGTCTCCATCTAAAGGGTGGTCCTTAATCACTGTCTTGAGTTCGCAGCTCCATTTGACTGGGATGAGCCCCCTGACTTCCCAAATCGTGTTTTCTTTTTCCTTCATGACTTGCAGCTCCTTGCTGTTGAGGAAGTGCATAGTGGAAAGAGCGCTGCTCAATGCCAATGCATTCTGCAGACAGAATTATGCTCCTTATAAACAGATCAATATGTGCCAATCTCCAGCTTCATATAAATATTTGCTTAGATCCTAAATTGATCTTGTCCTAGATTTGCCATAATTTAAGTCTATGAAGCTATAATCAAGACTCCTTGATAATAAAAAGAACCCATCAGCAATTATACTCATTCACTTCCCCATATTCAAGGCTATTTCAGCATTACACTGATAAACTCCTGTTTTCAATCAAATTTACAGTGTGAAAATCAACATTACACACCAGTTAATGGATGCTGGAGTGCTTCGTGTGTGGCATTTTGAAGTTATATCAGCGTGGAGACTTGAGTGATTTCTGAGGGGCTTTGATCTGATACGGAAAATACATTTTACTAAAATGTACCCAAAACTTCTCAAAACTCAAACTGAGTATTGTCCTTTCAGATTTGAATGTACTTTTAAATTTCTGGAGGTTTCCAATAGACAAAATTCTTGGAAAAAGAAGCACATAGAGATGCTTCTCTCGTATATTTCTCATCACCATGACCATCATCATCATAGCATTTTTAGTATAGAATTATCTGGTAGTGTGAGGTATATCAGATACCCTTTGCACTAAATGCTGGACTTTCCATCCACGAATACTTTTGTTCTATATAGAGGAAACAGACAGAAATGTGCATCTGTTAAGGAATGTTATTTCTATTTTGCAAGTGGGGAATGTGGTCTGAGGGAGATCTGTGACTCTCACAGTGTCATAGAGGAAGCCTTTTAAGGAAATAAATTGAAACCTCCCAAGGATCATTCTAGTCCAGGGAAATTTTGTTTAGAGATTAGGGAAATAATTTTCACAGTGAGTTTAGTCAAACACTGGCATAGGAGGAAACTCCATCCTTAGGCATATTTAAAACTGGTTCTGGAGTCAATGGACCTAATTCCCCAATGAGATCCAGTTTCAAACTTGGCCCTGCTGTGAGCAGGAGGTTGTGCTAGAGGACCTCCAAAGGCTCCCTCCAACCTAAATTACTCTATGATACTCTTGAATTTTGGAAGTTTCCCTTCCTCTCACAAGATATGTATATGCATGTATATATAATAAAAACCCAAAGGAAGGCATATGTTAGTAAGCAATAATAGGAACAGGTTTGTAGATAGATGCTGGTAAGTACATCAGATGACAAGTGTCCTGGGTTATGCTAAGTAGAGGAAAGAGCTAAAATCGCCTTACCTTCCCAGTGACTATGTGCCTGACCATAAGACAAAATTCTGTGTCCTTAGGGGTTTTCAAGATTGAAATAATTGCTAATTTGAACCATGGTATTTTCCAGGTTAACACATTGTGATGGTTTAACCCCAGTAGGCAGCTTACCCTTATACAAGTGCTTGCTCACTCCCCTCCAGTGGGATGGAGAGAACTGGAAGGGCCAAACCGCAAAAACTCGTGAGTTGAGCTAAAGACAGTTTAACAGGCAAAGCAAAAGCCACGTGTGCAAGCAAAGTGAAATAAGAAATTCATTCACTACTTCTCATTGGCAGGCAGATGTTTAGCCGTCTTCAGAAAGCAGGGCTTCATCACACATAATGGTTACTTGGGAAGACAAGCATAGCACCGTACCAGCTACTATGGAGAAATTTAGCTCTTTCCCAGCCAAAACCAGTACACCTATCTCTGGCTAGTTTTATTTTTCTGAGGTCGAGTTGACTTCATGGGTCATATCCTAGAGTCAGAAACATCTGTCCTCATCCATAATCATTTAACAAGCCTGAGAGTGCTTTGCAAACAGATGTGTTAGGTGATCTTCTGAGTCCATCCCAATATCCCAACACGTGTGGTTGCACCCATTATTAAAACAGACCTGTGTTGGGAGTGCTGTACAACACACACAGAAGAAAATCACCTTTTTAAGTGAAGAATCATGTCCAAATGAAAGCTTTGAGTAGGTCAGAATATCGGATAAATAATGAACACATTTATAATAAAGTCAAGGGATAGCCTCACCACTTCCATTCTCATGAAATATTCCTTGGGAGTTTAATAACCAAACCAAATAAAGTTTGGTTTGATGCTTCATTTGAAATTCTTTCAAATTCCACTACACCTTCATAGTCCTTCCTAATTCAGAAAAACTATCTGTTCAGGACTTACTTTTCCTCTCTAAACTGGCATTAGTATCCGCTACAGATTAGATGCATAGTGTATACACCTGTGCTCACAGCCCTTCCATCACTGCTTGAGTATTTCATAGTTCCTAAGGAGCCTGAAGCACCCAAAACCATTAGTAAACCAAATGCATTGTGCTCCCCTGGAGGAAGACAAATAGAATTAGACCTATTTTACAGATAAGAAAACTGAGGTCATTTTCCAGCTGATGTCTGAAGTTAAGCACCTATCTCACCGCTTTCAACAGTAAAATGATCTAACCACTGATGGCCCCACAGTGCCGGTTCTTTACCTTCACTTTTGATACTCAAACGTTTAGCTCTGTCCCCAGTGGCAGCTGTCACAATATTTCAGACTTAATTGTCAGGAGAGCAGAGGCCCCTGGTAATCATCAAACACGGCGGATGTGCAGCACCTTCTGAGTCCATTTAATGTCTGGCTTTGTGCGTAAGCTGAAGGTGACTTTTCTCAGGCTTGCCACCCAAATGTGCTGCAGACAAATGAGCCCTGGCCAGCAAAATAAGAATTGCAGAGAGGTCTGGAAGCATTTGCTTGCTTGGTTTCCGAAAGGACTTGCAAACTGTTTTGCTGATAATGTGAACAAATTGGTATTTAGGGCCTGAAATCTAAATCAAAGAAAACACATGGAAAAGCACCTCATAAGTAGCACTCATTATCAGATTATCACTGGCTTTACTGCCTTCCGGGCTGGATCATATTCTGTTGCCTTTATCAGTCCCACCAATGGCTGGAGCCAACACTGACATGTGGAGTTATCCCTTGGTATTAGTTGCCACCTCCTTATGGCTGATCATAAAAAAAATAAAAATAAAAATCCCTGACCATGTATTTCCATCTAAAAATCAAGTGAAATAATTTTGACTCAAGTTTCTATACCAAGCATTCTGAAAGCAGTCCAGACGTGCTGCCCATGGGAGAACTGATGAATTTTGCCCAGGAATTAATGAAATTGTGGATCCCCCATCCCTGCAGGTGCTCAAGGCCAGGCTGGATGGGGTTCTGAGCAACCTGGTCTTGTGGGAGGTGTCCCTGCCCAGGGCAGGGGGGTTGGAACCAGATGATCTTTAAGGTCACGTCCAACCCAAACCATTCTATGATTCTGGGATTAACTGGGGATATCTCTACTGGTGCTGTAGAGATGTGTGTGTGTTGCATCACATCAGCATGGCCGTCCTGCCCCATGCTTGCCTGACCTCTCTTTCTCTTGCTTCAGAGCTGGCTCCCAGCTGGCACTAGAGATTAGAAATTCAGCTGTGCAATAGCAGGTGGAGGATTTTACTTTTTGATGATGTTAAAAAAAAAAAACAATAATAAAGGCAGTTCCTTTCTGAGTGTTGCGCCCTTCATAGTCAGCAGTGTCAGGGTGGAGAGGTGGAAGTGCTAAGGGAATGTCATCCCTTGCATGGAGGGTGATTTCTTCTTTCTTAGAGCAGCTGCAAAACCCTCGGGAACTGAGCAAGAGGAGAGGGATGTATCCTGAAATAGTGATGTAATGCATAGGAGAGCAACATCAGAGTGGTCCCTTCCAGCAAAACTGTCCCGTGTTTCTTTTATTCATAGAATTTTTATAACCCTTTTTTTCATAGGATTTTAATAACTCTTTTCTGATTAGAAGAAACAATGAATTTCCATTTTCACAATGCAGTAAAATAATGAATAGAAGACTTACAGCCTGGAATCACCCTGCTTAATCCTATTTGAGGTAGTATTCATCTCACCTAAAAAAACCGTAAGTGTCTCTTATAAACTTCAGAAAGAAAAAGGCATTTTAAATGGCCAGTTCCTCTCACCTTCAGTGAACATATAAAACAGGCTAAACTGAGCACAAAAGTGTAACTTTCTGCCTATTTTCTATACATAAATGGAGTCTAGAAAACTAGCAAGGGGCAGCTGTCTCATGAGATGAATCCCATTTCCTACGTCCCTTGGGCTTCCTCCACATATAGACACCTCCAGAGGAGGTTCACGGGTCTTAACGAGGAAACCACCCTCAGGAGCTTCCATTCTGTCTGCACCGATTAACGCAGGAAAATCCAGGCCAAACTATCTTCTTTACTAGATGCATCAGCCAGGTTGGGTGAGATGAAGCTGAACCCTCCGTTGGCCAAAGGCAATGCAGCTGTGAACAACGCCTTAGCATCTTCTTTGCCTTCTCCAAGACAAAGTCCACCTCCTTACACTGTGCAGCCACACAGACATCACTGCAGGAATGCTGTCTTTTGGTTACCATATGGAAAAATAATTTAAAATTAACCTCAAGTCTTCTTGATGAGTGTTGCACGTTGATTGATTGAAAAAAACTATAAGTAAGCAACGGCTAATGGGTGTATTAATCATAGTAGGACACACAACTTGAGAATATTAAGATAAAGGCCCTATTTCAAATATGGAGAAGGTGAGATCAAAGCTGACTTGTTGTCCTTTCATACTGATGACTTTAAGGGAATGTTATCTAAAGAGTGGAGAATTGGCACAACTCAGCATAGATTATCTTAAAAAGGAGGCTGAAAACAAACAAAAAGCAGTAAAAATACTAGAATGTGACGATATGAAAACCTTTAAAATCACAGAGGAATTAAACTTGTTTTGAAGTCTTGACATTTGTATCCTCATCCCAGGGAAACACATGATCTGGAGGTGTTAAACTGAATATGTTTTTTTCAGCTTAATCAAATAATGGAATACTGGCACATTGATCTTCCCAGACTCCCCATAACTCCCATGGGCTTGTTGAATGCTTACAAGACCCATCAAACTTTTGCGACGGGAGGAATTTAGCAAATTTCAAAAAGCACTTAGTGATTCATAGAGGTAGAATTTGCCTTGCCTTATTTTTTAGCTCTCTGCAGTGCAAACATCTGCATTTTGGCTAGTCACCCTAGACTTCATCTACAGTCAACAAAGGGAAAGACACTTCTGTGGAGCTCTTTAGCTGACGTATTTTATATGTGTACATTAGGATAATATTAATTGCACCTGTAAAACCCATGTGCTCACGCGTAGATAGCTATATGACAGACATTTTAATGAGGGTGGAAAATTTGCCCCCTTTTCATTATTTGAACTGAGGTCTGATGTTATCATTGTGTCACATAGATTTGTGAGCTCTGTAGTCTACCTTTCTTATGTTGATTACGTATCTTTTAACCAAAATAAATAAAAGTGTTAATCTTTGATGTCCGACTACATTGAAGAATAAAGCTTGTGCCTTTGTTCTTTATCTCTGAATTGCTCTTTAACCTCACAGGAGGCTTAATACTAATCATTCGCCCTGTTCCCCAGAAATTTAAGCCACAATGACTCCTATTTAAATTTCAGGTTATTCTTTGCTTCCCATGGATGGGCTATGGGGAAGGAAAGGTCTTGAGGAGTTGGAGAGTTTAAGGGACATATTCTGATGGTCTGAATAAGAAGAGCTGAGAATATTATGGCAAACTGCCTATTTCCTGAGGAGGTGGGAGAAAATTTTCCTGAAGAGTTGCCACTTACAAACTATTTTCCTCTCCACAAGATTTAAAAAAAAGGCATTTTTAAATAACATAGCACACCTCCTCTTCGGTTGGGAAGCTGAGACACAGTGTGGCTAAGTGGTTTTGAGAAAGCATTTTCCTGAATTGGTGTTGAAGCTGCAGATAGTACTGAAAAAAAAGTCTAACCCCCAACAACAAAACTGCGCTTTTTCTGTTGATCCCTGTGACCAGTCACAAAACCAACGCACATTAAGATTTCCAAAACTGCGTGTTAAAAAAAAGATAAATGCAACTAGCTGAGCTTCTGTAATTCCTTGTGGGTAGTGAAGATTGGGTGTGAATTTAAATACCCACTTTGAGGAGTTAGACAGAAGGATGGTGAGGGTGGTGAGACACTGGCCCAGGTTGCCCAGAGAAGCTGTGGCTGCCCCATCCCTGGAGGTGTTCAAGGCCAGGTTGGACAGGGCTTTGAGCAACCTGGTCTAGTGGGAGGTGTCCCTGCCCATGGCAGGGTGTTGGAACTAGATGATCTTTAAGGTCCTTTCCAACCCAACCCATTCTGTGATTCTATGATGAATGCCAGAGTGGATGTGATGATCTGAACTGCATGGTGTTGCGTGTTTGTGTTTAAAGGATGGGCCATACCTTGCTATGAAATGGTTTAGGAAGAAGGTTCCTTCATGGGCTTTACTACTGGACACTGTATGTCTCCTCTGTGGCGACAGCAGAAAATGTGGCAGACAAGACATGATCCCATGGGCCACATCCAGACGCTGGGCTATCTTGATCTAATATGTTACATCAATGTCAAGTCATAGCTTTGTTAAACATTTACATATACATATATCTATATGGAGTAGAGTCTTAAAAATATACGCACACACCAAAAAACACAAACCTTTTTGGCATTTATACAGATAAGGCCATTTTTATCGGCAAATATTTTGCTTGGCACCGATTCAGCGTGTACTAATAGCTTAATAATTTTGGCAGACACACCAATGAAAAATGTTACTGAACCAGACCCAATTATGTGTATAAAATGTAAACAGTTGTGTCTGCTGGGGATAACTGCAGTATGTTGTCAAGCCATGGCTGTAAATTACATATGGTAGATTGCTCTAAATTTGTTTTTGATAAACGACCGTCTGATGAGGTTGTTTCAGGGCCACACAACTGATGGAAGAACATTATCAGCAGAGGGTAATACCAGCATGGCTGTTGTTTCAGCTCTCGGTCCAGCTTTCCAAAGTTTGGCAGCTCTGACATAAGTTTTGGGCCGGTTTTCTGCTGTTCGCTTTCAGTTGACCCTCCACAATATCCTCATGCTGAAGTTAAAATGCTTTCATTCCTCATAATTATTTCTTGTTCTCCGTATTAGCCATCAGTGTAACAGCTATTTAGGCTATTTCTTGCTCTGGAAAAATTCCTGTGTCACTGGCAGAAGCTGAAGTTTTATAGTGAAGCTTTGAAAGCACAACAAAGCCCTTTCTTACCTCCTTTATGCACCCGTTTTGCTAAGCTGGATATACATATGCCGCTGAAGCTACCATTCAGCCCTCGTAACTGAAAAGCAGCTCTGGAACTGGCTAAAAATGCTTTCAGGAAGAATTTGAGTTAAGCCTGGGCTGCAATTAAAGCATCGCCATGCCGAAGGCGGGGTGGGCATTGGAAAAAGGGGAAAAAATAATGAAGCTTTTCAGAACATGGCAATGAGGAGACCCCTCCAGCCCAGCACCTGGTGAAACCATCGAGTGTGCCCTCCCGCCAGCTTAAATTAGAGTAACACTGCCACGCAGCAGGCTCCTGCTAAAAGCAGGCAGGGAGGGAAAAGTCTTAAAAAGAGCCTTTTCTGATGCATTCAGGTAGAAGAGTGTAAAGTAAATAACGAAGCTGAAGGGCAGCGCACAAGAGCGTGACTTTGCATTCCTTGCGCGCCTGCTGCTGCGTTGTTGAAGGAGCGCGTGGAAAACGAACTGCTGAAGGATGCAGAGCGCTCTGCTCCGGCTTCGGTGAAAGCCAGCGTCGGCGGGGAAAGGAAGTTTGAGCACCAGCCGTTTGGAGCGTAGCCCACCACCAATCACTGCTCTTATCAGACTTTTCCAGAGAGCCTATAAACATGCACACTTCAGTAAATGGCATGTTATAAATATTGGTGAGTAACAGCATTGTGGTGGAAACGAAAACAGGCTATTATTTATCACCACCTTTCTATGATTATCGTATTCTCATAGAAGCAGGTAGTTATTAGGAGAGGTTATTGACAGGGCTTTGCCCAGCTTCATATGAGTAAGCTTAATTTTTAAATAACAACAGTTTATTTATTTAGTAGTTCCTAAAATCTTATTTTCACCAAAAATTTCCCGCCTTTGGAAGTCAATTTACTTCTTTGGTTCCACAGTGACATTGCATTAATTGTTTTTTCAGGTACCCACTAACATAGGTAGATAACTTAAAGGAGAACTATTGGTATGGTTAACTGGAAAATATGTTTCTGGTATTGATCCAATTGGATTGTTATTTGTATATAATTACACACATTGTAAAATACATCGGTAATAAGGAAGAAAAATTGAACGCAGAATAGTAATTATATGGCACAGAAAATATGAAACCGGCTCACTTTGTATTGAGTTCAATGTTTTTTGAGCCAGATGAGATAAGAAAAAATAAATAGAGCTATAGGTTTGGACAAACATGTTCTGACTCTTTGAGTGTTACTGATACAGAATGAGTAATTGTGATAGGGCATGATTAAACATCAGGCAGAGAATCATTAGACGAGACAGGACCAAGCGCAAAATTCTTCAAATGTAGGAAGTTGTTCGGTTAGCGAGGTTGACTTTGGTGCAATCTACCTCCTCCTCCATGAAATGACATACGATGACTTCAAATGTGCTTTAAATGCACATCTTTCTTGTCTTGATACACTTTTCCTTCTGAATTAGGATAATGAAAAATGAAAAGTAATCATACTACAGGACTTTTCTGAGGTCACATTCTCTGTTCTGTGTTCTGAACACTCTTCTGTGTTCTTAATCTTTACAACATTGGCCAAGAATTTCCTCTGTTTGTCAGTTTGGGAACTGATGGAAACCCTGTCTTCATCCTCACCGCTCAGCCAGGGCACAGAACAGGAAACTGGGCAGTTATTGCAGCTGAAGAAAAGGTCTCACAGGACTTCACCCAAAGAGGGATGCAGAACTGCCTTGAATCCTTCACAGTCTGCATGCAGAGTTGGCATCTGAAGCAGGCATCCTGGGAAATCCCTCTCTCAGTGGGATTTCAATGAGGAAGAAAAAACAAGTCCTTTTGCGGTTGCCTTATTGTCACTTAGAGAAATCTGAAAATTGTAGTGTGATTTTTTATTTTACTTTACTTTTGGAAGTAAGAGAAAGAGTTTCATTAAACTGAATTGAAACTTCTGGTATAGCTTCCTTGTGTGCTCATCAGTGTTGGTTAGCACCATCCTGGGACCTGCATTGTTTCATCTATTGTATCCCAGAGGTGCAAAGATGTTATTCCCACTTACAATGGAGAACTGTTGAAATGGGCAGGAGTTATAAAATTATACATGGCGCCAAATCTCATTGATTATGGTATGAGTTGCATTGGCTGGAGCAGAGCGGTGTGTAACTATCAGCAGGGTGGGAGACAGGGAAAGGAAGAAGCCAGTGTCACCATAATCACGTTCAGCTGCTACTTCAGCTATCAGTGATAAATAGATTTTATTTGGATAATCCTTGGCTTCTTGAGTAGACTGAGTTTTGGATTTCTTTATTACTTCTGTTATTTCATCTCATCTCTCCTGGCTTTGCAGAATGGGCTTCACATAAATGCTAGCTGTTTGGGTTTTTTTAATTGCATCTCATCAGTAGATAGGGAAGTTCTCCTCACGATGAAGTTCAGCCCTGTTGTCTTCACCTTCAAAACTCTGTGCAACTTTGCAGCTTCCTTGTGCTTTAAAATTTATTCCTTTCCTTTCTCTTTCCCTGCACAGTTCCTGTCCTTCCAATTTCCCAACTTTCATTTGTAGTACTGAGTTACTCTGAATTTAGGTGTCCATTTCCTTTGGGTAGCCTTCTTTCCTTCCCCACTACTTATGTAGCTTTATATGGAACTACAGGTTCCTGAGGAGACATTAATAAAATTTCTAAAAGGCAAGAAAAACCTCAGTACTCTTAAACTGGGGAACTAGACTATCACATAATACTTTCCTAGGTAACAACAATGCTGGAACTTAGAAATCTTGAGAGCTGCTTTAAAACCAGAATATAAATCAGATATATTTCAATTTAACATATCCAAGGAATTTATGTTATGTTTTAGTTTTAAATTGTTGAGTAGGACTAGCTGGAGATTACTGGCTAGTTGATTTAATATTAAAAATAATATTTATGTATAGGTGGGTATAAAATATACAGATTAAAAGGGAGGAAATCCAGTAGAGAAAAGTATTGGAAGTAATAAGTGTTACTCCTTACTTGACAGACAACCTAATTCATTTCTCTGGGTTTCATACATGATGCAGAGATCATTATAGTACTTGTTATTTTCTGGCCTTACTTATACTTATACATACTTATACTTACACTATACTGGCTTATAAATTGCATTGCTTTCCATCTCTGCCATCATGGCAAATTCCAGTGGTTATACCCTGCTAGCCTGAGCCAGTTAACTGGGGAAGAGTGGCAAAGTCCACCAGGGATTTGCAAATAGCAAGGAGTGTCTGATTGCACAGTGACCTGATAACACAACGCACACATCAATAGACTGATCATCAGCAAGAATGATTAACAGTAAGGCGGAATCCTGTCCCTTTGAAGAAGCTGATATTGTTGGCTAGACCTACAGCCTTAAGGACTGTTATTTACTAGACTGGCTTTTGTTTTAAAAGAACCTTAGACATTTTTCATATGAACCACTCATGTATTGTTGACCTAACACTGTTTGGGGACAAGCAGGTTTACAAGTGAAAAAGAAATGGTTAGAGACAGGAATTTTTACCAAACATTGGAAAAATTCTTTTTAACAGAAGAATTCTTATGGTTCTTTAAAGTTCGCAAAACCCATTCAAATTTAGTGACACTTTAATCCTCATTTGGAAAAGAACAAAAACATGCATCCAAGGAGCTGCAGGCAACTGAGTTGGTATCAGAAAGACTCAGGAAACAGAGATCTGCCAGTGTCTTCACCCATCATACCCAAAAGTTCAGCTCCTCTAATTATAAACATTTAAAACCCACTTGTCTAAGCCTGAGTTTTGCTGCCTGTTTCATGATGAAATTATTCATCTGCTGAAAGTTCTTATTCCACCCTAAACAGAGTCTCGAGTCTGAGCATACCTCAAATATAAACACACGACTTCTTGATGTGTAAATTGGAGGATCTGAATCCCACCCAACTACCCAGGAGATGAGGTACACTCAAAAATTTTAAGACATTCTCTGATTTATCCATGATAGGTATTACACTTTAGAAATATTCTTATTAGTATTTGGTGACCTGCTGTGGGATCTGAGGTGTTCCCCAACATCCTTTCTTCCTCCAGATTTTAGTAGGAACCAGGAAGTCCTAAGGAGCAATTCTGTGGCAGGGTTGCCTGCTGAAGTCAGTCGGAATTTTTACTAAAAACCTAGCAAATATGGATTACAGTTGCACCAAAGCCTGGTCGTGCTCAGCACTGTACAAACTTAGCGTAAGATACATATTTGACCTTGAAGAATATGTGAGATAAATAGGAAAAGGTTTGCATTCAGACACAAAGGCTGTGCAAAGCTATAGACAGTAGCACCCCAGGGAGAAAAGCAAGCCCTCTGGGCTCTCTGGAAGATCCTATCCTTAAATTTGCAGTGCATCGTTCATTAACTGGATTAACTGATTGACTGGAGACTGCATCTTTGGCAGAGCAGGCTGATGTGCCAGAGACACTAAGAGTCTCCCAGATTTGGGGCTGGGAAAGAATTTTCCCTGGGAGATATCAGCAGGGATGACAAAGCTTTTCTGAAAAAGATGGCGGGTGGTCCATTGAGGCATTTTCACGATGGCCCCTTATTCCCCACCTTTACGTGGGATTTACAACACTGGCCATGCCTTTAGTCTGCCCTGCTTTTTATCTGTAGCCCAGTGTAGATTTTACCTCCTGTGGCTATAGGTACAGAAGGTTTTACTATTGTTATACTGTCCAGAGGAGTGATTTACAACTTGTGTTTGGTGTGTGTGAGTGGATGTTGTGTGGGCAAGGGCTCGGCGTTGTTGCTGAATAACTCAGTGTTTGCATTAGGAGCCTTCCTGCCCAAATCAGGCCTCGCTGGGGTGGGCTCGCTGCGTCTGATGTGGGCTACGCTGATCCCTGGGGGAGAGATGGATGCACCAACCGGGTACCTTAATTTAGGTGGGTCTTAGCTTTTGACATAATTGCCTGTGATTGTTGGTCCTAAACATGAAGGCAGTCCCTTCTGGTACGCAGGGCGATAATGATGACATATGAATGGTGCTGCAGCCCTTTTTTTTACCCAATTCTTTCTGCGTTTGCTAAAGAATAAAACAATAAAGTGTGGAGTTTCAGCTCTCTCGTGAGTTTAACCAATTACTGTTTTCCTTCAAGCTATATAAATTGTGCGCATTTAATATTTAGTTATCTCCAGACTGTTTACACTAATTTTCATTTATACAATGCATCTACTAACGGAGGTAGAGTGCATTTCTTTTGCTATTTCTCTTTTGAATGAAAGCCTTGAGGGAAGCCTGCATTTTTTGATCGTGCTTCACTTTGATGTAAGCAAATGTTTAAGTTATGCTCTGGCAGAACGTCTGAGACTCGTGTTCATGAATGATGCAGAATTTGTCCTTCTTCCTTGGTGGTTCTATTTATAGCCACGACTGTTTTTATTTTCCACGCAGTCATGAGTGAGAAGGTGAGAAGGAAGCAACCACAAGTCCTTTGCACAGCTAAGTTTCTTTGCGTGTTTTGCTGTATTTTATATTCTTCCATGCTGTGTTTCATCCATCTATCTATAGACCAGACAAAGGTCCTTTCCCAGCCCTGGACTCCAGGGACTCAAATCTCTACAGGATCACATACTCTACAGTGATGTGACTGCAAAGTGCTGCCAGAGGAAAACAATGAACCGATTTCTGTGTTCCCTTATATCACGTTAGCTCCCCTGACCTATGTGTTGCTGCTTGTTTTGCCAGTCTGTACATCCAAACCAGCCTACATCTATACAGAAAAGAGACCCAATCACAAATTCTGGGTTTTTTTCCAGTGTGTTTTTTAATGTTTGTTTTTCCCTTCCAGAGCAGCTCTTTGTCCTGTTAGACAGCAACCCAAGGCTGTGGTTGGATCAGGATGGTCTGCTGTGTTAAGGTCTGGGATGTTGCGATAAGGTTGAGCAGGGTGGTAGCAATGGACGGTCGTTCTCCAGGGGAGGATGTGCAGCTCTGAGCAGGTGCAGGGTAGTAGGAAAGGAGGCGTGATTGCTCCCGAAGTGCGTATCTTCGGTGGGTTCAGCGCGTTGTTTTTGCAGCATTTGATGGCAAAGCTTCCACTTAGCTCCCAAGGGGAATGAAAACTGCCTATCCTTGGCAGAAAGCATGAAATATGGTAGTGTACTTGTACGGAATTAGCTCCAGTGCACCTGGCTCTTTTGTCAGATAAAACCTCTGCTTTTCCATATCTTTCTGTGAATCAAGATTGCTATAAATGTCTGCGCTGATGGTATATTGAGCCCTAGGAGGCTGGGATGTGGCCAAGAGATACCTTTAGAAAGGGTGATATATAATGACAAAAGGAGACAAAATGGGTTGTGCTTAGTTCATGCTCAACAGTCAGTTCCCCTAATCAAAGCAGAAAGAGGTGGAGTTGGATACATCCACAACACGACTTTTTCTTCAGGATAAGAACAGTAGGAAGTAAACTCTGAGCATAGATGGTGTTTTCAGCGACACAATAGCAAGATCCAAGAAAATGTGGCAATTAGAGACTTAATTAAAAACAAGTGACTCAGAAAGGCAAGTTAGAGAAGAACCCAACAATTAAGTTGTATGTAACAGAACAAAAGCTTTGCAAACCCTGCAGAGTTTGTTTTGCCAGGATGCTGTCCTTTTTCTCCAAAGGAAGCCCTGATTCTGTGAGTGATCAGATCTGTGCCTGGAGTTTATAAGTGAATTTATTTTCCAACTCCTTTATATTTCACCATTTCCCCTGCTTTTTGCTTTGGGAATCTGAGTTCCACTAAGGCCAATTCTCAGATCACATTCTGCAGCCAGGGAAACAGTATCTCAGATGGATGGGAACTGGAGAGAGCCTCAGCATCTCACAAAGCTTGATGTCTCATGGCCAACTTTAGAGAACCCTCAGTGGAGATCCAGCTGCTAAGAAGATATTTTGCAGTCTCACATCTCGGGAGTTTGCTACACTAAAAAAAAAATGACACATTTCCTGAGCACAGTGCATTCTAGCTCTTCACTTTGTTGGCTGTGCTTTAGTACTCTGCATGGTAGTTTGACATTTGAAGTCTCAGTTATCATATTTCAAAATAAAACTTCTGGCATGACTTACTCTTTCCCAAACTTTTGGAGGTTGTCCTTCATTAAAATTGAACAATTTAACCTCTGTTGCAACTTTTTGAGATTAATTCCTGACTCCTATCTCGATTGTTTCCCTACTTTTTTTTTTTTTTCTCCCCTTTCTTTTTGTGCTATTCTTCAAACTTGGGAAAGTTCCTGTCTACTTCATTATTGCTACTTGGATATAGCTTAAACAGACTATTGCCATGACAAGCGAGCAGCAGTTGTAGTGACATTTAAATAACATGCACTATTAAATATTGGCAAATACAGATTTTTAGTGGTACCCATTTGCTAGTGACTTGCCCAAGGGTAGTGGTAGAGTGCAATAGGTCACCTACCTGGGAGCCCGTGTCTTTGAAACCCTTCCTCAAAGCTCTGGCTGACAAGCTAAGTCAGGTAACAAAAGAATTTATAAAAGCACACAGTGAGTGTAGGGTCAGGGAAAGAATTTGAATGGGGCCTTCTTTAGGAAGAGCTGATGACAGACACCTGCTGTAGGAAAATAATAGAAACAGGCCCTGAGAAGGATAAAGAAGCAGATCTTGGGTTTCAGAAGAGGGGTTGTTACTTTGCAAACGACTAGTGATGATAGTGAATTGCTTCTTTATGTAAAGAAGTACCACCAAGAAGTTACTGCATTTCCGCTACGACAGGACTTGCTATTTAAGATACTGTACAGTGGGCCAGCCCAACGTACAGCTTCTTTCTTCTTTTCTATTCCCAAAGGAAATACTGATGAGTGCTCATCAAGAAATAATAGAAAGCAGGAGGCTAAAAGACACAGGCTTCCCAGCAAGCGCAGTACTGCCTTTGAGCCTTGACCACCTCTGAGATTTGTCTTGCCACATTGCAGCTCTGTGAGAGTCAAGTTCTGTGTTTTCCCTCCCCTCTCCCTTGTAATAAAATAAAATACAATAAAAAAACAGTGAAGAGAAGAAACCATGAGAGAAACCATGAGGAGAGAAAGAGGGAGAACGTTACATGGGCAGTAGAGACATCAAGGCTGTGTATGTCTGTGAAACACAGTTCTCTAAGCCTCACGATTGTAGTTGCCACACCATGAGTGTACTCAACAGGGTTCTACTTGAGTTTCAGTTAATATAATTTTAGAAGCATTTTAAAGTGCTGAAACCCATTGGAAATAAATCTGAAGGAACCCAGTGGACTGATTTTTCTTCCACCAGCTTCCACTTAAAAAATAATACACACAAACATCCTATAAGAGGGAGTTAGATCCTGTTTCCATTTACACTGGTGGGATGAATGCCACATGACTCTATCAGTAAATAGCATTAAAATATTCAAGAGTGCCACTCAGAGAACTAGACAGCAAAAAAGTTTATTGTTTTGATTTTTTCTCGTACATGTTTGGATTTTTTAATTTACTGTTTCATTGCAGTAAAATACCATGATGAAAGCAACATGAATACCAAATGAAATTATTTGCATTCACAACCTTCCTAAAGCACCGAAATTTAATTGCATAAACACAGGGCTAACACAAAGGTGAATGAGGGTGCTTGGTATACTTTGTTTTCCAAATATATTCCTGAGGAGATCACCAATCCTCTAATCCTTCTATTAATTTCCATGTCTTGGCAATAATACCTGGTGGTAGTTCTATACGGAAGTCTAATGATACTTCGTTAATGTTTTGAAGAAGGCACACAGAGTTAGGGATTATTATATTAAATTTTGCAAGACTCATGTAACATGTCTGCTTATCTTTCATTTACTTCACATTAGCTGAACAAATTACCACTCTCTACAGTTTAATCAACTGCTGTGGATCACACTATCAAGCTAAAAATAAATGAGGGTGGATTAATGAAATAGTCAAGGAATATGTCCAAATACTCAGCTGGTGATTTCTTTTTTCAGTGGTTTTCTTTCTATATTGTTGAAAGAGCAGTGCTGTTCTATTGAACTTCTATTGTAAAATACTATCGGCTGGTTTTTACCACTTTCCCTTTCCTGTGCTTATTTACTTTTGTAAAATTATGTAAAAATCTATCAGATGGGAATGGTAGGCAACAGCTTGCCATTTGCTTTTGCCGTCACCAGCGGTATGGCTTTGTTCTCCTCCTTGCTCTCCCCTGCTCCTGGACGGATCCTTCCCAGCCCTTTCCAATGACTGGAGACATCTCAAATATGTAGTGAAACTAGTTTGATCATCAGACTGGCCTTCGTTGTCCTCTCTTTTTACCAGTTCAGAGGGAAATCTCTCTTACATCCTTCTTTTCTTCAGGTGGTCTCCAGATCTTCCCAGTAGCACACTAGCGAGCTTGTCAAGGGCTGTCTTTAATTGCTCCTGCAAATCTGCTCATGCAAAATTTCCATGCCACATTGAGATTTTGCCTATGCAGCATGCTTTCCACATGCAAACCCCAACTGTAGCCAAGTGTGGAGGATCTGGTTGCCATCACTACTTCACTGGAAATGATCGTGAATCTTTCCAGTGGCTTGCTCGCATCTAAGGAATTGTCTCCAACTCATGTGGCAGAGGCTGGTACATCTGATGCTGAACTGGGAGTCTCTGTGACTGTCTCTAGTCCGCCGTGAGAGTTTTCATGCAGGTACAGAACCACTTTGAATATTCGATTCTGCATTCTTCTCCAAGAGACACAACATAAAGTCATGGTCATTTTAAACAATATCTCATCATAAATCACATAGTTACCCGATATGAACAATTGATTGCATCCCATTTTGGCATGGCGTATGTAATAAAAGCACAAATCAGAATATGAGGACATGATTTTCAACTCTGTGTCCACCTCACTCACACCAATCAGTGGAAAGATTTTTAGTTCAGATGCAGTGCAGAGATGCCTAGAGATGAAACACTTCAAAAGAGAGTGATTAAACAAGATAAACTTTCATTTTGTTGTAAATATTTCAGCAGATTGCATGTTATGGTCATCTGAATAACTTTTCTCAGAGGTGGGTTTATTTAAAAGAAAGTATTTGTAGCTGTGCAACACTGAAATCCATGGGAAGATGGAGTCCACCAAGTACCAGATGCAGGATAAAACTATCTCCTCTTTTCCTGGCCAAAGATTATTAAAAAGAAATAACAACCATGAGTAAATGTCTTCTCTTGCTAGGCTGGGAGTAGAGTTTCAACACATTTACACTCCCATAAATGAGATCAAATTTGGCCCTTCTTAATTAATCCTGGGTCATAGTAAGAATTCACAGTTCTTTACTCTGGAAAGCTTGAAGTAACTTCAAAGAACATATTTTAATTGACAAGTGTATTCATTCCCAGAGAGGGGTATAACATGAAAAAGGGATTAACACCCAGCTGTGTTCTAGAGGAAATTTAAGGCACAGACATACTGAAGATCAGATAAAGTCTGCATTAACACTCACGAATGTGAAATTTCATTGTCTTCACTAAAGATAAGCAGTGCACATCTGCCAATTAAAAGTCTCTCCATTCTGGTGTCCTCTCTGTAGTGGTAGGTCTGCTCGCCCTGACTCACTGTTACTGTTGAATTACTGCAGTTATAGCTGCACATCTTCATAGTCATCGGAGTATTTGCTTCCTCCCTGAGGGTACTACAAAGCTGGAACAAGCTGACAGTTTCCAGATCTCCAACGAATATGCCTCACAAATGCAAGAACACTGGGATATTTCGAAGCTTAGTGATGTTACTCAGTGGCTCTGATTCTCCTCTCCGTCAAAGCTGCTATGAGAAGCATCTCCTGCCTTCAGTCGAGCTATCATCTCAACCACCCTCCTGGGCCGCCTTCCAACAGCTGTTGCGATAAGTTAAGGATTATTTAGGGCCCATTACAAACTGCTGGGGATTGCCACGGAGTAAGGAATCTAGCCCACGCTCCAGACAAATATCAAGCAGATGTTTGAAGGGGGAGGAGGAGGCTTGTACAGCAATTCTGCAGCTCCAGAGGTTTTCCTTACAGAGGATCAATCCTTCTAATGCCAAGGCTATGAATTCAGGCTAGCTTTGGGTCAATGAATTGCATTCTGGTTGTGTGGAGGATACCACAGCATTGTGATATGGGTATGGATCTCCACTGAATGGAAACATCTTGCTTTCTTTTCCCTGGGCGGTGGCAAAGTGGTTAAGATCTTGGCCCACATCTGCCCAGTTTGGGCTACTGAGAAACACAAACAGGCTTTTGCAGTCATTGGTACAGTTTTATCTTCCTCCACTGTGAATTATCCAGTACAGAAAGCCTAAGACGTGAAAGAGAATCTACCAGGCTATTCCATCCCCTATCCAACATAAAGCTGCTCATTTATATACAACACCGTGTTTCTATAGTGCTTTGGGAAGTCCAGTTTCAGATGTTTGATTTTTACTTTTTATTAATTCTACTTCCCTAAGGGATCTGATCATTAGGAAAACACTTCGTAAGATTAATCAGAAATTTCCTATTTCTTAATCAAATCTTCTTCTTCTGAATTAAATAGTAGCACTGATATTCATTTCTTTTTTTGCCTTGGTGCTTGAATCCTTCAGATTTCTCTGGATTTTTATAACTCCTTTGTCTCTACTGCTTGCCAATCTGCATGCATTTATTGCAGATGCTTCATAGATCAGTTCTTACCCATTCCCTTTATGCTTTCCTCCACACACACTCTCTTCAGCATATTGATATATTTTTGGTAACCACCTAGGGATATATGACACACTCCAAGCCTGCTCGTAGCAGAGTCATGTAGAGAGAGACACACACACCCCAGCTGTAGGAGGTATTAATGAAACTGTAAAGAATTTGTGATGCCATCAGGTCTATGACTTGAATAGAGGAGGACACTCTGCCTTCCCCATCTGCCCTTCCATGAACACCTTACATCAAATGTAGAAGCAACACCACCCCTGTCACAATTCCTCATGTCCTGTAGCCCGACCGTGATGCAGGAGTGTAATACAGGGAGTCAATACTCTCGCTGTGCCATCGCAGTTTATTTTCCAAATGCTGGGGAGCAGCGGAGCAGCTGGGACATCTGCTGAGAACCAGGAGACCTTGGTGTACACTCCCCTTCAGCCTGAAGGGACTAAAACTCACATTTCCCGTAACAGAAATCATACCCATCAACAAGCAATAGTGCAGGAAGTGTGGGGGCGGGATTGTCTTTTGGAGAGAGAAAGACAGGGAATGATTAATGGACAAAAATAATAACCACGACCTGTGCTCTGCACTGTGGAGCACATATACAGGAATGAGCAGTCCTTGGTTCTGGTCTGCTTTTAAGATTACCTCCTTTTTTACAGGTATGGAAGTAAAAAAAGAATTTCAGGCAGGCCTTTGCAGGTATTGGGCTACACAGAGCTAACAAAACCATTTTAATTGTATTAGTAATAGGGCCTGGATTTACATGGATCACTGGGACTCAATTGAACTGGATTAGGTCACCGTTTATGATCTGGGACAAGGCAACAAACCTTTCTGGATGGATTAAAGCAACTTCCCCTGACCTCAGAGCCTCTAATGTGACAAGCTCACAGAGTCTCCTCCACCTGTTTCTTCTATTCCCAAAGCAAATTCTGCAATATGTACACCCTTCTCCCCACCTTAAGCTAGCAGATAGAGACTAGTTTTGTTACTGCTGTTGTTGTTTTAAGGTAATAGGAAAACATCTGTAACATTTCTGTTATAATTGAGAAGATATGATCATTACATTAGTACCCTGCTATCACTCTTTGACATGCATTTCAGTGGCTCAGATAATAAAGTAAGGGACCCTACTTTTTTTACCCATAGCATAGCCAGCATAGCAGCCAGCATAGATGGATTATTTCCACTGCACAGTCTTTTCCAGGCTCTTCTTCAAGGTCCTATTTCTTACCTCCAGCAATGACTCACAAAGCAGTGACACAAACAGCATGGGCTACATGGACCTTCTACTCCACACAAATCCCCCTCTCTGTGTCATGGCCAGCATCCCCAGCCAAGCGTGACAGAACACGTGACCCGTTTATCAGCCAGCTCGCAAGGGGTTATTAGGGCTTGCCAGCCTCAAGCTGCTTGAGCCTTAAAGAAGTAAATGCTCCTGATACACATCTCACAATTCTGCTGTATATTTCTTCCACCATGCCAGTCTCTTCCTTCATTTGGGCAACACTTACTCCCTCTTACTGCTCCAGCATCAAATTTTTCTTCTGCTTACATTTCAGATCCTGGACCACACTCAATTCTTTTAAACTCCTATGCACCTTCAAGTCCTGTTTGCGCGTTTCATTGTTCTGGAGGCTGATTCTCTTGATTTGGGGAGGTAAACTCCATGGTCACTATAAAGATTCCACACCCATTAAAGGTTTCTCCTTAGCTTCCCCTCGCTAGTGTGTGTCTTATTATCTCTCTGCACCTGTCAAACAAGCAGGCTCCTTCAGCCTCTGCATAAACTTCTCTCATTAGATGGTATGAAAATGTTTCCTGCTAAGATTTGAGTCCTGCAGGCGGGACCTTCAGATGTTGTCCTGGGATCACAATGTCCTCCCCAAGAGAAACTGTGGAACGTGACCATGCCTGGAGGATCCCCACAACCAAGGCACCACGTGCAGGTGCCTGCCAGAGACAGGATTTGTCTTTGGATGCTCTTTAGAGCTAATCTGATCTGAAATAGCAGCAGTTATTTCACTGTGTAAATCAGGCTGCTTCCAACCTAGGAAGTTGCCCAGTACTCTGCTGTCAAGTTGGTGTCTTTCTAAAGAGGTAAAACACATGTCTGACAATTGCTGTCTGGAGTCTACATATTAAATGAGGCCTTAAAAGCAACAGAGATAAAAAGAAATGTCCAACAATCCAGCTCTGTTTTATTTAAAAGACAGTTAAAGAAAGAAAATGTCTTAATAGTCAAATTTAGAAGGAGCATGTGAAGTCACCACTGAAATATCCACTCTTGAGTTCATTGAAGCATCTGCATATTTGAATACATTTAACTAGGAAGGAAAAAAGCCAAGACGTGGCAAGGGGAGGGAGGAAGGGATTTTAGCTGTTAAGCCTACAAGTTTGGGATGAAAATATGCTCTCCAGTAGATAATGCTTCCCCCACAGTGACAGAAAAGCATAAACATCTCAAAGTTGAGACTAGTCTAACTGTAAGACTTAGACTAGATCTGCATAGGGAATCAGAAGATCCCCATTCAGTTCTTGGTTCTGCTGCCAGAGGAGGCATCGAGTGATTCACCACATGAGATTGTCCCTCAATTTTCATAGAATCACAGAATGACAGGAGTCAGAAGGGACCTCTGGAGATCATCTAGTCCAACCCCCCTGCCAGAGCAGGATCACCCAGAGCAGGTTGCACAGGAACGCGTCCAGGTGGGTTTTGAATGTCTCTAGAGACGGAGACTCCACCACCTCTCTGGGCGGCCCGTTCCAGTGCTCTGCCACCCTCAAAGTAAAGAACTTCCTCCTCAAGTTTAGGTGGAACTTCCTATGTTCAAATTGTGCCCGTTAACTCTTGTCCTGTCACAATTTTCTTCCTCCTTGCCTCTGCTTCCCCAGCTATAACTGGAGCTCTGCTTCCCAACACACCATCTGTGGTCATTTCATAGACTTCTTTACCAAGAAGACATTTTTATTTATAATACAGACAAGGAAACTTCTACTACTACTGACTGCACGGTCCTTTAATTATTCTACCTTTCTGTTTGCCTTACTGTGATATCCATATCTGAGAACCACAAAATCGATAAAAACAAACAGCACCTCATACACAGAAAGGGCTTAGCCAGAAAACAAGCTAGTCCTTTTTATGTTGATAGATAGGCAGGAGCATGGGTTGTTGCTAGGAATAGCACTGCTTTGCTGCCTGCTCTTTGGCCAGGGCCAGAGCATTTGACCTGCCTTGCCCACACTTTCTATCATCTTGTGATTCACGATTAATTCACTTGATGGATGGCACTTTACGGATGTCAAGCAAAGTCAAAACCCTGGCCTTCAGGGAGAGCCCACCTCTATGTCAACCATCCTGAAGATAAACGGCAGCATAAATACTGCTGAGGTAGATAGCCTTGATCCTGCTAGGGCTCTGCTAAGTGGTTTTTCATTGAAAAATGTACAAAGAACCCAGGCTTTCATTCATTCTTTGGTACGCCCCTCCAATACTTGCTTATTCAGCTTTCATTCAAAAAAGAGAATTATGGGTAATGTATAGGTAATTTAAGATAATGTTGGCAATTCGGCTTGGAGACAGGCTTTCAGAATCGGGTCTGCTCTGAACAAGTGTGGCTCTGCATTTCTGTCCTGTGGCTCTGAGGGAAAGTTTTTTTGTTGTTTTTTGTTTGTTTTTTCCTCTGAGAAGTTTCTTATACTCATGGCTGGCCAGCATTGACGAAAAGGCCAATTCTGCAAACATGGCAGGATTAAAGTGCCCTGTCTCCTGGTGGATTCCACATGCTTCAAAACCAATTGTCCATAATGCACCTTATTGAGGTGAAAACTTGAAGTTGAAGGTAGAGAGGGGAGAAGGGAGGGAGGGAGAGGAAGACATCTGTTTCAGTGCATAATGAAATCATAGCTGCACGCAGACATGGCTGAGATCAAGGGATGCTTTTAAAGTATTAACAAAATTGCAAAACAATCCCTAGGAGTGCTGTAGGAATATTTGATTTGACAACAATGCAATTCCAATTCGCTCTTTGCCAAGAGCCGTGAGAGATAGCATTCACATCCAGTAATCCCCCCAAATGGCATCTTTCTTTCTTAAACATCCTTTCATTATTGTTGGCATTGTTTGTTGATTTGCAAGGCTTCATGTAATAGCTTGAAATCAGAGATTAGAGTCGGGAGGGTAAACTGGCAACATTTCCTCTCTGGCTGCTATTGCCTTCAATCCGAGACAACCTGCTCTAAATGATATCTGTTCCATCGATGGACTCCTTCTAATGAAAGATCAGTTCCATCTCATTTGCTCATTTTACTCTTTAAAAAAAAAAAAAACGAAGAAAAAAAATCAAATTGAATACTGAGAAAAATTACACTGCTCAACAATCTTGGGAGGAAAGGGAAGAAGCAGATATTTCTAAAAGAAGAAATCCAAGGTCCCAATTATTGTTAAATTCGAGCCTGTCAGCTGTGAGACTACCACCACCTGGCTCTTCCAAGGTCTCTGCAATGCACATAAGGTGGTGCTAGCACGGGTTAAAGAGCAGGATATCACACTGATTTCATGGCTTGGATAATTAACTTACAAACAAAACAAGGAGGACATTTTCTTTTACAAAAGAATCCGAAGACTACTGTAAATATGGACGCACCTATTTCCTTACAGTTTGGCCAGCTGCAGTTTTGGCTCTGGCTATGTTAGTACATTAAGCAACACCAGTGAGTTATTGTTTATATTGTTAAATAACAGCTAAACAACAACTAATAGAGGTTCCTGGCAATGTTTTGACATGGGCGAAACAATTTCTGATCATGGTTTAGACATCAGCATAGGCCAGGGACCAGTCCCAAAAGGCAGAAGACTATAACCACCATATTTTGGATACTAGGAGGGTTTATTATATAGATGAAGGCTTCTCCATGCCAGTTGGCCTCAGTAGCAGGGAACAGTCCCAGACTGTTATTTACTGTAATAAAATATTTCATTTACTAGTGTAGATACCTCCTTTGTGTCTCCGATTTCAGTACAGCTGTTCCCAGATTAGACTGGTGAAAAATCTGGGTGAGGACCAGTATTTCTCTTTAGCAATAAATGTAACCATCAAAGACATTTACAGCTTTTGTTGCTGTTTGCTTGTTTGTTTGTTTGTTTGCTTGTTTAAAAAAAAAAAGTTTAAATCCATTTGTTTCCAAACTTACAAATTACTGGGGCCATTTCTTATGTCTTAGTGAAATGCTTTGATTTCAGCCTTAGCCCGTATAAAACCCTGGGCCAACTGGAAAGCTGCTATAGTTCTCATACCAGTTTATAAAATGCAAACACAGGCCAGAAATGGGTTGGGACGTGCCGGCTAAGAAAGGGACACAGAGAGGCTAGCTACTAATATTGACATAATTAATACACTGCTTAAGCACTCTCCTGGAGTGTTTTTCCCTCTGCGGTCCTATAGGAGAAAGGCCTGTACAGACCCTGAGCCCAGCGCTGCGATCCCAACTGCTTCTTCTGCCCCTTCCCCATCACATTTACCTTGTTTCCAAAGTCCTGGCGTCAGATACGTGGTCTACACCTTCTCTCCGCCTTCCCCCATGAAACAGCTGCCCACTCTGATACGGATCAGCTAATCTGAGCTGAAAAGCATGAAGCAAGAGAGCCACAGGCATGTTCGCCTTAGGCCAGGATCTCGACAGTGTCTGTCTGTGATCCTAACACCCCCTTCCCCGCACAGTTATGCAGAGCTCTCCTGTCGAGAGCAGCTTTGCACAGCAGCATAAAATTAGAGGCTCAAAATATTACCAAGCCCAGCTCTCTGCCTGCTCTCCTGCCTTTGCCACAGCAGAGACGGTGGAAGGGAAGGCAGAAGGAGGCTCACGCCTGCCACCCTCATGCCAACCTGGCTTACACAGGGTTAATAAATTGAATTATAATGCTGGGCTTTACACTAATGAGCCTCTGGTGTAGGCAAATGTATTTATTGCTGCTGCCTTTATAGGACCGTTAACCTCTAGAAGAAAGGGCAACATGGGAAACTGGGCTGGGAGGGAAATTGTCCATGTCACAGCAAGACTGGCCAGATCACCTCTGTCACCACCCTGGTCTCTGCTTTTGGCCTCGGTGCTTTCAGAGCTGCAGCTGGCAGGCCCTCAGCAGGGCAAGATGACCACTTGGTGCAACTTCTTGCTCTTTATTTACTGTCTGAGGAGGTGCCGTAGCATCCACTGACTGCTGTTAGTGCAGGCTGGGGAGCAGAGCAGAGCCCCTAGACCATGTGCTCCCACCACGACCGGTGCCTTTCCAAAGTCACTTTATCCCCTTGGCTTCTGCATGTTCCCCCCCTCCCCTCTTCCTCAGAGGCAACTACTTAAGAAGCAATCCTCTCCAAATCTAGGCCATGGAGACCTCTGCTTGTTTCCATTAAGCATATAATTACGTGGAGAATGTTTGACTCATTGGCTTCAGTCCAAGCCAACGCACAGACACTAAACAATGCCAGGGTAGGAGGTAAAACACATGTGAATAAGATTTCCATTTACAGCTCCTTGCTTTGATGCTGTATTCATCCCCCCTTGCACACATCCTTCCCTGAATTACAACTTGTAGCCTAACACAAGCTCAGCTCAGATACGGGCTTCTCCTCCACATTCCTGGACAAGCTGAGGTGCAAGGGAGGCAAAAAGATGCTTAAGATCCTCCAGTCTGGCTAAAATCTTCACACCCTCTCCATCCAGATGTTGCAACATCTGGGGATGTAAAGCAGACTGGAGTTATGGTGCAGTCCTGACCAGCACAGCAGGGTGATGGGACGTGGGACCTGCCTTTACCCTAAACACAGCATTTTTGTCTCTCATAAATCCTCCCTCAGCCCTCAGCTTTGACCAACAGCAGATCCTGGGTGCCCTGCGCCCTGTCCCGCCGTGTAGAGGTGAACCAGATTGGATGCCTGGTCTGCAAAAATGCATTTATTTTCATTTCTGCAATCATTTTCTACCAGATGAGAGTGACACAGATGCTTGTGTTAACTCAGGGTAAGGAGGCAAGCATGGGCAAAAAATGACCAGCCAGGGAATGACCAGCCAGGGCAGGGTCTTTGCTTTAATATTTTGTCTATGCAAATACTTCTGTGTCTTGGAAGGCTCCGAGGTGCACAAACTCTATGGTACCCAGGGCCACTCAGAAGCTTAAATAGGCCATCACGGCAAAAGAAAGTAAAATTTGGAGTTTCCTATCACAGGGAAAATAGGAGAAGCACATTTGACAAGGAACATCATAGAGATGCGAGGGGGGGAGTCTCTTACTTAATTAGATTCATCCTCAGACTAGGGCCCAATCAACTGACCTACTGATTTGGCTTTTATAAGATTGCCATCACCAGGATAGCTAAATGTCTCGCTGTTGTCCCTTGGCAGAGGAAATAATTGAATGCTCTGCAGTTTGTGTCACGGCACCACAGCCCCAGTACACCTGGGACCGAGCAGCTGAAGATCCTGAACCCACCCTCAAATGAGGGAAGAAGACAAGGAGCATGGGTCAGCCTTTGTGTTTACCAAGGAACAAAACAGATTTTTAAAAGAATCGTATATTCCCCCTCCTTTTGCTTTTAATCACCATTGGCACATCTGCCAGCAGCAGGCCTTCATGTGCGTGTCCGCGTAGAGGGGCAAGGGTCGTATTTACACATCCACACGCTTCAAGAAAGATGCAAACACATCCCGACCATTGGCCTCGGTGGGGCTGAAACATTTTCATCAGCTTTGGGGATGCATTAATTGCCATTGCAGCAGCTGCGAAGCGTCTGGTGTATGTTCCCCACCTTTAGCATCATTGCTGGTGTTTGCCTCCAGCCTGCTGTGCCTATTGAGGATGGGGAGAGGCGTTTTCTCTTTCATTTCCATTCCCATTAATACAGTTGTATTTTGTGAGGCATTTGTTTACACGAGTCTTCTCCGTTCACTCCTCTCAGGGGAACCATTAATTTATCTGCCTTGCTTTCCGTCAACAGGATTTGACAGAGGGAGTTACGGGTTAACTGCTCTGTTTAGAGAGAGTGGCAGGTGCTGGTATCACTCAAGCTAAATGAAAATATAAATATCTCTTTTACCTACCCAAGAAATCAGCTTAAATGCACAGGCCCCAGTGTTGATGTTCAACCTGTTTATAGGCCTAATGACCCAACGCGGCATTGAACGTGTTTAGTGATAGCTTGAATGCGAGGTTGCCCCAGACCCCAGCTACATATAATTATGAAATGAAATTTTAAAAAATGCCTTAATTATAGTAGGCATTATGCTTATAACGCCAGAAAGGAGCCTAATTTTGGAGAAATACCTGCTCCATCAAACCCAGGGTCCTTTGAAGGTCCCTGGGGGGATCCTTGCAAATCGGAGGCTCCCAAGGTCACAGGCTGAAAAAATTGCCAATGTGCTTTCTTATGTGTTTCTTCATAGGTTCATTTTGGCTCGCTCTGGGAAGGAGATTTCCGAAAGACTCCAATTTCTTAATTTTATTCCTTTTCATCCTCAGCACTGACACTTTTGAAGGCTGAAATATGATGCAGTGCAGCCCATACCATAAATGCGAAAGTTAAAAGGTTTTGTACGGGGAGCTCAGCTTATAAAACCCCATTTTACACCCCAAGCAAAATGAGTGGAAAATACTTCCATCTAATTTAATGGGCTTTGGATCAGATGCACAGTTCACAGAAGCTTTTGCTGGTATAAAATCCAATGCCAGTCAGGAGATGACCCAACAAATTCACTCCACGCCCTTCAGAAATACAGTGAGAAAAACGTGGTTTTTTTTTCTTAAAATATAGCTTACACGCAGCGTAATTTAGAAAACCAAAAGCTCCAAGGAAGTAGGGAAGATCTAATCTTTTTTTTTTTTACATTCATTTCTCCTATATGGGATACCAATAATTGCTATTAAAATTAAAGGGAAGAAAAAGAGGAAGAAAATGCTGACTGCATTTGACTGTTTTGCTTTCAACAGTTTTCAGCTTTTCTTGGAAACAGTGTCATAAAGACATTGCAGAGAGAATAAAGTATCAACAGAAATTCCAATTAAAGACAGAGAAACTTCGGTCCATAAGCAAGGAGAAATGGATGAGGTATGGGCATGAAGCAGAGAAGTTTCAGCAAGGCAGCTTCCACAAAGCAGCAGGAGCTCTCTTGGCAGAAATGGAGCGATATTATCGCTCAGAGTCACAAAATGTACATCTGATCATGGGTGGTAGGGGCTACAGCTGGAAAAGACGTATTAGAAGGGCTATTTGAAACCCCCTGTTCTACTGCATGAAAACTGGTTAGAAATACAGATTTTAGATCAGGTGAGATATTGGATGCCATGACCTGAAATAGATATGAGTCCATTTTCCAGTTTAGATGGTAGAAAAGAGTTTCCCAATCTGTTTTCTTCCCCCCCCCAGCGTGTTGCCCTCTTGCCTGAGTCAGTGCAAATACGTGTGAAACCCCACTATAAAACCAGATTGATTTTGATCTAGCCCAATTAAAGTTGGGATAGGTTAAAAAAATAAAAAGGTAAGGGTTTGGCAGATAAGGGCTTTTTTTTTCTTTTTATTTCCAGACTGTTTCCCTGATCTGTGTATGGTGTGGTTTTACAAACAGCTGCATCCGCATCCCCAGGGAGGCAGCAAGCAGCAGGGTGGCTGAGCCCTAGCAGGAGGGAACGTCTTAAGCCAGGTTTGTCATCAGAAACATTGAAACACGGAACCATTCCTTCACTGCGGTTGACATTTTCAAACCCAGGAGCCTGAACTTTCGTAAAAACAAACTTAGGTTTAAAGGGTTCTTGGCAATTGGATTTCCTGCAGATTTCTGCATCCAACAGATGTAAGCATTGATCCAGCTCCACTTGGGTGATGATATGTACAATGAGACATTTGGCTTCAGGAGCTTATGACTGAGGATGTTGCTGTCTCTGCTATCTCCATCTGTACCACTTCCTTCTTTACAGATATCTTCTTTACTGATATAATTGTTAACTAATAAATTAACATTTGTATAACGCTTCGAAAATCATGAGCACTAAATATAGGTTTTTATTAGCTCATATCCTGGCAAAATATGTCTTCCATATAAATTACTTTTTAAATTGAATTATCCTTTGTGATTTTAAAAACACACAAAGTGGTTGGACCTCTGCTATTTATCATTCTTCTCTGCAAGAGTTTGCCAAGGTAGGAAGGAAATTGGGTCAAGAATTTATTGCAAAAAAGCAGATAAGCATTTTACTTTAGGGTTCTTTTATGTCCATGATTCCGACAAGCCTAATAATCTTTGCAAATCATTAGCATTTCATGGCCCAGAATCCATCCTGAAACTGTATGATCTCACCTAATAAGTTTCTTGTTAGACTCCTAGACTCTCTTGGTCATCTTCTTAATAGTGATACATGTCTCATAGATTATTTATTGAAATGACATGCTTAAAAGCATCAAACAAGACCCTTTACTTGCTAAGAATGGTTATATCTGTTTTTCATAAAATGGGCCCAAAAGTTTAAATGCCTTGTCCAGGATCACACAATAAATTAGTGGTATAGCTAGGCATAAGAGAAGCTAGTGCTGTTTCCCAGATTTGCTTCTCAGCAGTAGACATAACTATCTCTTCATCTCAGGAACGGATGCATGGTCCAAAATGAAGATGGTTTACTCGCTACTTAAACCCTTGTCCTTGATCTCTTACATTCTCTTGTTTTTTGACCTTGTGCAAGGTCAGAAATGCATACAGTCCACTGCAGAGATAGTGGCCTCAAGATAAGCATCAAGCCTTGGTGTTTTGGGTGCGTTTTGTTTTTTTATTTTCCAGAAGACAGACTTTCCAGAGATAGAAAGTCACCTTATGACTTCCAATGAAATGTTCACAATTCAGAGATATCCACTGAATAAGATTCTGTGTGTTTGCCCGAAAATGCTCTGATACATCTCAGTTAAATGGTGGAGCCTGTAACTGAGTTTTGCTTTTTTGTCTTTTACCTCATAAGATATATAGAAGATTGTGTTTGTTGCATCTATTTGAAACAAATAGTAATAATTAACATTTATAAAGCACTTTCTGCTTTCTAAGCACTGCACAAACACTAACTAATTACTCTTGGTTTAGTGTAAATTAATGTAATCCTACTCTGCTTTACAATCTATTTGCATCTTTTGTTGACTGAGAGCTAGTTCAATTACTTCTAATCTTTGGTCTAACTAGTCATTAAAAGTATGGCTAAGAAGAGTCATTTACATCTTCAATTGCCTTCTCCCCTCATTTGCCTTTGCCTTTTCTTCCCACAATGTCTTTTTGCTGACTATTCCTCAAACTGGATTCCCGAGCATGGTAGCAAAGCTCTCCTTCAGCAGACCAGTGAGCCTATCCACTCATTTTGCTAAATGATATAAAACTTTCTATTTATTGTAAGAATGATTTAATAAATAATTCTATATTGCCCCAGAAAGTCATATACAAGATGTTTTCCTACGGCAAACTGAACAATTTAACACTTAGTCTCTAAATTAGCAATTTTAGTAACAATTATCCAGAATTTAGTTTCCACTTTGGATTTGGATAAACCACTTAATCTCTCACCTAGCATTTTATCTACTGAAAAAAGTGAAAAAATATTTGGCTTTCATGAATACTGGCACAGAATCCAAGAACTTTCGCAAACAGGCTTCTGAAGTGCAAAGAGGAGCTGGGGTTTGTGCACTCTCTGCTGCTGACATCATGCATGGCCATGTTCAGGTCACCTCTCCTGTTCTGCATGTAACATGGGAGAGATGCAAATGTACCTCCTTGAATGGCTAAATCATTAAGAAATCACAATCATGCAACAACATGAAGGAAGAACTCTACAGTGTGGTTAATCCAACCAAATTTAGACTCCTACTCTTGAACGAGTCAACCAAGGGTCCCCTTGGAGTCAATAAAGAGAAGGAGTCACTTCTAGGGAATCAATTATCTATGTCTGTAATAGATGTCTAAAATATATTTTTTTTAATGAATCTTGCCCTAGAAATTACTTTTTTTCTTCACTGATTGCAGAAGGAAACAAGTGTGACTAGTGTGTCTGCAGGTGTTTCCATGATTGAAATTAAAAGTTAGGTGAGAAAAATTCTACTTCTATGGGCAGCCTGTTCACCCCACCATGTAGATTTATAATTGAAGCATAAAATCAGATTCTAAATTTTATCTTCTCAGTTTTTACCATGGTGGTAAAAAAAGAACAGAAGTAAATAAAAATAAACCCTGTTGTTATTCCAATATCTTTGGGCAAGTAGAAAAGCAGAATTTTGCAAGGATAATATAAATGCAATGTTTTATCTTTTCACCTGAGCTACAGTATCACTTATGATTACCTTATTAAGTCCCCTCTTTAACACATCTTGGAGTCCTGTGGCATTTGTACATCTGGAAGAGTGCAGCGAGGTCATTTTTGGCAGTTCGCAGGCTGTACGTGTAAGTGCTGAGCTGCCACCCAGCAATCAGGCGTAAATCCTCTTGCCAGAGCGTAGTCTGTGTCAAGCAGACAGTGATCTGTGGGGATGTCAGATGGAGTTCTCGCTTTGTACAAGGGATTGCATCTGCTTAAAATCCTTTGTTAGGGGTGATACCTTTCCTTGTTATTCCAATGAGGGAGCCCTTTGTTTAAGAGAAAAACAAATAGCAATTATTTTCTATTTCTAATTCACTATTTTTATCTCTCCATTTTTCCCCCATAGGCATTTTACCTAAGAAAAATATACTGCCTACTGTATAAGCTTGATGTGTAATTGAAAGTGAAGCTTTAGGCACAGTAGGAGTTATACTGATTAATCAATCTCTAACATCTCTCAATGCGCTCTGATTATCTCACAGAGAAGTCCTAAAATAAGTCCATAGAAAATCAGGAATCAATTCATGGTCCTTTGCAGTCCTTTTGCAGATAATTCATATTTTAATAAACTTAGTTTGAAGTCGGACTCTTTGGGGGATCTTATCAGAACGAGAAAACAGGCTTGTTTCTTTCCCTACTGAAGGAAAGCAAGGACAGGTTACCCGGTACCACAGTATCTGCAACAAGAGCAGGGACAATTCTACACACGATACTGTCGTAAGACAAGGACAGGTTGGCCTTGTGACTAATCCTGCAGGAGTTTTGGTTGTTAGTTACTTGAATCCTGTGACCTGGGCAAGATACTTGTTTCTACCTGCATAGAGGGATGATAATACCCTTTTCCCTGTGCTGTTTGTCCTGCCTGTTTAGGTGAGAGCTTCTCCCTGCTGCAGGAAGTTCTCGGTCATAGAGGTCTGCAGAGTGTCTATATAAGTAGTGTTAAATAGGCAGGTATAAAATGAATCTGTTCCTAGCAATGCTTTTTGAGCATATTCCTCCAAATCCAGCTCAGCTGATGACATCTCCAGTCATTCAATCACAGTAGTGAAAGCCCATGCATAAACTACTATTCTATTATTTTCACAGCCAAGCCAAAAAAAAAATAAAAAATCAGATATTGTAAGTTTTACATGAGACCTCCCCTTCAGTTCAAGCTGCCACCCTGTGAGCAGCTCAGACACCGGGCTGCATCCAAAGGATGTAGAACAGGAGGTGATCTCCGAGCTCTGTTTCACGAGGTGCACACCAACATGATACTTTTATGAAAGGATACAGACACATGACAAGGTTTATGCTTTAAACTTTATCTACCAACAGTTTTATCTTTCTAAGTTTTCCTGCAGCAAACCCAGCCACTCCTGATAGTGTCAATGTTTTTAGAGGCAGGATTAGAGCCTGCAGTGGTGACTGCAGGGAGGAAAGGCAGACATGCCTTCTTTCCAAAAAGAGTCCCAGCCTTCATTCAGTTCTCTTCTGTGAGAGCAGAAATAATGCATAATAGTGATAAATAAGGTACGTCTGAGAGTAGGTATGAGTTTAAAGCTTTGTTCTTATGGAAAGGGCTGTGAGTTCATCAGTGTCCCCATGGAAGAGACAAGACCTGTACACACAAGGCAGTGAGTTTAAAGGAGGCAAGTGCTTTTTCACACATCATAAAATCACATTGTTGGACCACCCACAAGATGTTGCAAAGGCCAAAAATATTTAAATGTTAAATTGTATTAAAACAAACTGTCAGAACACAGGTCCATGAAGGACTACCAAACCCAGTGGTCCAGTTAAAAAATTTGCTGAAACCCAGTTTTCTGGAAATGCATCGAGGGGAAGGACCAACCTTATTTGTTAAATCACTGTTCCCAACCACTTTTCCCTTCTGCTCTTTCCAAGCACCCACCACTGGGAGAGATGATACAGGGCTTGGCGGTCTTTCGTCTGACCCAGTACAATGATTCTCCTGTGCTCGATTACAGGAGGTCTTCACAGGATGGTCAACTCCTATGCACAACTGCATGACACACAACAGGCATGAGTTGTTGAATATAGGCAGCTGTTTCAGCAGTTAGTGCACAACGCTGTAAAAAGTTTTCCTGTGTAAATAAGAGTTCCGCTGGCCTCTGATCCCTTACCAAGATTGCTAGTTCTGCTTTGTACAGCTATACGCAGACCCTTTGTTTCTTCCTGTTTTTGCTAGAACTGAAACTGAAAGACGGTAGATTCAGACTAGACAGAAGGAAGAAATTTTTTACGCTGAGGGTGGTGAGACACTGGCCCAGGTTGCCCAGAGAGGTGGTAGATGCCCCATCCCTGGAAACATTCAAAGTCAAGTCGGACGGGGCTCCGAGCAACCTGATCTAGTTGAAGATGTCCCTGCTTATGGCAGGGAGGCAGGACTAGATGGCCTTTAAAAGTCCCTTCCAGTCTAAACCATTCTATGATTCTATGGCACAAGGTGTACATGGGGATTGTCTTGGGATTCTTGCTACATTTTCATATGGGCCACTATTTTATAATAAAAGTTCCCTGTAGACCAGAGCAGACCACTAAGAATTAGATCCAAAGCTTCACCAAGAGTAGGCACTAAGCTTACCACCCTGAGTGAGCCTTGTACCAGTCTTTTCTTATTGTCTATGAGATGAATAGAGATTATCAAATGCATTTTGTTGTTTTTCAGAAGAAAAAACAGGTTCTGCTTTTCTTTTCTGGAGGAAAAAGGAAAGACTCCCCCAAGCAGATTGAGGAAACCTGTGCCTAGGGCTTTCACCTAGGATGTTTGAGACATATTCAAGACTTCATCCTGTCTGATTCAGATTTAGGACTTAAATCTTAGTCTCCTGTACCCCAGGTAAGAGGCCAAATCAGCAGATGGTGGGTGATGGAGGAAGAATGGGGATGTTTTTGTGGGATTCATTCAGTGACTACCTGCATTTGATGGCATCAGCTCTTTCTCACTCTGGGACTCGCTGATACACAGGCTGCTTTCACACAGTTTGTGGCTCTCGCACATCACACACACAAACCTTGAGTATGACATAATGAGCCAGGAAAAATTTGCAGGCTGAACCTAAATCAGTCTACGTTGTCAGGCTGGCTTTTCTGGCATTTATTGTTTAAATACATTTATGCATTATCTATTAAATTGAGGTTCTGAAAAAAAACTCACTTCATCCAAGAATGACTAAATAGACTAATAAAGAGTATTTCAATATAAAACTAAGATTGTTTCCAAAGAAATTTCCATTCTGGGGGAAGCCAGAGCAGGGTTCTGATGACTGCAGCTGCAAACTGCTTATACTAGTCAAAAACTATTTGAAAGCTTTTTTAACTTCTGGCCCCAAAATCTTCCCCTAGCAGAGGCTAAAGGCTGCAGCCCATGAGGGAAGACTTAGGGGTTTGCAAACCAGAAATAATTGAGATAATTGCATTCCAGCCCCCTTCATGCTTTCCCACCATGCTTCAAATCTCAACTACTGTTTCCAGCTTCTCTGGGCCTCCAGCTCATTGCAGTTTTAGATTTATTTACGAAAAGGTCACAAACCACATCTTTTGGACAGGACGTTACCAATTGCCTAGCAAGTCTCTCACCAGTAGAAGAAAGGCTTAGTGGTTGAGACCAGAAAAGGGAGGTTTTGTTACTTTCTTCGAGCGCTGGGTTGAGGCCAAGCAGTGTTAACTCGACTCTTCATTCTTCTCTCTTGTGCCTGCTTCTTTCCAAAGCCTTTGCCAAAAATCTGAGAGGATGTTATACCTACAGCTTAATTTATTTCCTACAAAGACCTCCTGGGATTTGAACCTCTGTTATAAATCTGAAGCTTAAAGTTTAATAAAAAACACAGGGGTCTTTTATGTTATAGAAGAATCTCCCAGAAACCTGGTAAATAGCATCACACTCTTTAAGCCGTGGTTGTATATTTGCTAAGATAAGATCGTTGCAGCCTCTGATCACCTGGCAATACAAATTTGATTTGAATCACCCCTAAGTACATGCCTAAATATCTGTTGAATACATCAGAACATTCAATAGTACATTTACATTAGCTTTGTGCTTTAGACTAGGTGTGTATCACAGATTTTCTGGAAAAATGGAAATGACCGAATAAGATTTCCCAGGTTCAACATTTTGTGTAATGAAACCAGAATATGGAACCTCAAACCAGGCATTTGCATCATCATGGAAGTGTGGTGGGACTGTCACGGTGGACTGCGTTGTTTCAAATAAGATGTTAAATGTCGAGTGATGACTTAACTTGATGTAGGATATTAATAACCGCAGCCACAAAGTCATTTAAGCATCTGAACTCACAACATCTTTGGTTGCAGCTTAGGACCCTGAGCTGAAGCTAACTTCCCAAATAACATTGCTGGTCTGACCCCAATATCTGTTGGTGTTTTGGAGAAGATTAATGTACAACGTGGCGTAAAACTGCCTCTCTTTTGACTCTGAGTGGGGTTTTCATCATTCACCATGGGATTTCACTGGTCAGACACAACTGCAATTGTACATGCTCTGCAGTCTTTCTGACTGAAGGGCACTGTCAAAACTTGAAAGGGCATCTTTTTAATAATACCTGAGGTTCATACTACTCTTCACACACAAAGATTTCAAACATGCATTGGCCAAGATTTTTTAAATTAAGTATTCTGCTGTGCTTAGGTGACTTGATCCTCAAAAAATCCAGGGCTCAGTACCAGAATCTACCCTGGAGATCAAGAGGCTGCTCTCGGTTGTGTTGCTTTCTACTTGTACCATCTTAAGCAAGTCACTTCGACTTCCAATGCTTCATCTCTTCTTCTAGAAATTGAAGAAAAGGATACTTGCTCACTACTTACCAGCATTAGGTCTTAGTTAACGATTCGATTTGTGGAGCCCAAAGGACTGCAAATAAAATCCAGCTTGCTGCTCGGTATTCTGTGGCTGTGCTCATTCTACAAAGGGCAGCAGCAATAAGAAATAGAGGGAAAAATTGCCCTGAGCAGTGGAATGAGAAGATCTACTGTAAGAAAACAAAAAGCAGGCCCTGCCAAGTAAGACGATGCCATTTTTGCATAGGCAGTTTTGCAGAGGAAAACAAACAGCTATGGGAAGTCGTTGTGCTTCCCCCAGCACAAGGGTGGACCAAATCAACCCACCAGGATTCATGCTCGCACTTTCATGGAGACAAGGTACTTCACTCGTCCAACTTTCTCATCCCCCTGTTGCCATAACTATATAGGAAACACACAAAGCTATCTCCACCATTTAAACCCTCACATTTTGAAAGAAAATTGGATGATATGATATGCTGCCTTCCAGAACAGGCGCTGTCTATCACCTTGCTGCTAATCTCTGTGATTAGTGACCTGCAATGTAAGTCTGCTATCAAAGACCACCTGTCCCTTTTGCTGTAAGCGCCTCCTAGCATATCGCATTGTGGTGTCACACTCTCTTGTCTGGGTTTTGATTGATGGAAGTTTGTCTTTTGAGCGGTGACTCAGAAAATAAATCATTCCCCTTGCCATTCATTGAGTGCGATTCTGCAGCACAAAGCTGGTGTGGTTAATCAAAGCTCCAAAGAGCAACAAAAAGCAACAGAACCGAGAATGAGAGGGATAGATATAAAGGATAAAACATAATAAAAAGGATTATTTGGGCGCCAACCAAAGCAAAAGCAAAATAAAAAGAGCTGCAAATAAGCATTGCGTTTACTGCACTACTGCACCGGAACTAGAAAGCTGCTTTTTTGATCCGCTTCTTGACATATATGCAAGGATGCGAGAAGAGTCCCACACCTCTGAAAAATATAACTATGTCAAGGAGTCTGATTTTACAGGCTTTAGCATGGTGAGTAACCCTTTCTGGGGTCAGTGGGATTTTTCTGAGTTGAATAAGTAAAGCCTGAAGGACACTTCTGTTGTGAATCGTGCTCCAAAGCAGCTTGTGGTACAGCTGGGATTGTACACTCAAGAGGGCTCACAAAAATAAGAATGGTTATTGCCATTAACTGGCCTGGAAAAAGAAAAAAAAAAGGTGAAATTTGATATGTTACACAGACAGCAATATGATAAAAGAATCAAAGCAAGCCAGAAACACTGCATTATAGGACAAGTCCTTTCCAAATAGAAATGGTACAAAGCAGAAGGCTTTTGTGCTTTCATGGAGGGAGGAGGAGTGAGGCAATGGAAAGGACAATATTTAGAAGCCTTGTTTTTTAATATCAGGTCCAGCAAGTTTATGGAAGCTTTTAAAATTATGAGGAGCAAACATGAGCTAGAGGCAGAAACTGGTGGTTGAGTATGTAACTGAGACGAGTGTGATTCTTTGTATTCACCATGTGCCAGAGAAGTCAGGAAAAATGTGAGGTGTTGATGGCAAGGGTGAAATTGTAGCAGAGGTGAAATCAAGACACAAGGAGTAGCAGATAAAAAATAATAATCTATCACAGAAACACTATGAAGCAAATTCCCTGATGACACAACTCCATTGAAGGCAAGGTATCTAAACCATCTGGGAATTGGGCCATAAAAATGAGATGACAAGAACTGAATGTCCATGGAGAGGTGCTGGAAACTTACTTCAGTCCGTTAAATGCAACAGTTCCTTCTTTAAAACTAATAAAAATAAAAAAAACCTTCATTATGTGTTTTGGGGTGACCTTTCTAGTCGAAAAGTTTCTCCTTATAAGCGGCAAGAGAGAGAGAAAGAAAGAAAGGGCTGAGGAGAGTTAAATTTATAAAGACATGAATGAATTGGGAATTGAAGCACTGTTATAGAGGAATGAGTATGTGAATGGTGCAAATTTACAGGGCTATTTTTGATGAACTGTGGGAGGAATTTCAGTTTTTCAGCACCTTTCTTTGCGAAAAGAAAAACCTTAATCTGGTGGGAATTCAGTCAATTTCCTGATGTTTTTTTGGCCATTTCCTAAGTTGCAAGGTTACTAATGGTAATTACAGACCTGGTTTGTACCTCGTGGCTCTAACTGTGCAGAAAGGTTTTCTTGGCACGTGTGCCTCTCCCGCTAGAGGTTTTTTAAATGACTGGCCCTTGGTAGGAATTGCTGCAATACTCATGAGCAGAGAGAAGCCACCTTCCCTCATTTCTTTCTTATAGAGTATAGTAACCGCTTCTCGCCCACATGTTGCTATCTCTGTCCCCCATGACAATAAACCACAATTTCAGTGTTCATTATAACAGCTCTTACTACAGCACCATTGCGAAGGAACCTGTTTTAAGGTGTTTTATTAAAAGATATAACAAACATGCTCCTTCTGAGGATTCCACACAAACAGAGACGATATAAAGGAGACAAACCAATTCAATAACAATTGCCAAAAAAAAGTCACAATTTTTCAAGCCAAAAAAAGATTTGTTTTTTTAAGGGAGGAAGAAAGTGCACTGAAAGGCAATCAGATGTTCTATTCCTTATACCTCTCTCCTGTGTGAAAGTACTAATATGTTTGATTCAACACAGCAAATTATCTACCAATATTTGGTAAATATCTTACACATAATTACTATGTTAAATTGGCCCTTTAGCATGACACCATTTCCTTCCCTATTGCTTCTACATTCAGGCCTTAGTTTTTGCACCTTTCAGACCCTTATTCTGCAAAACATTTAACGTGTGTAAATTCTGGCCGGTGAGTAATCCCATTTGCATTCACTGTAGTGAACTTACATAGTTCATGAATGAATTTAAGTCAGTGAGTTTGGAGGGTTTAAACACATGTTTGAAATCAAAGTGGTGCTCAGGTCTCTGCGGATGACTTAAGTAAAGCTCAGTTATAAGACACTCTCCTCTTCCCCCCCATCCTTCCATTTGTGTTAAATAGTTTCTATGCATTTTGCTGACAAATAACAAGTGTGAACTTGGTCTGCTGCCAGCACTGGAATAGATTGGGAGAGAATTAAGTGGATTTTTTTTTTTTTTAAAGTAGTGTCTTAATTTCCGGGAAGAGTGCCACAGAAACCATACAAGCCCTCAGAATCGGGTTCTGTCATTGTAAAGTTCATTTTGGAGGTTAAAGGGACAAAACCCTGTGAGCAGTCTTAGCAAAGTCAGAATTGCAGCAATAGGAGTAGGACCCTCTTTTTCTTTGCCCAGCTGCAGGTGTTTCTCACAGCCTTGCTCCCTCCTGCATTCTCCCTTCAGTTCAAGAATTTGCTTAGCTATGCTTGTGCCAGACAGCTCGGCAAGTGAGGAATTCATAATAAAATGTTGTCTTCAAGCTTCTGCATTAGTATTATGATTTGTAGGCTACCAGGACCTGTGCTTTGGGTCTTCCATCCCTCACAGGCTCATAGTTTTGAGCCACAAATGCTATGTTCCACCACATCCCTTTAAAGTGACCTGCAAAGCTCACAGCGCACCCATCCTCCGCTATTGCACCGTGGCTGCATTGTGCTGCTCCACAAACCCAGGGCACAGTGTCTGCAGCCAGGCTGAGGTCTAAGAGTCATGGAGGAGTAATATTTCATCAGGATGTTCAGGATTTAGCCTTTCAAGAGAGAAATGCCAACAGAATGTGAATTGGTCCTTGCCAACGCATCTCTATACAGATTTGCTACGAAAAAGACAAAGAACTGATAGGTGTTTTCTGATTCTCTTCCTTTCTGAAGTACTGTTAGTAAACAACAATATTTTGGTGTGGCATTTAGAGACTCAGCTTCTGTTCTTTAGCGGTCAGGAAGACTCAATTCCTGAGAAACTCAGCCTGTAATTACAGATTTCAGTGTTTGGTTTGTGGGTTCTATCAGTATTTTTCCTAATAAACCAGTTTAGGTATCCAAAAACATATTTTATCATCTTGCTGCAAGTCATTGACTTTTTTTCCCTCTGCCTTTTTTACATTTAATAAACTTAAAGTGAAAATACAACTTATTAATTATTTTGACAAAAACACTTTTAATACATGTTTTATTTCTGATACCAATTTTCTCTGTGTGCAGGTATGTATGCTTGCATACCAGTTTGTATATATGCATATATACATTGGTTTTCCCACAGGCATAAATCCCAGGCCATGCTGTTACGTGAAGCAGAGCACTATCATTTATTTACACTTTCTCAACTCTGCTACATTCTAATATATTTCCATCTGAGTAAAGACAAGCCCTCTGAATAGGAAGATATTTTTTATGCAATTTCCACCCATATCCCACCCTTTTATTCTTCTTTCCTCCCCCTCCCTTCCCACTTTCCTTCTTACACTGTCTCTTATTCTTTTTTTTCATTGCTTCTAACCCCACAATCTACCAAACCACTTTGAAAACTATAGGACAGCATTTTTCCAAAGTCCTCTGTCTGACCAAATAGAGACATTTCAGCATGGCCTGATTTCCCAGAGATTAGGTGACTGATGTACCGAATACGTGCCTCCTGGAGGTGTCTGAATCACTTCCCGTGGAAAGAAGACACAGAAAATCACAATCAGTTTGAAATCCCCGAGTGCGTGCCCAGTTCAGACAGATGCAGGCTGCTGCCTGTATGTGTCCCGCTAGCTGTGGCAATTATTAAATGACTCACACATAATTGAGACTTGCTTTCCATCAGTAATTGTTCTAAGAGGGTTTTCCTGCAGTCCATTAAGTAACCTCTCTTTTGTTCGGTGCAAGAATGCATAAAGAAGGTAAATTAACCTTCAGGTGCCAGAAGGCGTGAACCTAGATGCTATTTCTTTTCTTCTCTCTTTCAGGTTATTCCAATCTGAACACCACACGGACGTCATTATTTTAATGTTGAATACTCAGACAAGGGTGCCATGGATGTAAAAGAAAGGAAACCGTATCGATCTCTGACTCGGCGCCGCGACACTGAGCGTCGCTACACCAGCTCTTCCGCCGAGAGTGAGGACAGCAAAGTACCCCAGAAGTCCTACAGCTCCAGCGAGACCCTGAAGGCTTATGATCAAGACTCCAGGCTGACCTACAGCAATCGGGTCAAAGACATGGTGCACCAGGAGGCTGATGAATTCTGCCGAGCAGGTGAGCACATTTCAGTAGATGCTGTTGTAAGCAGCAAGGGTTAATCAGCTGAGAGCTGGGGCTGGGTGGGAGGCTACCTTAGAAGGACTCTGCGGCCAAAAGCAAGGCATATGGAAAGAGAGCAGCAAGGAACATCTTCATTGTATTGCACAGATGTGGGATGTGTGCAAACCAATGCCCTTAAGTGGAATACCACTAGCCTGTGTTCATTAGCATCTACTGAGACACGTTTTCTGTGTCTTAGTCTTTCTGCCTCCAACAGCCCTTTGCCACTTCCCACCAAACCAGAACCCCTGTGCACGTGCTGGACGGTACTGACATGGCGTGGGAAGTCCCTGCCTGCTCAGGAGACCTTTTCACTATGCATCATGGTTTCAGCTGGGACAGACTTGACTTTCTTACTAGCAACTGATATATTGCTATGCTTTGGATTTGGGATGAACACAGTGTTAGTAAAACACTGGTGTTTTAATTTTTTGCTAAGCACTCGAGGCCTTTTTTGCTCCTCACACTGCCCCACCAGTGAGTAGTCTGGAAGGGCGCAAGAAGTTGCCGGGACAGCTGACCCCGACTGACCAAAGGGATATTCCATGCCATGTGATGTGGTGCTCAGCAATAAAAGCTGGGGGAAGAGGAAGGAAGGGGGGGACATTTGGAGTTAATGGCGTTCGTTTGTCTTCCCAAGTAACCATTATGTGTGATGGAGCCCTGCTTTCCTGGAGATGGCTGAACACCTGCCTGCCAATGGGAAGCAGTGGATGAATTCTTTATTTTGCTTTGGTGCATGCACAGCTTTTGCTTTACCTATTAAACTATCTTTATCTCAACCCACAAGTTTTCCCACCTTTACTCTTCTGATTCTCTCCCCCATCACAACTGGGGGGAGTGAGTATGCAGCTGCATAGTTCTAGCTGGCAGCTGGGGTTAAACCATGACACTACGTCATGTGCCTGCTCTGTCATGAAGGAAGTCAACAAGGATGCTGAGGCAGAAGACAATGAGAGGACAGTGCCACTCTTTGCTCTGTCCATCTGGACTACAGCAAAACCCAAGGAGCCTGGAAGGAGGAAACAATTGAGCTGCAGATGGGATAAACCACCCTTGGCATTGTACATGGCCTGCAGGCTGTAGGGTTGACATGCTCCAATATTAGAGGATCGGCAAAGAACCACTTTCAGGATTTACAGGAGTCGATTTGGTGAATATGGCTCACTGTAGCTGTGAACATGTTGGGGTTTCAGGGTCAGCATGGGCTCCACAGTCCTAGTAGAGATTACAGATATTCTCCTTTTTATTGCTAGCCTGAAGTCAGGGCAGTTAGTTACATTTTCACTGCTGCTGTTGCCTACGTGAGGTAGATTTCTGGCCCCTGCTATAGTCTCATCTTCATTTTTCTGTAGAGACACAAGTGTCTTAGTTCAGAAACCAAGCAGGGCTTCACATAAATTAATTTTAGAAGTCCATCAAGAAAAGCATAAAATGGCAAAGCGAGTCAAATGGCAGCATTCCAGACAATGAACGTAAAAAAGCTGATCCAAGCTGCTCCAAGCACACCCTCTGCAGTTTGGAGACGCTGATTCCTCAAAGGGGATGCATTTAATGCACTCATTTAACTTGGCGTCTGCTTAATTTCATTCTTCAAACACCCTGCACTTGTGGTTTTGGTGCAAGACTCATCTTTAAGGCATGCACAAGCAAAATGACTTGCAGAAGTAGCTTTGTGCACGTGGCTTTGGTGTTTGTATTTCAGGATAACCGCAACAGGCAATAATTAACAAAAGGGCCAATAGGTGTTGTAAGTAATACTTTGCAATCATAAAGGGAGTTTCCCTCTTAGCAACCCTGAAATACTTCATCCACTCTAAGAAATCTACGAAGTTATAAAGAGAAGAAAACCTTTTAGGTCATTGAGTTTGCTCACTTCATACAATATATTCACCATGCAGGATAGATGTGAATTAGTACAGGTCAGCGGTTTTCAACCTGAGGGTCTATGAGGCCATGCAGGCCCACAGACTTCTCCTAAGAAGCCCACAAAAGATAAATAAGAAAAGCCAGTCTATTGACATGGAGTATAAATTTCTTATGCACAAGTTCATACTTCCCTAGGAAAATTTTTTAGGGTATACTGAGAAATAGTAAGAACCACTGGTCTAAGTGGCTGAAATTAATTGAGAAGAAGTTAAGATTAACCATGTCAGAGTGCCAGTTCTACTTCTGATATATCACCCACAGATTTTCCCAATTTATAATTTTCTCCAAATTTATCCTGTGAGTCCCAAAACTGGCCTGAAGAGTGTTAACAATAACCCCAGACTTTCTATGCCACATTTTCCACTGGCAGAAAGCCATGAATGGACCTTGCTTTGTGGTGCTGCTTGGCCTCATGCCAACTGAAACCAAGCCTTATTAGCCTGCTCGACATCAACAAGGCAAAGTGAATTTCTCTCCTGCATTGGTTTGGAAGGCAAAGGAGGGAAACATTTCAAATTGACCAAATAAATTCAGTAAATAAACAAGTCAGCATTTAAATGGTTTTAACTAGAGTGAGAGTGCCAGCAAACGTGCAAGTCAGCACAGGAAAAAATAGACCATATCTGAATTAAAAAGTCTCAGATATTTATTATCTTCCTTTTATTGACTTGAGTTCTTCCAGCTTAAAAGGCAACAGTGAGCATAGAATATGAAAATCGATGCATCTCCTGCTGTTTATTGCAAATAAATTTGATTTTCAGTTAATTGTAGCAGTCATTTTTCATAATTTATGAGCTGCTGTTACTGGAGAGCATCAGTCATCCTGCACATTGATGTGTCTGATGATGTTGAGTGTGGCTTGTTTCAGGGGAAGCTGGAACTTGCCATCACTGACTCAAACACACAAGCAAAACCAAAAGATGACATTTTCGAGTACTCCGTGGAGGATGGTTTAAAAACTATCCTGGCCTTGCGCGAAAGTCAAAACTGGAAGAGAAGCGCAAGGTCTCTGGGGAGATACTGCTTCCTTGTGTTTATGACTTAGGTCAAGTTCATTTGCTGCCTCATGCCATGGAGTAGTAGACGACGCTCTCTCAGACCGTTTTGCAATCAAGTATTTAACGATTAATTTGCCTCAAGCTTGCATGCTGCTCCCCGAGCAAGGCTCTAGGATTTGACGGAGGTGTGAGCCCCAAGTAACCTTATCTGTCCACTCTGTCTGAGAGCTTTAGTCTTGTTCGGTCAATTAAAAAGGTGTGAAGTTCATGAGTGCTTCATATGCTTTATATAGTTTGAGCTGTAGACCCATAAACAGCTGAGCCATGGTTATTTCCTCCTGACATCAAACAGTTCCATCTCTGAACTTTATGTGGAAATGTTGTCCAGTCCCATTATTCACCTTGCATTCAAACATCTTCTCTCCGTTCACTATGAGCTGCAAAGTCAACTGAATGAAAAAGTGTAGTAAATCAGCGTCTACTTGGGGCCAGCTGACCATTCAATGCATGTGTGCTATGACACAAGACCTCTCCTGGGCAGCAGGACTCAGGGACAAGCCAGAGTGTTTCCCCAAGCATGAAACTAGACTCTGGAAAAGTAGGAATCTGACTGTTTCTATTGGAGGCACATTTTGCATGGTGTGATATGTAACATCAACAAATGTAAATGTGAAGAGAGCCACACGCTTTTAGGGTTTTGAGCTGGGAGAGAATCGTAACTCAGTTTTGGGTACATCCTTGAGGTCCAGACATGATGTTAATGAGTAGATATGAACGTCACTGTTCAAAGGTTGGTTTGTGCCTGAACTTTTCTGGAGATCATGCATTCAGATTTATCTTGTCAAAAAATCTCTGAGCTGCAAACACTGCTCTAAAACTGAGTCTGTGGCTAGTGCATAGACTTGGCAGGTTCCACCTCTCTTTTTATTGCAGGGGATTTACTTATTGAAATAACGGGAAGAAGCCAGCTAGACTGAATTTGATCACCGGTGTTGGTATTTGGCCATGATCCAGGGCCTGATGCTTCCTACTGGTTATAGATAAAGTTCCTTAATCCGCCCCATCAAGGCATAGTGTAACAGGAGCAGGGGTACACTGTGCTGTATAAATGCACGGTGCAGATAAAGGCATTCATGGGTGGCCAAAAATCTTTTAAAGAGATTCAGGGCTGAAAAAGAAAAGCACGCATTAATAAATACATGTGGATTAAAATGGAGCCACTAATTGCTCTCCCCAGCTTTCCTGTGCAACTTTCCGAACAAAGTGTGCTAATATTTGAATTCACATTCCCATCGATTTGGTCCGATTTTGAAGCCCTGCAGGTAACTAGACGTGAACTCAAAAGTCATTTTTCAGGTTATATTTTTAGTCAGCTAAACAATTGCATCTATTTGCAGCCAAATAACCTCTGCTGTGACTGTATCAGAATGAATAGCTAAACTGAGTCAAGGTGTGAGTGGTCAGCAAGGGGAAAGTGAGATCGCCAAAGGAAATTTAAATCCCCAGTATGTAATTTCAGGGATTTCAACGAGCAGAACTCACTCAAATTTCCTATTGTAGTAGAGTTGCCAGGTGTATGGTAGGACTTTTAATCATTGCATGCCTCGTTTTGCTTTTCTCCCAAGAAGATTGCTTTTTGCCTCTCCTAAAGAATTCCATCATTTCTCCATCTGTCTTTGCTTTCAAATTTGATGAATTCATCGAACACGTTGAGTTTTTGTCAGGTTCCAGAAGCAGGAATCCAGCTGCTTTTTGGTCTTGGCGTGGTCACTTGGCCTCCCACTAACCAAGGCCACAAAACAGGGGAATTTTTGGTATGACATCAGGACTTGAGAGCTGCTGTCCCCCACAGGATGAACGTTTCTGCCACTGATTCGTGCTAGATGAAAGTATCCCCTATTAAAGAGTAACCAGGCTGCTGTGTTTTCTCCCAGGAGCCAACTTCTCTTTGCGAGAGCTGGGTCTTGAAGAAGCGACGCCCACACACGGGACTTTGTACCGGACTGATATTGGGCTGCCCCACTGCGGCTACTCCATCAGCGCTGGCTCGGATGCCGACACAGAGGCAGACGTGGTCATGTCGCCCGAGCACCCTGTGAGGCTCTGGGGACGCAACACCAAGTCCGGACGCAGCTCCTGCTTGTCGAGCCGGGCCAACTCCAACCTCACCCTCACCGACACAGAGCACGAGAACACTGAAACCGGTAAGTGGTGACTGCGCATGCAATGTCAGCTCCACCAGGAATGCCTCTTCTTACCACTCCACCTTAATCTTCCTTAGGTTTTGTGTTGGTTTTGGTTTTTTTATCAGACTCAGTGAAAACACTCTTCTAATATCCCCATGTCATGGCCTTTTGTACTGTCCTACAGCGTGTTTGTTAATAAACTGCTGGAGAAGCTCCTACTTATTTATCACAGCGACAGAGATCATTAAGTGGCCGTAATACTCTCTCTGCTTTTTGTAGCGACCTTTCAGACAAGAAAGCATTTAAATCTCCCCTCCCCTGGCTGATGCTGCTCTTATCTTTGCTACAGATTTTCGGGGCAGATAATTTCCTTCTTTTCCTCACTGGTTCCTTGACAGGAGCCATTTCATTTATGTAAATCGGCTGACTGTTCTCTGAAGAAAAATGGTGGTGAAATATTTTTAGAAGCCTTTTTCTTCATGTGAAATAAAAGCTGAAGGTCACAGGTTTTTTATCTGTATAACTTGGTGTCCCCAGCTGAGGGGGACTCCTGCGTGCGTTTTGTAGGTCTGCAAACCTTTTGGTCAGCAGTTCTGCCAAGCAGTGTAGGAAGGAGAGAGGATTTTGATTCAATTGCAGCTTGACCCTGGGGGTTCACACAGCCCTATATGCCTTTGCACCTTTAATTCAATTATGGCACAGCCTGCTTCTTAATATAGCCACCACATACAAGTCATCGGGAGCTTGAGCTCAGCACAGAAAGCTGATGTGAAATGACTGTATTGCTTGTTCTCTTTATGCTTTTTGCCACAGTATTATAGTGACAAATGATGATAACTTTTCCTTAGGAAGCCATGACACGGTGAGACATACACCACCCACATGATTTTATGTTTAACTCCAACAAAATTACAGCCGAAGCTTATTAAGTTTCTGCTCAGAGATAATGATATATTAGGCAAAGTTCAAAGATAAATGGCCTTGTGTTTAAAGGATGTACAGAAGAATCTTTTTAAATTATCTTTACAATATTTTTTTTCATTTTCTTAGTGTAGTACCTTACAGGGTTGCACCTGCCAGGACAGGCAGACACACAGCGCCAGATTATATTGTTTTCCTTCCAAGTCTTGTGTTTTGATCAAAAAACAGAGGGGTCATCGGGGTCAATTGGAGTTTTGTACATTCCCAAGAAATTGTCACAAAACAGCCGAAAGCAAACACCTCGCACTTCCATCCCATTCTCCTGTATTCAAAGCGCTCTCTTGTGCTTTCCATGCTGGCGTCTGAGCAGCTGTGATCCTATCCCATACATTTTTTTTTCCACGCTTACTAAGAAAAGCAAAGTACAGAATTTCAGTCTTTTTATTTTTTTTTTCTTAAGAGAAAAGAATTGCATTAGCTGCTGGATTCTTTTTCACCGGTTTCCGTAATGCTATCTCTACATGTGCAAATGCAACTTTGTACCTACAGATCACTTACAAATGAAATTATATTAGCAACAACACATTAGCAACAGCACATGCCTTGAAAGGCTTTACTGAAAGTAATAACAGAGGCAGTAGTATTCACGTCAGGACTGAGACAACCTCTAATTCGTCTTCCCTTAAATTTAATGACACACTAACCATTTGTTGAACCACCATTTCATTGCAATTAGAAAAGGGAAGACAGAAAGGTAGAGAACATACCTGCGGGTTTTTTAAGTGCTGTACAAATGCAAAAGGAGTTTCTTAGGACCCTAGGTATTTGCAGTCTTAGATGTTGAGTGTTTTGAATGAGAAAGGCTGTATCATACTCAAAAACACAAAGTCTGTGTAGCATAAATAAAATTTAGAGAGCGGTGCTGGCTACTATGTCATTGTATTGTTCATATTGACGAAAAAGAGGTGGTGGAACTTGAGGGAAAATGTTATGATCCAAACTGTGCTATTAGGGAGCTTCAGCTGCTGCTTAGACTTCCCTGGGAAGACAGGAGAGACACCAGCCAGGTTCAGGTCAGAAAAACTGGTCCAGAGCTGAGAGAAAGACATATCATTTCAATGTAGGGATTGCAGTTGAATTGGTGGCATAAACATATCCAAACAAAGGTTGCAGGGGAAGAACAGATGAAGGACTAAGGACAAGTCTTAACTGTACAAAAAATGTTTGTTTTGTAATTGCACGGCACCAATAAAGGTGTAAGAAACTTTTGCCCACAAACCCCTCACAACCTGAAACCTGCTGTTGGAGAAAATGAAGCCCGAGATCCTCTCTGTCTAGCAAAGGTTGCTCTGTGTTTCCGCCCTCTGCACAGAAGCAGTGTTACTCAGGGCCCTCCACTGCTAGCTATCACACAGGCTATTTTGAGAAATCCCAGATTTATAGGAGAAATGTTTTCAAGAAGACATGAAATTTTGCTAATGGCAGCATAAAGTAACATAATGCTATGACTCGGTTTACAGGATACCTTTATTAGTCAATATTAATTGTTGACAGTATTGATAGAAGTTATAGCCTTTAGCTGAAGTCAATATGGAGCTTTATGAACCTGCCATCAATAGAAGATTTTATGGGATCCATTAAACCAACTTTTCCAATGAAGGTTAATGTCAGCGATTTTTATGCTGTTCACTATTTATCCAAAATAAATAATCAGAATTTGCTTCTCATGTTTGTAAATCCAAAGCTGTCGAAGCACGATTCTACCAAGACTTTTATTGTGTTCTTAGAAAATGAGAGGTCTGGCTCCCTTGAAAAGGACGTTTGCTTTTATTTGAGGTGTGGTGATGCCTTGAAGGAATAGATACACTGCTTTTTAAGTGCAGCCACAATCCACCCCTCTGTCTTTAAGGAAACGGATGAAGTGGTCTGGTTCCATGGCATATTACAGTCCGTAAATCACTTGCACAGGCAGCTGGCATGAAAAGACATGCATTGCTTTATCTAAACTGTTCCCAGGCTGTCCAGGAGGTTGAATACTTTTACTAGGTGAAGAGTTTGTTTTCACTGAAGAGTTAGTTTGAGTTATAACTCTGGCATTGCCCTGAGCTCTGATCCTCCGCATCCAAAGAGCCCCAGTGGCTTCCCCTCCATTGGGCACTGGACAGTCACTTTGCAGAGTATGGGGACAGAAGGGACAGGTCAAGCTGTCACACCTCATCCAGGGATAATGCAATAACTCCCTGCTGCTAACATAGCAGGCACTTCATGTAGGGTTATTCCACAGCATGACCATCTAGGCTAAGCTGAAATTGTGAGCTCCCACTAGGATTTCAGATCCATGCAAAGGGAGGAGTTTGGTTCCTGGAAGTCTAGCAATGAACTTAGGAGAACCTCTTTCCTACGTGAGTACGCACCATTTCTCAGCAAGGCTGATTCAAGCAAAAGTTCCTGAAGTGGTCATTTGGATCAGAGCCTGGAGTTAACGGGCGTTACCTCAGGTAACCCTGAATGGGCTTTCCACTGAGCCAGCAATTGTTTAATATAGAGAAGAGCACAATGAAGGAGAGCAAAGTAAGAGTCTTCCAGAAATTGACTTATTTTGCAGCAAGTCAGTCACATACTAAAAGCAAAATACTTCTAATCATAAAGACGTCATCATAAAAATACAGTACCATGGAATAATTTATGTTGGAAGGCATCACTGAAGGTCTCCGGTCCAGTCTCCTGCTTAAAGAAGGGCTAACTTTGAGGTCACATCAGGTTGCTTAGTTACACTTTGAGTATCTCCCAGGACGGAGAGATCACAACCTCTATGTTCTGGTTCTGGTGCTGACCATGCTTGTTGTGAACGATTGTTCTCCTAAGAGCCAGTTAGAATTTCCACTGCCACAACACATGTATACTGCCCATCCACTCACCGAACATCTCCAGGAACATTCTGACTCCATCTTCTATATATCCCCACTATAAAATAGTTAAAGGACAGCAGCTAGATCTCTCTTTAGCCATCTCTTCTCTCAGCTGAACAAAGCCACCCAGATCCTCCTCTCCTTGTAAATGGTTTGTAGGCAGTTAGGCACTGGGAGAGATGGTCAGAAAAGTCGGGTGAACTCCAGCACTAAAAGTTTTTAAGTGTAAACTATACAAATAGCTGCTGAGAACGGTCTATATTGGATGCTGCCTCAGTCAGACTGGCTGTACATGCTGGCCTCTTGAGCATCCCTCTTCCTCCAGTTTCCATAGTTTGTAGCATTGCTGAGATCTCTCTGACTTCAGGGCCATGCAGAAATGTTCAGACCGAGCTTTGAGCACCTCAGGCTTTTGCACTGCCTGGCACGTTCCTATCAGATGTAGGGATGGACAGTGTTTTTGTATAAGCACCCATGAAATGGGCTCTGAATATGTCCTTTGGGTCTAAAAGGGAGACCTTAACCCAGATCCGCCAAAAATGTTATGAATCATGCTGGTGTCCCCAGATAGATACAAACATGAGAGATGGGCAAAAAATGTAGATATTCCCATACAGAATCCCTGGCCATTAAAATAAAAAAAAAAGAAGACAAAAAAAAAAACAAAACAAAAAAAAACCACCAAACCAAACCAAACCAAACCAAAACACTTTTTTCTCTGCCTTGAACGTGATGAAGAGCTTATGGGTTTATTCAGTGCAATCGCTGCAGGACTACTTTAGACCTGGGTCAACTGCATTTTTAAAAATTTGTCTTCGTGAAAGTGCAGTTGCAGCCCTTTTCTAAAAAAAAACAAAAAAAAACTAACAAAAAAAAATCCAAAAAAACTAAGTACAGTTTAACTTTCACCTGTTCCAAAGAAGTTGAGGCAAACTAAGGATTCACTTTAGTTTAAATCTGGGCTCAGTGATCCACCAAGATCACCACCAAGATCTGGGCTCAGTGATCCACCAAGGCACGTAGTTGGTTAAATGTGAGAAAGAGCAGGAGAGAGGGGGAGCGGTTTTCTGCGTTAGCAGGACAAGTCAGCAGTGATTAATGCTGTGTACATGTGGAGAGTGGGGCTGATGTTTCTCCCTGTCGTCATCTCCTCTTGGGAAGAATGTGGGCAGTACCAAGAGGCCAGAGGGATCTCACAGGCAGGGTGAGTAACGTCAGATGGCCCAAGACAGTTCAACCGAGCTGGAGATGCTCAATTGTGATATATTGTGTAAACACATTCTTGCAGCAGAAGTGCTGCTGAAGTGCAGCATTTTCTTATCTAGTGGACCGAGAGACTAGTAGACATGAACTAAAATTACAGATCTAACCACCCTGGAAGCCAAAGTTCAGGCTGCGGGACCATTGCTGTTAAATTGCATTGTGCTGCTTCTTTCCATCTTCACAATTCAAATATACGTAGGAAACGTCATCCTGCAAACAATTCTGCATGCAAAAGGGATGAGAACGGCACTACCGGACTCAAATCTCCTATTGAACAATGAACTGGACACAGGTACGATCAGCCCCAACACTTCCACCACACGTCTCTTGGTCACTTCTGCTCAGGAAGAGCAGTTTAATCTCAAGGTTCATTTGTCTTGGGCTTCACCTCTGAAATCACCAGTCAGTGCCAAAAGCGGTATGGTGACTCTAGCAATACAGACACTTACTCACTGGTGACAAGATTAAGAGCACCAATTCATTTTGCATTGCTGGACCCACATCCTACAGAGAGGAATAATTTTTCTTTTAGTCACTACTGTTCTGGGATGCATTTAAATGAGCTTTAAAACTATCAAGCAAACAGCCAGCCCAATACCCAAATCACAGAATCACAGAATGGTAGGGGTTGGAAAGGACCTCTGGAGATCAGCTAGTCCAACCCCCCTGCCAGAGCAGGGTCACGCAGAGCAGGTTGCACAGGAACGTGTCCAGGAAGGTTTTGAACGTCTCCAGAGACGGAGACTCCACCACCTCTCTGGGCAGCCTGTTCCAGTGCTCTGCCACCCTCAAAGGAAAGAAGTTCCTCCTCGTGTTTAGGTGGAACTTCCTATGCTCAAGTTTGTACCCATGACCTCTTGTCCTGTTGCTGGGCACCACTGACAAGAGCCTGGCCCCATCCTCCTCACACCCACCCTTTAAGTATTTATAAGCATTAATAAGGTCACCCCTCAGCCGTCTTGTTTCCAGACTAAACAGACCCAATTCCCCCAGCCTTTCCTCATAAGAGAGGTGTTCCAGTCCCCTAATCATCTTGGTAGCCCTATGCTGCACCCTCTCCAGCAGTTCCCTGTCCTTCTTGAGCTGGGGAGCCCAGAACTGGACACAGTACTCGAGGTGTGGCCTCACCAAGGCAGAGGAGAGGGGGAGGATGACCTCCCTCGACCTGCTGGACCCACTCTTCTTGATGAACCCCAGGATGCCACTGGCCTTCTTGGCCACAAGGGCACATTGCTGGCTCACGGTCATCCTGTTGCCTACCAGCACTCCCAGGCTTCTCTCTGCAGAGCTGCTCTCCAGCAGGTCAGCCCCCAAGCTGGACTGGTGCATGGGGTTATTCCTGCTCTCCAAGCCTTACCTACTTGACCAGAAAGGTAGTGGATATGTTACAGTCAATTTTTGCTTTCCCATCAAATAAATTGCCTTTCTGGAAAATTCTCATAGTCCTTTGTAAAATTGTAGCATATCAGGAGCTGGGAAGCTCACACCATGGCTCTGCCTGGTCTACCATCACAGACCCAACTCTTAGCCATTTTAATTGACATAATACATGATTTAAAGAGCATTTCTTGCAGTAACCGCCACATTTTCTGCTTCCACACCGCTTAAGCCATTACTGCTGCTGGAAGGAGTGCTTGAGAAACTGCATAGGAAATTAGGGCTCGATGGAATTGAAAGCTTATAGAAGACATTTAGAAACACAGAGGTACATTACAGCGGGAAATAATTAAAGACAAGTCTTTCAAACAAAGAACACTAAAGAAATGATATCATTTTCTATCTCCTGGGTAGTTAAGAAATCTAACGCTTTTAGTGGTGTCTGCTACAGACCTTACTGAAGCCTTTGTCTACTCCCATTGCTATCGGCAGTGTTAGAACAGGTCCTAGGTGTACGATGGTAACTACCTGTTTTTGCAAAATAGTCAGCGTGTCAGAGCAGTATAAATCCCAGTACTCTTGGTTAAATACACCGCAACATGCTGTTCACCGCTAGCTTTCTTGTTCTTATTTCGGCTTCTTATTAAATCAGAAAGCTGTCCCGATGATCAAGCCACATGCTCCAGAATTTCATCAGCTTTTTCCAAATATTTTGTCTTCGGAGCTGTTTTACAATAGCTAGGGGAGCTCTAGGCAAACAGTAATTATTTCTGTGTGCTTTTCTTGTTCACTTCGGTTGTTGAGAGCTCATCTCCTAATATTGTCTATACTTGCTACCAGAGGCCTTGCAAGGTTCTCCTAAATAGCTCTGAACTTCTGCAGAGGAAGGATTTTTACTCAGTCTTCTTTACATTCACCTTCCTGTTTGCCAAATCGTGTTGACCCAAATCACTGGCGACAAATACAACTCAATATATCAGTGCAATTAGCAGTGCCAGAATTACTGTGTAATCTTAGCATTACAAATTATTTGTTAATACCCCAGTTGATAATCCATGGTGACTTATCTTTTTATTACCATATTCTGCTGAGTAATTTCCTTTCAGGCTCATATACACTATTGTTAATATTGTTACCGTGGTTGCAGCAACATAATATTTTTTTTTTCTTTTTTTCTCCTTTGAATTAAATACTGCATCATAAAGTACTTCCAGTGATGAGTGTGTGCTTCAGACGGGCTGCGTCTGCAAATCATGTAGGTAAAAATGTGATACTCAGACTCTGGAGAATTCATAAAAGGGATTTTAAAAAAAACCACCATTCTTTACAATAAATAAATAAATAAAAAGGAATGTGCTATGAGCTATACTTTATTAAGCTTCCCGTATGCCTTTTGAGCAGGGGAAGACAAGAATAAATTAGAATTACCCAGTCAAGATCAGGCATCTGCTGGCTGTCATCTTTCACTTGCCTCCTATCAGTTGTAACCTTAATATTAACAAGATGTTTCAGCTTGAAATGAAAATTAGCCAGAACCCTTACCACTAAAGATCCATCATCAATTGCAGAAATTAGTGAAGAACTACAAACACAAGCAGCAGATCCAGAAGGGAATTTTCACTAATCCCCTTCCCTGTTTCATCTCCTCAAAATTCTTACACTGCTCCTTCCCAGGTAGGATTTGCAAGAAATTCCCCATTTTAAGAGTACATGGAAATTGCTTGGATATTGCAGCCTACTGAAGCTGCCTTATGGAGATATTCAGAGATTTGGTGATCATTTGAAATGTGAAGGTCAGGGGAAGGAATGTGCCTTCAGGTTCTCCAACCGTAAAGATACTAATATTCCTACGAAGAATATTACTCCCAAAAAGAAGACTTTAGCTACATGACCATCCCAAATGATATATTCTCTGCTGAAAAATGGCTCCCTTGAAGGCTGTTACATCTTCCTTACTTGTGATCCGACTTTCTAACCACTGACATTCTTGATGATGGATTCCTTGTATTTTGTGTCCTCTTGTCTTTTTTGTCCTTTTTAGACATCAGCCCTGAGAAGGCTCGTGGAAGCGAAAAGGTGAGGCACCACCTCACTTCTTCCCAAGAGTCTCAGAGAAAGTTTTACCCTGATGGGACAGTAAATTGATGGGGTTTAGGGCAACAGACCCTTAATCTCCCTCCACATTCAACCGATCCCCTGTCCTCTGGGTGTAAAACAGTCTTTCAAATGAGGAATCTAGTGGATGCCACTGTCTCTCAGGCAGGATTCAACCCACCCAAGAGCTGGTTGTCCCTTTGGAATCACCTAGCTCACCCCAGGGACCACAGAGGGAGCCAGCGGCATCTGCGCTCCCAATTTAGGAGGTGAAGGTACACGGGATTAATCTGAGTTTAATAATTCAGTTGCTGCATTAGTGATCAGTATCTTGATTTTGTTCCACAGTGAAGGAGTTCCCACTGATTCTGATTTCTAGGGCTAATCTATCTCATCACTGGCCTGTTTGACTCTAGAGGAAAATAAGTCTTTTCATTTTCTTTTTTTATTATTTTTATTCCCATATGGTGTGTCCCATAGAGAATGTATTTTCTGTATTACTGTAATCTGCGTCTGAAAGGATGCTGACATTAAAACCCTTCACAATGTTATTCTGCTGTAATGAACTGCAGTTCAGTATAGGTTAGTGTGTAGGTTTCACGTTATTATTATGATGATGATGATGGTGAAGCCATTAAGCAGGAAAAAAAGGCCCAAACTCTAGAAACTCATTAATAGCCTGAATACTGGGGGAGAGGGCATGTAGAAACAACATTAACAGGTAAGAATTTACTGTTCTTTTCAATTATGCTGTTAATTTTTGTCCTTTCCTGCGCCACTTTAAACTGCCTTGTCATGAAGATTTTTGGGGGGAGGAAAATAATTGCATTTAGTAATATTGCTGGCAAGCTGACAAGTATTCTGGAAGTAAACCTGTGCATTTTATACACTATTTCCCAGTGCCATAAATAACTTCTTTTGGTGTGAAACATCCAAGGGGGAATACAACTGGGATCAAGGGACAAAAGACCTATTGCTCTTTTAATAGCAATACTTTGCTTCCAGCCTGTTTTTAGGGTGCAAATTGTGTGCAATGCCAATGGGGAATGGATGATGCCATGGAGTGAGGGTTATGGTCAGGACACGGAGGGCCATCAGAGCTGGTGTGGACATCAGCCCTTGGGTCATGATGGACCTGCAGCTCGATGGGCCTTTGGATGGGGATTTTGCTTTTAGGGCCGGACACGAGCTCCATCCTAAGCAAAGGATGGAGCCCTCCTGGGATGGATGAAAGAGAAGCAGCGTGGAGAAAAGCAAGGGATTATAGAGAACAATAAATCCAAACGAGGAAGGGGTGATGGCTGAAGGCTCAAAATGGTCTGATATCTATCTCTGCAGTCGAAGGACCCCTGCCCTGTAGAGTTAAGCCTGCAGGTTAAGCATGGACCAGGGAACCAAAGCTTGTTTTCCTTTTGCCTTTCCCTCTTTTTCTGCTTCATCCTGGACATGTAGGGGTCACACCAAGCTGCAATGGGCAGGACATGTCAATACACCATCCCAGCCTATCAAAGAGGTACAGGACTATTTTGTGCACAGGAGAAATGTGCACCATCCCTGGAGGTATTTAAAAGACGGGTAGACATAGTGCTTAGAGATATGGTTTAGTGATGGTTTTTGTCAGAGTTAGGTTGATGGTTGGACTAGATGATCTGAAAGATCCCTTCCAACCTAGGCAATTCTATGATTCTGTGATTCTGTGCTCATGTCTGTATTTCTGAATTCCCACGTGGACAACTGCATCTGCTTCTAGGTCCAGCCCGCAGAGTCTTAGTCCACATCTGGTCCAGTCCCCTCCAGTGCCCCTCGTGGTATCTGGCTTTGCTTTTTCTAGTGAAGATGCGCCTCCACCCATAAGCAGAACAAAGAGAGAGGAAAGAGCACGTTATTTTTATTTTACCCATGCCCAGAGGTGGGCACTGAGCTCCAAATAAAGAAAAGCACAGCTTCTGCCATGGGAATTTGTTCATTAAAATCTCATTGCTTTATTTCTCAGAGGCTTTTGATTAACTTTTAGGCAAAAATGCCATTTTATTCAGTCCAGGGCAGTGATTAAAAATGCAGCGCTGCCCTAATTCTGCAAAGTTTTCAGTGTTCCTTTGAACTGCCCCTAAAAACTTTAATTATACGCTCTAAGGCAGGCTGTTGTTTTGTTTTGTCCATCGCAGCACAGACCATTTCGAAACATGTATGAAAATAATAATTCCTATCTGGTGTTCATGTAGAGCAAGCATTCTACAGTTGTAACTTTGTTATGGCTCAATCCAAGATAAGTCTTTGCCACATGTCTGTATTATACAAAGGCATTTGGGGAGCAGACACACTACGGGACTCAGAGAAGGGCCGCTTTTGGATGGGCACTGGACCCAGTTCAAGAGATGTAATTCATGGCTCTGCTACAGCCAGTGCTTAACCTTGACTGTATCACTTCATTTCTCTTTCTTTCTTTATCTCAGTTCCCTGTTAGCAAATAAGGTTGTTCTTTCTTTTCTTTTCTTCCCCCCCTTTTAAGTTGTGAACCCCAATATTAGCTCATCAAAGATACGGATAGCAGCAAATAAAGCAACTCCAGTTCTATCTGGTAAGGCATTAACTGAATTTTCAGCACTGAAGGGTTTAAAATACTGGCTTAGGCAGCCCACCAAACACACACACACAGAATAACTCTGGGGGGTGGAAAAAAAAAAAAGCTGCTTTTTGTTTTTACTATTGCTGCATTTATTTACAAGCCATGGGTTGAGTGACTGTGAGACAGAGAGTGTCAAACAAACCGTGCAGCACAAGCCATTACACAAAAAGCTCTCCTGGAGATCACAGGAGCTTCCCAGGTCTTCTAATGGCCACAGGCGCCCAGGGCCCTCACTGAAAACAGCACAAAAGTCTCCAAAACGTGCCATCTGCACCCAGGCGGTGGCTGTTTTCTCCCCTTGTTTTCTCTCCGTAGGCGAGACCTTTTCATGCCAAACAGCACGAACTGGCAGCCAGAGCAGCCCCCTTCTCCCTGCTGTATTTAATGACCCTCCCCAAAGCAATACAGGGCTTCCACAACCAGCTTCAGTGGTGGCAAAGTCAGAAACGAACTACTTCATCATAACGACAGCGTTCTGCTGTATTCAGAAACACACACTTTGATTTCTGCCCTGGTTTGGTTGCTTTGTAGTGGAGGAGATAGAAACAGGGGGTTTTTTTTAAACTTAATTTAAGTTAAATATATATTTCTTCTTTTAAAAGTTGAACTATTTTAAAAAATGGGAAATTATGGCAGCCTCAACTGAGCCTTAAATTCAGAATACTCTGTTAGAGACTTGTAAATAATTTTCAGATCGTTTCCAAGCCGCTATGTCTTAACTGCCAAAGTTTTAAGGAAAGTCCAAATAGTGAATTGGCTGCAGTCGCTGGGTGAGCACCTAGAGCTGGGCCATGGAGATGCCAGATCAGCTCCTGACAGCACCTGCTTCTCCTGCAGGTGGAAAGGCAGATTTTTTTCGCATCAAGTCACATAAGTATGACTGACTTAAGCTGAGAGAGTTGGGGATGTTCAGCCTGGAGAAGAGAAGGTTCCAGGGAGACCTTAGAGCCCCTTCCAGTCCCTAAAGGGGCTACAGGAAAGATGGGGGGGGACTCTTGACTGGGGAGGGGAGCCATAGGACAAGGGGGAACGGTTTTCAACTGAAAGAGGGGAGATCTAGATTAGATATTAGGAAGAAATTTTTCATTATGAAGGTGGTGAGACACTGGCCCAGGTTGCCCAGAGAAGCTGTGGCTGCCCCATCCCTGGAGGTGTTCAAGGCCAGGCTGGACGGGGCTTTGAGCAGCCTGGTCTAGTGGGAGGTGTCCCTGCCCAGGGCAGGGGGGTGGAACTAGATGATCTTTAAGATCCTTTCCAACTCTAACCATTCTATGACTCTGTGAAGTAGGTCAATGAGCGCGTACAGAAATGAGAAATCCACCAGCAATTGACAAGGAGGGGAGGGGAAGATCTGCACAAATAAAACCAGACATGAGGTGTATTATAGTGACTTCCAGGACACATGAAATCTGGGGAAACAACTGGTTTAAGAGGTTGCCACCCCATGTACCCATTCCCATGCCCTTGCAGGGACTCTTCATCCCTGTGGTCATGCCACTGCAACTGCTTATGCCATCCAACTCTGATTTACCCCCAAAAAGGAATGATTTAAAGCCTTTCCTCAAGGACATGGTGTCAGCGCACAGCACTGTGATTTCACAACTCCCGTGGGACCACCACCATCCCACATCAGTTCAACCCTGGGTAGAGCATCAAAAATCCCACCCAACAGAAAACTTTCCCCATTCGGGTCAAATAAAGGCCAGCAGCTGAGGGTGGGGTCGCGAAAACACCTGGGAGCTATTTAAGCCAGAATTGCCAGCCAGGAAGAAGCATTGCTGACCTCTCTTGGAAATACACCTCTGTTCCAGTTCCCCAGCGACAGCTAGCGCTGTCTTTGTTAATGCCAACTCCTTTTCTGTGCAAGACTTATTTTCTTCTCGTATCTCCAGCAGGTTCAAGTACTTTTATTACACTCGGTTTGTGAGGAGGGGGGTGAAATTATGACTGAATTCCTGTTTCCATTTAAATGCAGCTTGACATGAATTCCAAATAAATGAAAAACAAAAAAAAAAAGTCTAGCAATCATCTACTGAATAAGAAATCTGTTGTTCACCATTTTCCCTTCATAAAAAATGTAAAAAGCAGGAATCTGAATAAATGCATGCTAAACTATATAATTGCTGAAATAAATATGTATAGATATAGGATATTCTTTGATTTAGCATAAAGGAGCCACAAATTATACCAATCAGTGAGAATCAACCAGTTTCAAAAGAAAATAACTGAAAAGCACACATGCAAAACAAGATTAAAACTGATTATTTAAATCAAGATTCCCTGTTTGCTGGTTTAAACCATGATTACAATTTAAATCAAGCCACCCTGCCACAAATAGTTTAAGGACAATGATTTCTCCCTCTTATAAAATGTGTGGGTTTTATAGGCGACGGAGCCTCGTGCTGCTTGTAAGGAACGTGGACGTACTGAGCCTCCATCTCCAGCCACCTTCTTCGTTTGGTTCTAGTTTGATTTAGGTGTTTGGGATAGGCAAATGGCAATCCTCGGCTTAAGAGCGGGAATCTGGAGACCCACAAAAATTCTCTGAGATGCTTTCTCTTCTGGGAGCCTTTCTTTTGGGATGGAAATTAAATACAGATGCAACTGCAACCCCGGAGCCAGGCTCGAAGCCGATTCCCCAGTAACATGCTGGAAAAGCAGCCACAGCCCAATATTAGAGTATTAAGGGAAATATCTCCCTCTCTCCTAGGTACCACTGCTTTGGATAATTACATTCCACTTAACAAAATTCCCTTTACACCTGCAGTTGGACGGGGTGTTTCTCCTCCATTAAATTGCTCTGTTTTGGTGCTGTGCTCTACCGAGCAGCTGTTAATGTTCCACCCCAGAGGTGTCTGCAGTTCAGTGATGGGTGAAATGATTAAGGCTAGCAAGGCACTTGATCATTTGGAATGAAAGGTGCTACATAAACATACCCCATTATTTTTATTAATGCTCAACAAAGCAGACTTTTCACATAGCTGGTTCTACTCCTCCTCAGCATTTAATACGTGTTCCCTCCGGGAGAGATGACAGGTAAATGCAGCACACGCGCAGTTTGCTGGAGGCATTCTTCAGCTTTCCTTAAAAAAACGTATTTCCCAGACTGATGATTTGACCCATCGTATGCCTGGCGACTGCCATGAAATGAGCGCTATGTTTGTAAGAAGTTTGTAAGAAGTCTGAAGGAGTGTTAATCTTGGGCCACTTCTCAGGAAAAGGAAGGTGATGACCTTGTGCATTGTGAACACTTACCCTGGCATCAGGAGAGTAGAAAACTTGGCATGGGATCAGTCTACAAACTAAATAGGGAAAGGGATTAAGTGGAATGCCACCTGATGGAGTTTTAGAGAAAATGAATCTTTTCAGGCAAATCAGGCTTCCGCCTTTAAACATAAGTTTGGTTGATAAAGAGAGGGTTACTTACATGTTTGCTAAGTGTTGAGTTCTGCATGCCATTGGCTCAGGCATCTAGCTAAAGGCTGACATAGACATTTATGCAAAGAGAGTATAGATATATATATTTGTAAATTATATGCCTAAACCAGACTTCTTATGATACACAGCAGCGGGAGAAATGTGGTCTCCTTGTCCACTCCCAAATCTCAGTGTCCCTCAGCCCCACCTGAATATTTGTGGCTGTTGACTGTCCATCAAGTGTGGTTCTCCCTGAGGAGAGTCCTTGCCATTCTGTCTGCACAGGACCCCTTCACTGGTATGCTGTCTGCTGCCAAATCATGACAAATTTGCTTTCTTTGGTCATTTTCCTTCTGCTGAAGCTGTCAATGGAGAAAACAGAAAGCAGAGATCAAGTCCCAAAAACTCCATGGCTCCTATTAAGGCTGAATGGGATATTTTCATAACTCCCTTTGATGGGGGTCATGCCTGTTTGTGGAGGGGTATCTTCTTTCATGTGAGCTGGTAGCAACTAGGCTGGATTCCATATGGATTTTTGATTATTAACCCTCTTCCTGCTCCTGTTAGACCTTGGGATTTGTGTGAATTGAAGCAGAGCCCTGGTGAAACATCAGTGGACAGTTTTACCCCTTTAGTGTAAATGGTTGAACCAAGTCTTTATTTGGTCAAAAACTAGCACTGTTTTGACCAAAAAAAAAAAAAAGATAAAAAAAGATAAAAAGATATTGCTAGATTAATTGTTGGATACAGCATTTATAGGGACAAAAGGTATTGGGGCCATAGGTATTGGAACTCTGTACGATGCTTTTCAACATTTTAGTGGTTATCTAGTGAAAAACTTAAACTCATGACTGGTAATGTGCATGGACATTAAAACTAGATAGAGTAGTAAAACAATACAAATAAAAAGCTACAAAATAAAAAGATAGAGTAGTAAAACAATACAAATAAAAGGGCCAAAACAGGCACAGTACAATGCAGGCAGATGCAATGATTTACAGCTCTACGGGAGTGGAAAGCTATTGTGTGCAGCAGGGTGACAGCCCAGAGGTCTTGGCTCTGTAGAGAGTCATGGGGTCAGGGTAAGGAGCCTCCCAGCAGCATCTCTCTGCGATGCTCTCAGTGTCTTTCAATTCAAGCTTAGATGTCTTGCTGGAAGGCAAACACAATGAACAGGACAACTGGGTGAAAGCAGCTGTAATACAGAAGAGTTCAGAGTAACTTCTTGCTGTAAGCCACATGGCTATGGAAAAGACAATTTTCCAAAGGTATGTTTGAGCAGGGATTAGTGCTTTTTCCTAGGGAGATATTTTACCACCTAAGAACTGAAGGTTTTTTTGGAAACTTTTAGGAAGAGCCGCAGTCTGGACTCTGAAGCAAACACAGCCCCCAGTCTTTTTTATCTCAGTCAGTGGTGCCGGAGGTTTGCATTCTCAGCATCAGCTTATGGTTGGTCCCACATGAGCACAAAAGGTAAGAGAAGATATTCAGGAAGTGTTGCCAAAGACATCCTAGACACTCTAGCATCTATTATTGCCCCTGAGCAGTACCCCAATAGATTCATGTCCCCATAGACAGTGACGAACTGAGTCCTTAACCTTCTGCTAGTTCTTTCCTTCTGAATGTCTCACTGCAAATAAAGTTTTCCAAACTTTTAACGCTCTCATAAGCCATGCCCTGTTTATCACTGTCCTCCCTGAACTGGATTTGGTTAACTCATTCTTGGTTTTGTCTAAAGTTCTTGCAAATACATTTGCGTCCTTCAAGAGAAGAATGTCCAGACCATGGTAGAGACTGGGAGATGTCAATACCCCTTTTCCCCAGCAGACACAAAGAGCAGATAGATTCTGCACAGGAATCACTCGGATGCTTTCCTGGAGAAACTACTAAAAAAAATCTCTCCCAGAGCTGCTTCACAGATTGATGTCTTATCGATGGTGGCATGTGGGGGTTGAGAGGATAGGAGGGACAGATGGTCCATAAGGTTCCTTTGAGCTACAGCCAGACTCAAAGAAGAAAAAGGAAGATTGGTGAATTTCTGGAAGAGCTTATTTCCTCTTTGGACTTGAACAGGGTGTTGAAATTCATCCAACAGACTCTGTAAAGCCTTTTGGATTCTAAGAAGACGACATAGATCTACAGCCTCATTATTGCTTATTCGGCTGTAAAACAAGGGCTGGAAGGAAGAAGGGAGACAATCGGGTTTGCTTCCTTCCTGTGTACACAAGTTCCTCTCCAATTGGAAATTTACTGATATGGCTGTTATGAAAGAATTATTTCAGCATCGTTTCTTTTGGCACAAGTATCTGTCTGATCATTCTGATTCCACGTAAAGAGTTACTTTGAAATGAGTATTTCCAAATAATTTTCCAGGAATAATTATATTGGTACATTTCCAAGTCTAGATAAGCCTATGAATAGGATTCCAGAATAGGATGAAAAAATATATTAAAAATTAACAGATTCTTTACTTGCATGTTTTCTGAAGTATGCAGACATAACTTCCACTTGCAAAAATACTGTCTGAAAACTGGTTAGTGACTCTGTTTTCTAATATTTTAAAGTAAGAGTCTTAGGAATTACAGGGAATTGAGAAGGTCACTAGCAGGGAGTATTTCAAAAATATCCCTGTGTTAGGAAAGCTGGTATGGGTAGACCAGGAGTTAGGATTTGTCAAGGTCCTATGCAGCCCTGCAGGGAGTTTAGGAAGCAGTCCGTAATTATTGTCATCACAACATGCCATAAAACCTGTGAAATGTCACTCGAACACATTGAGATCCCAACCCACTTGGCCAAGAGAGAGAAGAGCAGAAGAGCTTGGTTTTGTCCATCTGTTACTGAAGGGTAGTTGTTGGTGGCTGGATAACTGTTGCCCCCATGAAAATGGCATCACCTATTCTTCCACACTAACCCTTATGCCAGGCTCTGCAAAAAAAAAGGCATGACCTTGCCCCCGGGTCATTTTTCCTATAGCAATGGCATGAAAGGTTTCCAAGGTGGGTTGTTGCAGCGTCTGTTTTACACAGATTCAGAAAAACAAATAACTTTCATGACTCAGACTCATCCAGCTTCTCCTTAGCATTTACTGTTTCTTACACTCAGATTTTGCATTCAGTATCCTTACTCAAACAACTCTATTTCCTCCCTCCCTTTCTTCACCTTTATTTCTTCCTGATGAGCAATTCAGACAGCAAACTGTTCCTCTCCTTCGTTCCCATCAGTGACTCCATTCAAAGTCCTGCCCATGTTCTTATTTTCTTGGCAGAGCTATATTCAGTGAACGCATTTGTTTCTTTAGCTAGAGAACAAAAATATCTGCACGCAAACTCATTTCCCTTCCGAACTGCTTAGGAGAGTAATGCTGGGAAGGGGGAGGAAAGTGCTTTGTCAAGTGTTAGAGGAACAAGAGAGACATCTTCTCCCCCCTGACATCCCCCCCTGTATTATTATTGGGAGGAATCTGTTAGTCTCTCACTTCCTCGGGGACTAGAAACATCTTGAAAAGATCTTTCATGCAGGCAGATAACAAACTCACTGCAGAGCTGCATCAGAAAGGGAAAAATTACTTGCTAGTAATGATGTTTATCACAATCCTCCCTCCTTTCCCAATCCAACAAAGGAAGCAATCTCTCACATAAAGGCCAAGTCTTGTGCTGGGTTTTTTCCTGGCAAACTACCCATTGCGCAAATTCAGTGCATGTAAGCTTGGCTGATGGAAGTTTTACCCAAAAAGCGGGTTGAAGGAGGCGACAGCATGGGCCAGTATGATTTGTTTAAGATAGGTCTGATCTGATAATACACACCCCAAAAAAGGCCAGGTCGCTTCTGCTCAATGAATTGGAGTGAGAGCTGTTCCCGCAGCGGAGTAGAATCGGTGAAGCCTGGGCCAGATGTCGGAGGGACTCACACTTCCACTGGACTGAACTCGTCAGCGGAGTCCGCTCGGCTTTTCATCCCACCAGGACAGGAAAACACAGTTATGTGGCACTGTCAGCTGCTGCTTTGAAGGAGACTTTGATTTCATCTGCTCTGCATGGATGTTAAAAAATCTCACAGCGCTTTAATGGGAAGGCTGACCCAGGTGTTTTTTCCTAAGGTGTCTTTCTCATCAGCAGCATGTAGTTAGCACTGAACCAACTGGATCCCATCCTCCACACTGCAGGCATCTACATCCTAGAGTAGTAATTACCTGTTGGTAAAATTTAAGAGAAGTAAATCTCATGAAACTTGCAAAGTGGCAATGTGCAAGCCTGTAAAGTGAGGATGTGCAAGCCTTCAGTGTGTGTGCTCATGGGCAGCTGCAAGCCAAGGTGATTTGCTGGGATGCACTTCCAGCCCTATTCATCGAACGGTTTGGGTTGGAAGGGACCTTAAAGATCATCTAGTTCCAACCGCCCTAGTTCCAACACCTCCCACTAGACCAGGTTGCTCAAAGCCCCATCCAGCCTGGCCTTGAACACCTCCAGGGATGGGGCAGCCACAACTTCTCTGGGGAACCTGGGCCAGTGTCCCACCACCCTCATAGTGAAAAATTTCCTCCTAATAGCTAATCTAAATCTACTCTCTTCCAGTTTGAAGCCATTACCCCTCGTCCTATCACTACATGCCCGTGTAAAAAGGCCCTCCCCATCGTTCTTGTAGGCCCCCTTCAGATACTGGAAGGCTGCTATAAGGTCTCCCTGGAGTCTTCTCTTCTCCAGGCTGAACAACCCAAACACTCTCAGCCTGTTAATTGTATCTGCTTGGTGTTGCATGCTCTGTCATTGGCAAGACTGGAACTAGAGTCCAGGGATCTGACACCCAGTCCCCTGAATCTACCCAAAGCGCTACTGAGCGACATGCTCCAGGTGACCCTGCTCTGGCAGGGGGGTTGGACTAGATGATCTCCAGAGGTCCCTTCCAACCCCTATCATTCTGTCATTCTGTGATTCTGTGAGATCCTCAGTGAACAGGAATTGGTCCAGCACTACTGACTCCAGCCCCCTGAAACACTCCAGAAATGATGCTGTACACCCCTAACATGGTCAGTCCACTGAATTTATGAGACTAAAAAAAAAGGTTTCTGCTTCTGGTAGATGGTGAATCTGATTTATTAAATTCAGGGGAAAAGTACCTGTGTATCAGCTGTCTTTTTTACAGATGGGAGGAGAAAACGTAGTCCAAAGTAGCTGTTAATGAAAACAAAAATAAAATGTTAGTTGCTTAAGGCCCGAATAAGTGACAGTCTTAAGGAACGTGTCCACCAAATAATATTTCACTTAATGTTTTATTACATGATGATTGAAATATCAAGATCAGCCAGCTTTAAGATGCTGAAGATTTTGTCAGCATAGTGAGAATGAAATGAAATTTTCCTGGAGATGTTCTCAAGAATAAATAAAATTATTTTGATAAATATATATGAAAAAAAAAAAAAAAAACAGCTAACCAGCTGCAGAGAGCAAATTTCTGAAGGATCACAATTCAGTCTTTAGTATCTCCCTTTCTGGATTTCTTAATTAACACCAGGGAGCCATGGCTGAAAAGAAGGAGCAGGTATACAGCAGACAAATCAAAGGAGGTCAACTTTTCTGTTTTTAACAGAGAGCTTCCTTTTCCAAGAGAAAGATGTTTCTGCTAGAAAGGTACCTAAATATATGACTTTTTAATAAGGGCATGTAGCTCATTACCCTCTGCAAATTAACCATATCTAATCATATATTTCCTAAAAAATAAAATAGCACATTGCATCTGTTAGTCTGCATTCAAATACAAACCAAATATGCATGAGTACTGTAGTATAAACTGTTCCATCTGTTTCCATGAATGTATAGTCACGCTGGTCACCCCCACATGCGCAACAGAAGGGTCTTTCGCTCTTAGCATCTGTCTTCGCTGAAGAACTGCATTTCAACTGGGAGTAGCCAAGCTGGAGTAAGAGCAGCACTACTGTAAAATAACTCCTGAATCCCAGTGCCCATGCTACCATGGTCAACTTACATGCGTGGCTTTAGGATTACTGGGGGCAAATCTTTTGTTTTTTAGCACTGAGCTTCACCCTAAATTCTTAAAGAAATGGTAAAAGAATTTTTTTGTACTTTCTGGGGATGTGGAGGGAACTGTGGGAAGGCATTGGAGGACAGGCATTACTGAAGAGGCACACTAAACAACGGTCAGCGTTGGCAGTTGATATGTCATGCTGCTCTGAGTTTCATCCTGTATATACTTCTGAGCAGCACACTTCAAATTTATTGCATTGCCACGTTTGAATCAAGTGGGTTTGTGTGTGACCAAGAGGAGATTTACAAGCAAATCCAAAGCTGCAGCGTAAGTTAGTGTCACGGGAAAGACAAGATACTATTTTTAGAAAACACGAATTTGCCATTCAGCATGTGACAAGGTCACCGCTGTTCTCACTTTCTCTTGCACTTTCCCTCTGGCCTGCACATCTCAGCTACTCACACCTGAATTACTGCAAAATCATAACAGGCAATGGCTCTCCAAGAATCAATTCCTACTAATGGATCAAAAGCAGTGAAATATAGCCTATTCCTGTACGGGAAGGGGAAATCACAGTCCATGGAGACCATAGAATCACAGAATCACAGAATCATAGAATCTGTTGAGTTGGAAGGGACCTTTAAAGGTCATCTAGTCCAACCCCCCTGCAGTAAGCAGGGACATCTTCAGTGAGGTCAAGTTGCTCAGAGCCTCATCCAGCCTGGCCTTGAAGGTCTCCAGGGATGGGGCCTCCACCACCTCTCTGGGCAACCTGTGCCAGTGTCTCACCACACTCATTGGAAAGAACTTCTTCCTAATGTCTGATCTAAACCTACCCTGCTCTAGTTTCCTCGTCCTATCGTGACATGCCCTTGCAAACAGCCCCTCCCCAGCTTTCTTGTAGGCTCCCTTCAGGTACTGGAAGGCCTCTATAAGGTCTCCCCGGAGCCTCCTCTTCTCCAGGCTGAACAACCCCAACTCTCTCAGCCTGGTTCTTCATAGGAGAGGTGCTCCAGCCCTCAGATCATCTTCATGGCCCTCCTCTGGACCATACGAGGGTCTGTGTTGGTACAGTTTCAGCACTTGAAAAAAGCCAAACTCCTTCCTAGTGTAGTTGGTGCCAGTTGTCATAGTTCCACCTGAACTCCCCTTCTGGCTCATCAGGCTTCAGGATTTGTCTCTCAGCACAACATATTGCTTTTTGGGTTCGAGAAAACTGAAGATCTGCTTGGTGCTTTGGTCCTGGGCAGCACCCCGCACCCATGAGATGACTCTGGTGCAACCAGAGCAGTTTAGCAGAATAGCAGTCACGACTATTGCCCAGACCAGTTAGTTTTGCTTTGAAAATCTCAGATAATACCTTGGGAGGACACTGTGCTACATCATTTATATGTGTGTTGGCCCAGTACTCAGAGGTGTCCCAAGTTCAGCTGTGCTGAGCAAAGAGGGTCTCTAGACACTTCTCTGAGACAATTTTCTACCCTCCAAAAGCACAGCCTTTTGCAGATAAATGTGATCACCCCTGTTTGCTTCAGTTACCATCTTCTCTTACGTTTCTTCTCAGTAACATGGCTATTGCATTCATCACATTTATGACTTCTTTCTGGGCAAACAGAATCATTCTTCCCATGGGCTGGTCTTGGTTCACTGACAGTACATCAAAGCGAATGGAGAAATGGCATCTTCATGAAACACAGCAAAATTCCCAAGCTGTGTGTGGACAGATGCCCTCAGTGTTCACAAGACTGCAAAAATCACATCCTGAAACATCAGCGATGGTGGGTGCACCTCAGGACTGTCGACCAGCTGGGGGATCGGGGGCTGATGAAGAAAGGTGCCGTGGAAAGAGATCTGTCCCAGCTGGCCACTGGTGCCAGCGCTGTCATTTTAATTAGCTGTGTGTATATATACACATATATAATACACACTGTACCTCTTTATCAGCAGGATGGGTTCACTAAATATATGTCAACTGAAATTACTTTAGAAAGAGCCTCAACACTCGGTTTCCCACCTGCTTCTCTACAACAGCTGCCCAGACTCTGTAAAACACATCAGATGAAAGGCACCGTAGAGCTACAGCATGATACTATTATTACATCTAACAGATGAGCAATCAGATCCGAACTGACCGGGGACCGAGCATCTGAGGCAAGAGGAGAATCCTTTGGGGAGACCGTTACCATGAAAGTAATACAATTCTGCATTTGTACCAGCGACTCTGAAATTCAACAGCAGTCAACCTAGTACGAGCATCCTTTTAAATATCATCTTTCATTTCTTAGCAAACAGCAATATCCTATAACAACATTAGGACAGGAAAAGGAGGGGAGCTGCACAGCGACTAAACACATGCGCAGGAGGCAATGCGGGCAGGTAGGAGCATAGAAAGCAAAGTTTTGGTGAATTTATGTTTTTTCCGAAAAACAAGGGCAGTAATATATCAGGCTGAGGTGAATCTTAAGTAAAGGGCAAGTAACAGAGACCGCCAGGGCGATGGTCGGGAAGCAGCCCTCAGCCAGAGATCACAGCCCTGGTAATACCATAATGTCATTTCCATATTTGCGACCCAGCGAGCTGGACGACACTCTAGCAATATGCATGGAACAAATCCAAGTGGGAGGGCTATCTGAATATCTGTACGGTGGGCATTTGTTTCATATTCAGGAGAAAAGGGGGAAAAAAAAAAGAGGAAAGAATGAAACCTGCTTTGACCATTAAAGATAGCTTTAGGGAAAAGACAGTGTAGAAATAAATGAAAACAGCTGGCCAAGAGTTTGTAAAGCTTTGACTTGGTAGTGGAAAGACATTGAAGCTCTCTTTTAAAAATTTATTTTACTCTATAAGGTTATCTTTTTAATATGCAAAAAGAGCAGCAAGCTATTGATTAGCCTTACGTTGCACTGTACTGATTTCCTGGACAAGCTCAATATCAATAACTCAAAATCTGGGAATAAACCAATAAACATGGACTGCGGCTGACCTTAACTGTAACCTTCGCACTACACCAGTGGCAAAAGGGAAAAGCAAGCATTGAAGACGATAATGAAAGCTCTTGTTTTAGCGCATATTAATATGCACAGCCATCAAACACTTCCTGCTAGATTTTCATTTCATGAACAAATTGGATGAGACTTAGAAGATCACAGGGTGAAATGCTGGTTTTGACATCCAAGTGTCTCATACCTTAATAACCTTTTACTATGATGGAGGTATGCCACGAATAAAAGTGTTTAAAGGCAGTGGGCTTGGTGTCAGGGGACTCAAATTCTCCTCTCACTTCAGCCACTTCTTGTGCCACCTTGCACAAATCTCTTTTTCTCCCTGGACTTTCATTTCCTTTACAGCAATACTGACTCTAACCCTTTTTTCTGCCCCCCACCCCTATTCTGACAAACATGTTAAAGAGAGAAGAATTTAAACTGAAACCATTGCCAAAAAAAATGGCAATTTGAATGGCTATGGCACCGGGGAACCTGGGGTTACTACAAAGCCTGTCTGGGTTTCATCTCTCACAGCCAGGGCTGGAGGAGGAAGGCAGGGAAAGGATACGACTGCAGACTCTAAATACATCAGCCAGGTAAACACCAGGGAGGGAGCAGAGGTCTTTAAGCTAAAAGATGATGTTGGCACACGAACAGCTGACTATAAATAGGCCAAAAATAAATTTAGACAGGAAACTAGAAAACTTCTAACTGCTTGGAGAATTAATTCTGGAATTCCTTCACAGTCAGATTAGACAAGGAAATAACTAGCTTTAAGACAGGTGTGAGCAGGCTTATATGGGACGCTGCCTCTTATATTTGAGGGATAGAGTTGGTGACCTTGAACATCCCTCTTAATCCCACATTCCTCTTTCATTTCTGTGTCATCCAACGCCTGCAGTGTCCTGTATAACGTGCCAGGGAGGGCTGTGTCAGACAGGTCACTTCTTCATCCTGGCAGCCCCTGTTTTAATACACTGCCAGTTCACAGGGCTGAGAGCCACGGCGGTGGGAACGGATCAAAGACAAGCCATATCTGAAGGCTTTCTTCCCGTGCAGGAGAGCAGAGAGCTTTTTTTAATTGCAAACAATCCCAGACAGAAAGGATGTGTCTGCATTCAGCACAGGAATACAGGAACAAGGGAAATTTGAGAGTAGCTTGAAATTCATCTACCCAAGTACTGCTTCCCTTTCAGTTTATGTACTTTTGCGTCGTTGCAAATTCGAGGCATTCAATGAAAAGCCAGAGCCCTGCTGGGCAAAGCGCTGCTCATTTCATGATAAGGAACAATCCTCGTCCTAAAGGAATTACAAAGCTTGCCAGAGAAAGAGGTTATTGTCCCCACCTCACACATGGGGAACTGCAACAGGGCTTCGTTAGGGCTTTATATTTCTAAAAACGGCCTCAACTTGGGCCTTTACAGGCTCGATCTTACTTTCAGCTTCTCCGAAAATACGAGCAATTGAGTATGAAGCCTGACACCAAAAAATGGCAACTTCTTTCATTTTTCAGTAAACACGTTGCTGTTCTTCTTCGTACACCTTTTGGTTCCTCGACCCAACCACCACCCCTGCTGCAGTGTGTTTCTACTCCTTTTGGTAGCCATCTAAGCCACTTTACACCCACTCTAGGACGGAGCAAACCAAAGAATTTCAACATGCCTCCATTAGGCAGAGCTGCCTGGCCATGCACTATGTAGTTTAAGAACGAAGGCAAAAATGTGGCGCTCAGATTTCCTATCTAATAAGACTTTAATCTGAACACTTACTATTTCATATTTTTTTCTCTACTGTTTCAAGCTACCCAGTCTCTATATTTTTATCTTCCACCCTTCATCACTGATGCTCCCCGCTTAACAGAATTATCATCACCCCTGATGACCATTTAGTTCAGTAGTGATGGCTTAGTATTTATACCTAGCATTTGCCCTCAAAACTTTTGACATGGGATAAGAGAGTAAAACAATTAAAACATAATATCCTGCTACATGATGATAATTTTCCCTCATTGGTGAACATTAGGAAATGGCATTATTGTAAAGACCCAATTACCTTTTTTATGAGCATTGTATATTTGGAAAGTAATAAAACAGAGTTATAAAACTCAGATGATTAGGAATCTCAGAGATGCTCTGCATTTTAAGAGTGGGGGTGGAATATTCTTTTAATTGCATCTGAACACAGCCCAACCAACGATTAGTTACTTTCAAAGCAATAAACATTACCTGGGAAGCAATAAAAGGAAATGCAGGGAAGTTATTTGATGGATGATTCCCAGAAGACATAAGGCAAAAGAAGGGAATGTGGTTTAGTGGTTAAAATAACAGCCTAGTAGTCAGGGCTCCCACTGTCTCATCCAAGCTGTGAAGCTGACTTACTAGATGCTCTTGGGTTGAACTTTTCATTTTATTCAGTGTTAAATTGGGTCTAATAATACCCAAAGAACTGATGTGAAACTAAATATGCAAGTGTTTGTTAAGGCTTTGAAAGTTAGGATGAAAGAAGTCATTATAAATACAAAGTATAAGTGGCTGAAAAACATGGAAGGTATTTTGCTGAAGTCTGACTATGTAAAATGCCAGCTCATGTGATAATGGAGTAGGCAAGATCCTGTCATCTACAGGGCAGAGATCAGCTGCTTAATTTTATCAGGGGAGACACAAACATCTTTAATTTCAGTTCTTGCAGAACTTAGTGAAGCCTCATCTGACTTCCAGTGATTTCCACAATGCCAGCTTCGGCCTTACAACATGAACCTGTTTAATGCAACCCCATGCCCTCCACACCCTACAAATTCCAATTTTTTTCCTTTGCTAACATGAGCTCTCAGGGTACAGGCAGATCAAGAGAGCAGAAAGGACAAGAGAGGGATATGCACAAGTTCCTAAGACAGACTATCCTTGCAAAGCACCTTAGAAAAGCCGAAATGAGAACAGGAACCGCCCATGATTCATGATGGCCCAGGAATTGCACCACAACAATTCTCAAGTTCCAGTTAGAACAACTAAAACGAAAACCCTAAGAAAGACAAAAAAAAAAAAAAAAAAGAAAAAAAAAAAAAAAAACCTGGTGTNAAAGAAAAAATACAGAAAAAAACTGGTGTTTTTACATACCTTTGAAAATTATTCTGTTGCCTTATCTGTCAAGGTTAAGAGAGGATGCGACACAGTGGTTGTTACCCCAGAACTGTTTTGGAAGCACTGAGTAGCACAAATAAGGAAATGAGGACTTAGATGCATTAACTAAGTGATAAAGATTAATCTATTGAGAAATATGAAAGAGAGCAAGAGGTAGAAGCAGCCAGAGACAGGTTCACCCTTTATGTTGGGTTCTCATGTTCTTGTCAAACTTCAAGTCTGCTTCTTCCAACACAACTAGAAAAATGTGGCCTCTGGCTGCCCTTTTTGAGCACATGGAGGCCATTTAAAAGCGCAGAACTGAGTTGCTGGGTCCCCCCAAGAATACACATCCAAAAAGAGGTATGTCTTATCATTTGCTGGATACCAAAAAAGGGCTGTAGGGGACTAGTTATATTTTCATCCATACAAGTCCCTATGCAAACCTGGAAACAAAACTATTTTTAGAGTCTTTGGAACTGACTGCCCTCATTTCCTCCACTGTAGCCAGGTTTTGGGTGGATATCAGACTTTGTAAGCATTATTTTTACTTTGCATAACTCATTTCACAGATACCGGAACTCACTTAGCATATGAAAAACATGAGCTGCTTCAGATGAACTTTTTTCCCCCAAGTCCAGGCTGTGATCTTCAGGGACAAACACTGTCCATAAACTAATTAGATCATTTCCTTCTACTGATACGAACAGCCTGCAAGAAAATGAGATTGCATGCATGCTTGGTTTTCTGGTTTTTCTGTTTCTGTGCCAAACATTTCTTCTCCTTAATTATAAAGAATTTTGACCAGGTTTATGACAGAATTATACCATCTCTTTGTATGTTGCAACTTGATATTGCAGTGTTTTATTCTGTGATGCAGCTTTCTGAGTACTTGACATAACAGTGTCTGTACACACTTTGGGATCTAATGCTTGTACAATGGTAGAGGGAGGAAAGTTCTGTTCAACGCCCCTGAGATGTTTGAGATCATCTGGGTTTGCCCTTTTGGTGTCATCGTTTTTCATAAGTATTCACACCGCGTAAAGCACTTCCAACAGTTTTAATGCAAATCACAGAAAGCATCCTGGAGCTGTCTGTCCTTCTCCAGTGAAGCCAAGGACCACTGCTCCTGTCTTCTTTGCTTCAGTTAAGTGCCTGTAGTCAGATAGCACGAATCTGGAGCAAAACCCTGTTGATCTCATTGGGATATAAGCAAGAGCTTAAAATTAGGCATAGCTGAAGTCCTCTGCAAGATCAGGACCTCAAAGCATAATGCTACAAGATGCCAAAAACCTTTATGGTTCATTTAATCATCAAGAGCGTAGGATATTCAGCATTTTGCCAAGCTGGCCTCTCCAGCTGTGCTATATTGGTTTTGATTGCTCTTAGTTCACTCATGTTCATACCCCGTTTCAATTTGATTTGAACGAAAACCAAGCTTCCAAAGGCACTCTGCTGAGAGCTTCACAACCTACCCAGTTCTGCCTGGAAACGTGGAAAAATATTTCAGCTGCAATTTTAAAGCACAGAATCACAACAGTTCCTATTCAAGTGCTGGTTTCACATGCGGGGCATTGATGGCAGAAAACTTGAAGGGAAAGGAAGTAACGAAAATCAGGGGAAAGTAATTCAAAGAAGGATTATGGGAAACTTAGAAGCAGAGTGGAGGGGAGAGAAGAAAGCACATAGTTTGATGGCATGCTCATTACAGTCAATGATAAAAATCCTATTGACTTAACAGCACATGATCAGGCTTCCCATGTGTAAAGTTAATATGGAATAGGAAGCAGCCTAGCTTCTGAAGGATTCTTCTGGTGCTACCAGCTGGAACCTAAAAAACCCATATAGAAGCAGACTTTTCATTGCCTTGTACTTTAGCTAACTGTATATTAGTAAAAATCAGGTTCAGAGTGGGTATTAAAAGTTCAGTTTGATATAGGAGCGTTTTAGTTCAATTTTAACTCACTTTGCACCGATATAAATGATTTCTCATTTGCAAAGAACCAGAGAATCAGGTCTGAATCTTTTTTATTTTTAAGCCAATGGCTCTCGGGATGCCTTGTGCTCTGCCAAATTAGCTGAGGATCTGGCCTGAGGAGTGCAGATTACAGGGGAGAAAAGGAAGGATTCATAAATCCAGTCTCATTTTGCAGACAGGGGGTGGTGGGGAAGGAAAAAGCGTGTAGCAGATTTGCAGTCGTTCAGCTTCCAGGAGGTTAAACTACCTTTTGTTGAAACAAGACGAAAACACCACGTTTGAATTATTTGCCTCCATAGTCATAGATACTGTGACTTAGTCCAGATTCAGTCTGCATTCTTAAACCTCTGAGCAATTGTTGGCAAACCCCATCTGAGTGCTGGGATTGCAACTAAACGTTTTCACAAACATCTGCTAGGGCTGCCTAATAATCACCTTTTTTCTTTTTTTTTCCTTTTTTTTTTTGGTTTGTGTGCGGCTTTTAGAGTCAGAAATCTATTTTAAAAGCTCCAGAACAATATCATTCAAGCCATGCCATCCTCTATAGGAGCTGGTAACTCTCATTGCTTAATTGCAAGGAGCATTTGAGTCTTGGACATCATCCCGGTTCATACTGCTATTAAGTTGATAGGGGAGCTGTAAACTAGGCTTATTATATCTGCATTCTGTGATCCTCTGTATCTGACATTCCTAGATACAACTTGGCAACAAAAATGCTGGATATTTCTTGTTTTCTCCAGTAAAGTCCAGATGACAATAGATGGAATAAGTTAATGAGAATTTTCCTGCGTTGTTTCAGTGCTTCTGCATTTCTTTTCTACTAAGCATATATTGCTCTTGACTTTTTATCTTAATCTCAAGTACTGTTTGTTCTAGACACTCTGTCCAACTCCAGAAGTAGCTGCATTTTGATAGATAACGATTTGTCTCTTTAAAGAGGTTCTTTCAGAGCATTCAGTCACGTGCGAAGGGATTTAATGACCCTGTCTTACACCTGCTCAGGCTTGAACATGAGTCAGTCTATGACAAGAAATGAAAAAAAATTACTTCTGCAAAAGACATAAAAGATTGTTGGATTCATTCAGTTAATATAAATAGTTTTCCTGTGTCTGCATGAATGTAATTCCAGTGTGTAACCATAAACAGAAGAGAGGTTATTCATAGAATCATAGAATTGTCAGGGTTGGAAGGGACCTTAAAGATCATCTAGTTCCAACCCCCCTGCCATGGGCAAGGACACCTCCCACTAGATCAGGTTGCTCAGAGCCCCGTCCAGCCTGGCCTTAAAAACTTCCAGGGATGGGGCTTCCACCACCTCTCTGGGCAACCTGTTCCAGTGTCTCACCACCTTCATGGTGAAGAGCTTCTTCCTAACGTCCACTCCGAAATGACCCATCTCTAGTTTTAAACCATTCCCTCTAGTCCTACCATTACCTAACATCCTAAAAAGTCCCTCACCAGCTTTCTTGTAGGCCCCCTTAAGGTACTGGTAGGCCACAATAAGGTCTCCTCGGAGCCTTCTTTTCTCCAGACTGAACACCCCCAGCTCTCTCAGTCTGTCTTCGTAGGAGAAGTGCTCCAGCCCTCTGGTCATCCTCGTGGCCCTCGTCTGGACACGTACCAGCACCTCCATATCTTTCCTGTAGTAGGGGCTCCAGAACTGGACGCAGTTCCACATATTGACAATATGTGGAATAGAGTCTGTATACGCTCAAGATTATCAAGTACTAATGGTTATTATGAACAAGGTTATGAATTTTTATACACACACACACTCACAGACAAATACTCAAAATCCTTCAAAAAGCTTGAATATTTCTAACTCATCAGAGGCTCTTCCCTCATCATTTAGAGTTTTCTGGACTGTTAATTTTAATTTTCTCATTCATTTTGTTTAAATTGTTCATTATCTCATCACTGCCAGAGTAAGTTGAGGCTTGTTGAAAGCACTCACTATGAAGTTGTCTAACATCCAGGGCTTTGAAAAATTGAAGGCACTTCCAAAACTATTAAGAATTACATTTTCTAAGTTATTTGACATGGCCAAGAAAACCCCACATCCAAAAGCTGTTGTCAGGATGATGAAGAAATACAAAGAAAAAAATTAGCTTCAGGTCTGTACTAGTTTCTCACAGTTAGTAAATGCTGTGCTTCAAATGTCCTGGCATTTGCATAACTCTATGCAACATGACCGACAAGAACAGTGAAGTAGAATTTATTTATGGCCTTTTTTCATTATTACAGGGAAAGTGATTTTACCATGAAAATGGATTAATTTTTTTTTGTATTACAAAACTCGCCTCATCTAGAGTATATTGAGAATTCATCTTATTAGCATACGTAAACTGATAAGTTTCCAAGGCATTTTTCAGTTGCGCCGGACCTAGGTCCAGGCAAGGAAAGAAGTCAGTTTCACGCCCCAAGACAAAATAAAACAAAGCCTTATTTTAAGTCAAAAATGTCACAGTGACAGCAAGATTGATGTTTTCTGCTGAGCGGATTTCAGCTGTGTCTGAAGGAGAGCAGAGACACGTGCTGGTCCCAGCCCTCTGCTGATGCTGCAGCGCTGAGTCACCTCTGAAAATCCACGCTAACGCACAGACAAACCTCCCTCACTGCCACTAGACTCATTTTGCTCCATCTCCAGCCTCCAGGTTCCTACATTAAACCTTGCTGCCCTTCAGGTAGGGAAATCCCACATTGCTGTCCCACCTCCAATATCCTTTCCCCTCCTTACTGCGTACAGAGGACTGCACCAGTGTTTCTAGTTTTACCCTCCTTATTCCTCATTAGCCCATCATTCAACAATCCTCGTTGTCTCGTTGTGCAATTTCTCCTTCTCCCTAGCTATAAAGAGGAATTTAGCTCCCCTTTGCCCTTTCCCAGGCAGTGAAGGGATTTATTTCTAGCTAGGTCATGAAATCCCTATCAGGAATTTCCTTGCTTTGCCCCTGCGTCACAGCGTGACCCTGGAAAAATCATTTGCATCCCCATTTAAATGCGCTAAAGCTGCACAGAGTGTGGGTGAGGGGCTGTAGAGCTGCTCCTACCTGACATGACCCGTGCGGCAATAGGAAAAGGAGAGGAGCGAAGAAAAAGCAACTCTTAAATTTCTCCTTTCGCAGCAAGTCTCTCCCTGTGCATCTCTCCAGGTGTGGTACAAGATGCCACATACAACAAAGTGCTTTGAAATGTTCAGCCATGCGAACTGATGTGGTTGTTAGTGGCCTTTGCATAGGAATATTTCCCTGCTCTGGCTCCTTTGAGCAATAATTTTCAGAGGAAAAAAAGGAAAAAAAGGTTAAAATGCAATTCAGAGGAGGGGAAATAAATAAACTGCTTTTCCCTGTGCCCAGGCAAGGTGAGGCAGGCGGCTGGGTGATGGGTGTGCGAGGCAGGTCCTCTTAGCAAACTGGGATTGCAGGCAGACGATGGAGCACCTGAACGCAGACTTTGGCGCTTTGTCCACCTCTGACAACACAACCCAAGGCACAGAGTTAATGGCAATTACCACGCCTTAGAGGCAAACTCCCAGCTGTCCCAGCAACTGCACAAGGGCTCCATTTCCCATCATTTTGCTTTCCCATTTCATCCTACCGAGAGTTCATTTGTACAGCTGGGAGGCAATCAGGTTTCCTCCCCTGTCCCACTGAGAGCAGATTGGGTTCACATTTCAGTTGCTGCTCTTCTCTTCCAGACTTGCAGAGTTTCTCCCTTCTCTCCCAGTCTGAGGTATTTTTTTGTTGTTGTGTTGCAAATCAGTAGTTGAGGCTTTAGGGCAGTTTTGGTTAGGGCAGAAGAAGGTAACTTGGGCAGAGAAAGGTTCTCCAAACACAGGAGCAGATGGGAGCGTTATGTGAGATCACGCTTGTGTACCAGCATCAACACAGCTTCATTTGGGATGCTAGTACTCAAAAGCCTTTGAGGTAATTTGGCAGTCCCTGGTTGGCAACAGGGGAATGCTGGTTGCTCTTGAGTGGAGAGTTGACTAAAAGGCAAGGAAACATCATAAAAATCAATGCATTTATTGTATTATTCCCATAAACTAATTTTTAACATGTGGCAAATACAGAATATTGGGTCTGACCCTGCTTCCACGCACACAGTTCTCATAAAAGCACCGCGGACAAACCATTGTCATCTACAGGCTTCCTTTATATTTCCTCTCATTTATTTGTAAGAGGCCTTTCCAGCCTTAAATCTCTGTCTGTGCAATATCCATGACCTCCTCTTCTTTTCGGTTATCCTAAATGGGATTTACAGTGGGGAAGAGGAGTGGATGAAGAGATTAAGTGAGAATTGGTAGGGATAGATAAGCAGATACATGAGTAAGCAGATATCATGCAAACTTCTGGGCTTTTTATGCTCATAATGAAGTCTTCTGGTCAATGGTACATCAAACAGGGCACCCCTGGGTTTCTGCAAATGCACAGGGAAGCTCTGCTCCCTCTTACAGCACTCTCCAGAGAGCAGCATCCCCTCACCCTGCAAATTAGGCTGTGTTTGCTGGGGCTCCAACCACATCAATCATATGCAACCCTAGGAAGATGCCTCCCAGAGCTCCCACTGGAGACCTCCACAAAGGTTCATGCCTTATGGCATGATGGATCAGCCCATGGTCTCCTCTAGGAATGAGGTTGGTGGGCCCAACAGATTCTGTGTCAGAGCAAGGAAGAAGGGGAGCTGTGAAAAAGGAGGTTCTACCTTGGCAATACAAAGACCTCCCCTCTTTCCCCTCTCAGCTTGGTGGGTCTGGCACACTGCAGGCACCATCAGAAACAAATAAACATATACCTCTCAGGTCAGAAATACCTATGGCTGCATTTTTGACAGCGATAACATGGCCAGATGGGAAGCTGGTAGGAGATGCTTGGTGGAACAGCTTTCTTGTGCCAACGATGTTTTCATGGAAGTCTGGCAAAGCAGCCATTTGATTCATGCACCCCTTCCCATCTCCCGGTAAATGCAAGGTTGTTTATTCTTGTTTCATAACTGGCTACATAAGGTTTCTGACAATATCCGAGTTTTAAAATGGGCTGCATACATTTCAGAGGATTCCTGGGGAGCAGCTGACACGTAGTAACTCCTTACCCAGGACTAACTTTCCTGTGCTTCAAAGCCTTTCTCAGCGGCTCCAGACAGGGATTATTATTGCTGCATATTCAAGTTTTGGAACTTTATATTAAGCACCCAAGCCTGTCATGACAATTATCCCATAAGGGATCTAAGTGCTGAATCAGATACCTTAATATAGAGCCCCATCCTTAACAAGATATTCTGCTTTGAAGCTGGATTCATCTCTGCAGGGATAATTTAACCCCTTCTGCAACCTTGTTTGCATTTCCAGCTCTTGCTGCGGTGATCCAGGCCTTGAACCTGAGACAGTGGAGCATCTTTCCCGCTACCCTTCTCTCTCCTCCTCTTCAGTCAGTGGCAACTTAAGTGCCAATGCTGCTTACGTGGGCAAAACCTGCTTGTTAAAGTCTGGGTTCTGCCTCTTTACCAGAAATCCAGCTATGATTTCCTGCCCTGTGGCTGGACAGGGATGGGGATGAACAAAACGGGGACAGAAAAAGCAACACAGATCACTGCTCACGTTGTTCAGGCACATTTGGGTCGGGATGGCTCCCGTATGGAAGGAGAATGGGAACATCAACAGACTTCTAAAACCTTAGGGGGAAAAAAAGCAAAAATAAACCAAACAAAAAAGCAATACATTTAGATCTTTTTTTCTTTTTTTACACAGACATCAACTAGTTAGTGGTTGTTAATTAAGAAATGATCCCAGCGAAAGCTGCTGCCGCCACTCTAATAAATCATTCATTAACAGGCCATTTCAGTGGGGCTGCTCTTTCCAAGCACTGTATTTAGCTGTTTGAAACAACCTTCATATACTGAAGGGGGGGAAGCAGTTACAGCTTGGTCATTACCTGATGGTTAATGATGCAGGGCTCTATGAGCTGAGCTGGGAAGCGATGATTGTGCTCTTTGGGTTGTTTTTTTCTTCAGATCTGGATGGTTTCAAGGGAGTGGTAGGGCATTTCTGGGGTTACTATGGTGACTGGCACCCGATCAGACCACAGATGTATGACGGTTGTGTGTTGCAAATACAGACATGCAGACCTTTCTTCCCTCTATACTTTTAATACTCAAAAGATTGCGATATCGCTAGACTACCAGTTAGGGTGAAAATACCACTTGTGGCGATCCCCCAGATTAACAGCCCTTGAAATGTAAACAGCTGAATGCTTTTCACTCCACAGTTACCCTGGACTGCAATTATTTTTTTTTTGCCGCGCTACATTTTGTTTGTTAGGATTTTAAAAACGGCAACACACTGCTTTGATTACAAATTTGTTGGACCTTCCTTCCCTGCCTGCCTTGGCTCTTTTGCCTGCAGTTTTGTCTTTTTGCTCAGAAATCAGAGGCTGGGCACAGAGATGTTGGATCAAGGCTTTCAGCCTATGGGACAGAGGGATCCTCTCTGCTCCTGTTGCAGGGAAAGGCTGTATCATTTCCTGCCTTCACGGTGGTGATATGACCCTAAATGCCAAGCCCTAATTTCCTTGAGCGTTAATTGCATTTCTAATTTGAATCCCATTTCGTCTCACATGGGAACCTATTCCATGGATGCGGCATTTCAACTTCCAAAAAGCTATATTTAAGAATTTAATACCGAGGAGATTATATGTGTACGGACGGACATATATGGATAGCCCACCTGTAGCCTGTAAATAATTCAAATGTTAATTGTTGTGCTTGGCACTTCGCTGATGGCTTTTACTTCAGTAGCACCTCAAGCCCTCAAGCAATTATCAGGATCCCGCTGTGCAGAGTGTGATACACTCGGTTAGAAAGGGCAACCCATAGCCCAGAGTGTTTGCTGTCTAGTTGCAAAATCCAGCCTTCAGAGAAAGTATCATCAAATAAACAAACAAAAAAACAGCAAGATTCTTTTATTCCCATTCATCAAGTCAGTTAGCCATGATCTACTACTACTGATTAAGAGGGTTGCATTCAGGACGTTACTGGGCTGACAGAGAAGTGCTCAATGGCTCAATTTACATTTGGAAATGTAAATTTCAAAAAATGCCCACATCATTAAAAATGTTATGGTAAATAAGGATGCTGCCCTTATCTGATGCTCCAGCTCACAGCATTTCTGTGAGCGGGGAATATCAATCTGGGCCATAAAGGTTTAAGATCCATGAGGCTCACCCTAGCCTCGCTGCTGGTTTTGGGGTGGGATTTTTTTTTTTTATCTTTAGCCATTGATGTGATGAAGTGCCTTGTAAAAATGTAGTATCTACCCTTGTCTGTGTAAGAGGAAAGAAAATAAGGTCTTGCGATGAAAACCCAGGACAACTGGAATTTGTTCATGGTTCTACCATTACCTTCATGCCTGTCCCTCACTGAAGACTTTTAGTGGCATTGTGCTTGGGTTTCCTATCAGGTTTGTAAGGTTGGTGTGCAGGCTCTTGCCAGCTGCAGGAGATGCTGCACAAGCACAATTATCCAGACAAAACTCATCAGATGCTGCGGGGATGAGTTCTTAGAGACTCTCCAGCGTTAGAGATTTTTCTTTTCTTTCAGTCAAGTCTAACATGAAGGCGAAAGAGTCACCGCTGGCCTTCACCATATTTTCTTTGTTTACCCATAAGCCTTTCAGGGTCCTTGTTATACCTTGAAAAAACGCCGCTGGAATGTGTTCCCCTTTGTCTCGTGTGCGGCTCAGGAGCTCATTTCATCTAATGCGTCTTTATTCCAAGAGGCCAGATTTCCTGGGCTGTATTCTGGGATTTCTAAATAAAACATGCAGGATCTCTGCAGAGCCTTTTACAGTCTTTTCTAGCCTTGTGAAACACACACAGAGGCACTCCCTCTTGTTAGCACCACTGTTACTATCGTATAAAACCTTCGTGCCCACATTTATAAAGGCTATCACTGAATTCTCTAATCAACTTTCCCCCGTTACGCTGCAGCCTTTCTCTGCAGCAGTAAATTATTTATACCTTGTTGTGGGGTGTGGATTTTTTTTTCATGCTGGACTGCACCGTGGTGTTTTCTTAACTCATGAGTGGTTTGCCACTCAAAAAAAAAAAAAAAAGACTTAAAAGCATAGCACTCTTACAAAGAGAGGATCAAAGTCTTATCCCAGCATCCTGGTTGGTTTGCCCCTTTCAAAACACTTGAAAACAGAGACAATATGCTGTCTGTGATTTGATCCTACCTACTCTGGGGCTTTGTGTACTTTTCTTCTTCACATATCATATTTCAATGATGCCAGCCCAAGTTTTATTTATAAAGCTATTCAGCCACCTTTCTTTAAAGTGTGTATTTTAATAGGTGCCAACATCAGACAAGCTGAGCCCAGGCATCCTGGTGATGCCAACAAGCGCAGAAACAAATAAAAAGTACGTCTTGGTTTAAATATATATTAAACTATACTATATTTGAGTTCCGTATGAACATTAAGAGAAGTTTCATCATAGACCTCAGAGGGACCAGTTTAGGGTCTTTGGCTCACCGCGTCTCCTTCCCTGTTTGTCCATTCAAGATATGTGGGAGGTTTGGCGCAGAGAACTTGCTTTTCTTAATGGCGTGCAGTCTTTTTCAAACCATATGTTGCTAACTTTTCTGAGTCAGAAGAATTAATTTATATTCCACTTCGGAATATTTATTGCACTTCCCAAATTACCTCAGAATCTGTAAATCAATGCTCATATATATATATGTATACGTGTGTATATATATATATGGTTGAGAATATCTCACTGTTAAAAGGTTGCAGCAAGTTGGAGGAGGGGGAAGCACATAAACACAGAGTGACATAAAATACATCCACTTCCTCTTTAGACCTCCCAACAAGGAGATTCCCCCCCCAGTTTCCATCCTGTCCGGGGATTTTGAGCCACTTTCTTGTGGAGGGTTTCTCATTGTGTTTTCCCTCCTCTAGGCCCATCCTAGTGGCCTTTGCATCCTCAGTAGCCAAAATTCAGAGTTCATCATTGCCTGACTCCACCTGTGCACTTAACAAGGAATCAAGCACTTGTCTGTGTTTGTTTCTATGGTTTCCAGATCAAGAGGATGTTTCCATTCTGGTTTGCTTTTTAAATGGAAATCTGCTCTGTCAACATCAAAATCAGGTTTTACATGGATGTTTGTCATTCAGTCTTGATTGTTGCAACACCACAAAGGAAGTGGGTGAAAGTGGGTGAAAAGCCAGAAATCATCACTTAAACACTGGGCATTTAATAGCTCTGTCCTGACCCACCAACCCATCCTGCAGCTGAACCCCTTGTTAGAGGTGTCACCAAATCCCATGAGCAATTACTCTGAGGAGTCACTGTGTAGCAGAGAAGTTTAACTCAAGATAAAGAAATTTTGGTGAAATTCTTGTTTAAGGATGAAGAGGAGAGGAAGATGAGACCTAACCAATATCAAGGACAGTAGGACAAGTGGCCACGTCCTCACCTGATGCTGGTCTCTGTGGCTCCACTTCCAGTGGCCAAGAGCAGTTTGTGCCATTGGAAAATCTGGTCCTATGTCTTTGCAAAAAAAATTGGCCACTCCAAGGAAAAAGCACATTGCATCATTTCTTACCTGTGCTTTGTTTCCAAGAGTCATTGCTAGCTGACCAGAGGTAGGTGAGGAGAACTGCCGGGGTCATTTTTCTCCCTCCATCCCAGACAGCACATATGGCATCTTGGGGTGCGCAGCCCTTGGCTCTTAGGGAAGACAAACTGCAGCTTCATGCCTCAGAAGAAAACTTGTTGTAGCATCGCAGAAAAATAAATAAAAACAGTGTCATGAACCCTGCAAGGGAAAAAAAAATATACTTCTTTCAGCCTTCACGATATGATATAACTGCCATCCAACAGTGCACTTTCCTGGCATGCCAGATTACATCCTATAGGAGATGGAACTTTATGTTAAATTATGCGCTGCAAGGGAAAAGGATCAAAGCACTAATGACAGCAGTAGGTGCTATTGGATTTACTTTATTGCCTATTATATAGATTGGAAGTAACTTAGAAGCTTATAACTCCTCAAACAGAGGAAATTTTGCAACCCACAGGTTGAAAATTCTGGTGGGAAACTTGCTTTCATTTCACAAACAAGTGGTTAAAATGACTGTTGTCTTCATTGCCAAAGACCAGCATTCAAAGACCTCAAATCTCCTTTAAAAAGTAATGAAATTCACTTTATAATCATGAGACTTTAACATAATGAGAATACAGATTGCCTCTTTCTCTTTACCTTCTGATTTTTGAGTTTGCCAAGCATGTATTTTCTGGCTTTCTCCTGTAAAGCAACAAAAAAGCCCTACAAAGTCCGGCAACTGAGGGAAGTGCCAAAGTTTTAAGAACTCGTTGCCTAGACCAAGATTTTCAGCACAACTGTGAAGTTTACAGCACTGTCTTATGTCATGCACAGGAAGCTGGCCTGGAGCAGGACGAGAGGGACAGGGACATACAGGAGAGATGCTTTAACTGCCAGAAATGACTCTTCTGTGTTACAGCTGGCAAATAACGACATGGTGCTAGTTATAAAGTACCCAGCAAAGTGGAGAAATGAATCTTTTGAATACTGGTCCATTAGGAAACTGATGGGAGAGGAAGGGAGAAAGTTTACCTGCTTACCCTAAAAGCATGAGCTGAAGACAGTGTTTTATATAAAATACCAAATAAGGTTAAAAAGCTTAAATTCCCCTAGTAGGTAAAAACACATGTTTGTGTGTGCACATGCAAGCACACACTTTTTTTTAAGTGTCTGATTGGAAAAGGTATATATTGATTTACATCAAGTGTAGGTTTTGCTCAGTGGCTGAGGTTGAGATGAGTTGAGATGCCGAACCCTCCTCCATGTCAGACCCTCTGAATCCCAATTGCCCTTTTTGATGATATTTCATATTTGTTATTACCTCAGTGGTGAGCAGGGCTAGGGAAGTGATGGTCCCCCTGTACTTGGCACTGGTGAGGCCCCACCTCGAGTGCTGTGTCCAGTTTTGGGCCCCTCACCATAAAAAAGACATTGAGGTGCTGGAGTGTGTCCAGAGAAGGGCAACGGAGCTGGTGAGGGGTCTGGGGCACAAGTCTTATGACGAGTGGCTGAGGGAGCTGGGGGTGTTGAGCCTGGAGAAAAGGAGGCTGAGGGGAGACCTTCTTGCCCTCTACAACTACCTGAAAGGAGGGTGTAGCGAGGTGGGGGTCGCTCTCTTCTCCCAAGTACCAAGCGATAGGACAAGAGGAAATGGCTACAAATTGCACCAGGGGAGGTTTAGACTGGATATTAGGAAAAATTTCTTCACTGAAGGGGTTATCAAACATTGGAACAGGCTGCCCAGGGAAGTGGTGGAATCGCCACCCCTGGAGGTATTTAAAAGACGGGTAGACATGGTGCTGAGGGACATGGTTTAGCGGTGGACTTGGCAGTGCTAGGTTAGTGGTTGGACTCAATGATCTGAAAGGTCCCTTCCAACCTTGACGATTCTGTGAGTCTATGATTAGTGAAGACAAACTGAGCAGTACCATTATCTTGGTCTTACATACCGGGACCCAATCCTGCTTCCTACGAGATGAAACCTACTTATGCCAGGAGGCTCAGAGCAGGACCCTGCATGGGCTGCTGTGCTTCTGCTCTGCAGCTCATGCTGCCAGGCCATCACACCATGTGTATATTTACAGCTAAAGATAAATCTAAAATTGCACCCTGACATATACATGAAACCCCCTCTGTTTCTGTTAGTTTTGAAGCTCGCTGTTTGGATCATGTTCTATTATTACCAAAAGTTAAGTCTCTCAGCCAAGGTATTTACTCGATCCTTAGCAGTTCAGGCAACCCAGGTAGCTCGTACACCAAAGGGATTGCGAAGCCTTGAAGACAAGACAACCCAACTGCTAAGCACAGAGCCAAACTGTTGATGTTTGGTTTCCCCTGATCAGATAACTCACTTTTATAATTGATTTGACTTTGTATGGATTTTGCGAACAATGAAGAGAAGGAAATAGCAAGCATGCGCTAGATGGTTTGGTAAACTTCCAGATCCATTTCTGTGGTCCATCGGTTTGCTGCACGGCATTTTACTCCTTGGCCAATCTCAAACCAAAGACGCTGAAAGAGAATAATTCAGCTTAATTCTTATAGTTTTCAGGAACTTTCCTCTCCATTACTTGTTTGTTTTGCCTAGGAAAACACACTGCTTTTCCCACGCTTTCAAGATGAAATATATTGATCACATCCATGTGATTCCTGACCCAGACTGCAATGCACAGGCTAAACCCAAGTGCCTGGTAATGATGAGCTGTGCATTAAACCAGAACGTAAAAACAAAACAACAAAAACCCCACCGGAAACTCTGCTTGACATCAGAGAATCTTAGAGGCTCATGCTGCTTTTGCCATTTAATTTGCCACAGGATAATTAGAGCCTCCTGCGACGATTTTCACTTTGCAGAGAGGGAGATGGAGACCCTTCAGCTCACTCTGCCTTAGTGCACAAGGTGTTTCTCTCCCGTAGCTGTTTTCTTGCCAGCATGGGGTGCAGGGGCTGGCAACTGACCACAGCAGATTGCGAGACCACTTTTACCACAGATATAGCGATGTTTATGCCTTTTATTTTTTTCCATGTGAGATAAGCTTATTAGTTTTGTTAGTATGTTAGAAAAATACATTAAATAGATTTGAAGTAGTTGGAGCAGGGAGAAAGGAAAGTTTGTATTGTTTGTGGCCCTGTAAGGTTTTATACCCATTGCAGTGAGGGCTCATTTTCTTCCATGGACTTCTATAGGTCTTGAATTCAGCCCTTTAATTTTTCTGTGGGATCATGACATCTCTGGAATGAAAACAAGTGTATTTTCCTCTATTGTGACATGTTACAAAGATTGTTCTTTTTCCCTTAGGATTTTGGCTCTTTACTCTGGTGAGTGGCAGGTTTAATTTAAAAAAAAAAAATCCTATTTCTGAGTTACAATGGAAGACATACATACACCTGATCACATAGACATGAATACGGACATGGATCAGAGCAATGCCACCAGCTTCTACACCTCTGCGTATAGAAATGACTCTTTGCAATAAGAGTTTTAATTTTTTTTAACCTATTTTGTGTTGGACATAAGCAAGAAGAGATCTCTGAAGAAAAATCTGTGCATGTAGTACACTGAAATATCCTTGCTTTTAGCTTGTGGTTGTTTTAATCCGCCTGACGAGATTTCTTTCCAATCCTGTTTAATGTATTACATCAAACACTCCATTTGCTTCTGTTTACTTAATGAACTGGTTAACATTATTATTGTTAAAGAAAGTCCTTACATTGCATGAGTCCTGCAGCTCTCTTCTCTGGTGCTATTATACACTTTATATTGGACTCGATTTGCCCATATATATCCCTGTCTTATGCTAGCACTTACATTACAAAATAAAAATTGCAAATCTAACCTCACAGCCACTGTACATCTTGCCTTGTGTGTTAAAATAAGGTAATCCTTCCTGGTGACTCTGAATTTCTCTATGGATGCAAATGAAAACTAGTTCCTAAGTAGCAACACTAATTTTAAGAAGAAGTTCCTTTTAAATCCCAAAAGATGCGTAGAGATGCTGATTGCATTTTTGTGGTAGATAAACCTCTGCATTTTTCTGTAGTTTCCAGTAAGTCTCAAATATACCGCACTTATAAAAATGGAATAATCTGCGTGCGTGTGTTGGAGGTACGGCAATATGGAAAGTGTAACGCTGTTTTTAAGTCTATGCCAGTAATGGATTAAACCTAGTTTTTATATTTAAATCTGAGAATTAGATTTCTCTGTAAAACTTGGCACAGACTTCTTATGATTTCTCAAAACCATGTTTTAGTCTAGTCACGGCATTTCCAAATCCTGGCTCTGGTCGGATGTGGATAAAAGATTCTGGGACCCCGGGCTCCTCGCAGACAAACTTGGTGAAGAAATCTGCACTATATTAGATACTGAGAAAGGATTATTTCAAATATTTCTTTGAAAGCAACTTTCTGCATGCTGGAGAGAGAAGCTTTTCCAGGCTACTTAACGTAAAAGGGGCAGCCTGTGGATTCGATGTGAATTTGGGAGCCAGGAGAGCCAAGTACTCTTCTTGTCTCTGGAAATGTCTCACAGGGTGGGTCTATGGTGTTGGATTGAGGATTGTTTCACCACAGGGTCTGCGCAGACAGCACACAGGAAAATGTTTGGAGCAGAGCATCCAAAGACTTTTGACAGCTAGACTGGTTCAAGGACGGCTCCAGTAGGAATATTGATAGGACAGTCCATATAATAACCATCAACGATATGCTGGCTATTGGGCAGCCCTCTTGGGCATGCTGTAAAGAGATATTAATTCCTTAATAACTTGAAAAAAGCTGTTTAACTATCCAAGGCCCAAGGAAAAACCACAAGGAGCTGGGAGGAAATGTGGACTCTTGTAGCAATGTACCTTGAGCTACCCCAGATGTATGGAGAAGGGAGGAATTCACACCCCTGGCCACCTCCGTGAGAGAGTCAAACACTCCCTAGCAGTGCTGCCCATCCTTTTTAAGATGTTAAGAGCAGTAAGAGCAAGACAAAATCACAATGACATTCAGCAGGCGTGGCAAGGAGGTGCAAACGTGTGGGTAGGCTCCATGCATGGCTTCAGGTACCCTCTAGGGTGGGCAAGCTGGCTGTCCCAGATGGGCACAAGGAGTCAAGATATGGGCCAGTCCACATCAGTAGACAGCACGATACAGGAGTCCCTCCCTGGAGTGTAACACAGAGACAAGCCAGTCACTGTGGGGTGTCAACTGAAATAGATGTGGTTTTGCTCAGGAGTCCAGACATCAGAAATTCTGGATGCTGCTCCTGTCCCCCAGAGTAGGAGCTGGAAGCTGTCCACGTCTCTGACAAGCTTCTGTTACATGGGCACCCACCCAACCATCCAAATACCAGCATTCAACAGCTCTCTCTGTCTCACCTGCTTTGCCTGTGCATCATGTTTTATTTTTATAACTAGAATTTACAGTTCCACCCTGCGGCACCCACAAAACTGCACAAACATCTAAGAAGGAATCACGTTTACTGCAGCGGTACTAACTTCGGTAAATGGAGACAACTGCCTTTCCTCCCTCTGGCTGTCCATCTCCTACAACGAAAGGAAAGACAGCCCGGCTAAAAGAGAAAGTCACATGAACCAACACAAATAGCAGCATCTCGCACAAAGAACAGACTCGATCAGCAGGGCAAGGGACCTGGTGGGACTGACATACCCACTGTGCTGCCAATTACAACATCACCCAACTGCATTGTGATGGAAAATACACTTTTCCTTTTTTTTTTCTTTCTCTTCCTTAGAGCTACTTTGGTAATAGGCAATTTCTCTTAATAACAGCGTGAAAGGAAATACTCTAGTGGAAGTGGTGTACAGCAATTGACTGTGTCCCCATCGCTCTGTCTCAGCTGTTGATAAGGTTAGCAAAAGGATTTGATTGCTGTAAGTATCATTTAAAACAGCAATGTCGCATTCATTTGAGGAGACAGGAGTGTCGTGCAGCCCCAACAAGAGACGGAGGCAGAAAGCAATGCAGAAAATAAACTTTTGCTGGGGCTGCCGTGACTCTTGTGAACTTCTCCATATTTCCTTAAAAAAAAAAAAGGGAGTATCTTTTTTATCTTCCTTTCTGTTTGCCCTCCCCAGGCCCTAATGCTACTGCCTTGGCACCTAATGCACAAATTCAGATGGCTGAATCTTACCAACAATTTTTGCACCTCCATTTGCATCACCATGGCAGCAGCTCCAAACCCAGTAGTACCCAGTAGACCGCTTCTGTCTGCCTTGATCTGCGACTCCTCTGGTGATTTCTATGTGCTGTTTTGCTCTGCGATGGGATCCTCAGGAATATTCTGGCCTTAGAGAGTATTTTCACTATTTGACCTGCCTAATCAGAACCAGTTTTCAAACTCCATTTTTATTAACTTGAAAAAAAAAGAAAAGTTTCAGACAAAGCTGATGGTAAACAGATGCTATTCAGCTAATAGCGCTTGGTTCTCTAGGTACTCAAACACAGGGATGGGTCTGAAAAGAACAAAACCTTCCCAGTACTTGTTTTAATGAGTAGGCTTTCTTGCATTTGATCATCTGTTTTCTCAGAGGAAAATGTTAAGAAGGCTTGTGATCAGCCAGAGGCAATTCAATGCCCAATATAATACAGGCGTGGGGGAGTGAACGGCTGATGCTCCATGTCAAACAGTCCCATTCCCCCTCCCTCCCTGTCCTCAACTCCTGTTGCAGCTGCAGCCAGCCACTGACTGTACAACCTGGAATCATGAGATCAAAATAATAGAGAAACAATAACTTCTGTAGCTAAGCAAACCAAGGCAGCTTGCAGAGACTGTCAATCTCCACGCTTACAAGCCCCAATCTATTTTCAGCACTCTAGGCTGCCAGGTTAATTAAATGGGACTCCTCGAGGTGTCAGGAAGCAAGTCAAGCAGCAAGTGTTTGTAGAAACGCGCTTTAAAGTGAACAGCGTACGAGGAAAGGAAGAAATTTCCTGGGCACACATGTTTTTGCACATTTCTTGGGAGTTGTGTTGCGCCTCGTCTGCTGCAGAGGTACGGTCCCTTCCTAAGTGGTGTCCTAGTTAGCCCTGCTGCAGTTAACTCCTCTGTTACTCACATCTAGGGATGCTGGGATGAATCCTCAGCTCAAAGTGTTTTGTCATCACCACTACTCCCTGTGACAAAATGCCTGGTCCAGAGAGCTGCTGAACACCTTCAGCTTCCATGTTATTCAGGATAAGCCCTAGAAGTCTTCACATCCTTTTTTTTTTACAGCCCTTGAGCTGTGTTTCCTCCTCTTTTATGACTCATAAAACTCACTCTCCCTTTAATGTAGAAGCAGCAGCATCCTTCTTCTTTTGTGCCTGGAAACAAAAAAAAAAGCATGATTACCACAATTAAGACAGCAGTATGACATCTGACCGCTTTACTTTTCGCATTATGGTGAGAATGCTGCAGAGTTTTCTGAAACTTGATAACAGGAAAAGAAAAATGGTCATTTTCAGCAGTTCCCATTTCCTTATCCAGTGTCTCCTCACCTTGGCTCGTCTAGGAACTCAGAGAGCTCAAGATCCAAAGTCACACAAGTAGCTGTCTATTGTTATTATTAATCACATCAATTTTGTTCACTGCTTGGTCCAGTGCAACTTTTAGCACTTTTCTAGCTCGTGTCATCCACTGATGATATTCTCCCCAAATTAAACTCATCCTTCCATGAGTATTCTTCACACCAGGCTTCCGCAGTTAGAAAAAGCAAATGAATACGAGGTTATTTAGGACATCTTTCAAGTCACATCACCCAGTTTGTACATTTAACCTGCAAAGCTATGGAAAAGGGTGGTGGATTACCTGTTGCACCACTAAAATTGCCCAGTAAATTCAGAATGGTGGTAGGGAAAAGGCACAGCTAGATTTTCCGACTCAAGGTTAAGCTGCAGGAGTGCCTTGTTGAGGTGGGAGGTAAATCTGCTGGCTGAATTGAGCAGATCAGGTGTGAATGAGTCTAATCCACTTCTGTTCATCTTTAATACAGAGTAATTCTGGTTGAGTTTCTGTTGGACAGACACCTTTGCACTGCAGAACCTGACAATAAATCATGATCCCAACAATATCCTTTAATGGTCACTTGTTCATAAAGTAAACAAGTTCTGAGGGCACGTCTTAAAGGGTCATCTTGCTTCTTACCATGTTTAAGGTGGATTCCCTGTACTCTCCCACAGTCCCATCTCTGATTTCCCTAGAATAACCTCTTTTCTATATTCTTAATATTTAGATTATTTGTCTGGATATGAATATCCGCTCTGCTCATTTACTGTGCAGAACTACTTTCTATTACTAAGTAGACAGTAAACAAAATCTATCCTTTCTTCCCATATGGAAAAATAAAGAATGTAATAGAAAATGATGGCTTCTCTACAGGTTTCTGAGAAGTCTGACTGAATTTAGAACAAAAAAAGAGATCTAATTGTCTGTCATGTTTTATGTGAGTTCAGAGTTATTCCTTTGAAACCCTTTGGCATAATTCCTGTTCACCCATTTTACACTTTCCGTAAGAGCTGTAATACTCTATATGTGCAAGAAAGAAAACCCTGGCTGTTTTTAATGCTTCATTCCTTTCAAAATAAGTATACAGGCTCAGCAAAAATGGCTATCAGGCCTCAAGTATCAATGACCATTCTTTATGCTAATCTTTCCATTTCCTGCTATTACCAGTTCCAGGGTCAGCAGTTAAAAAAAAATAATCCTGAACTATTGTAAAATCATCTGTCATTTTATTTTCTCCCCCAAGTCTCTTAAAGAGTGTCTGCAATGAATTACCTCCGTGTCTGAAATGAATTACTACTCCATCCCACACAAACACACCATCATTACCTGCCCCAAGCAAGGTCTGGAACTATATTGCTCTTGTATGTTAAACAATAGTCAAGCAATGGTGAGATGCAATTGATTATGTGAAACGTTAGAAAGCTTTAGTAAATCAGCTTCTCTGAAGTCACCTGGGCTTTAGGTGTAGCTGGTTTTGGTTTAAAAGGTTATTACACTTTCCTTTTCTTTTTCTTTTTCTTTCTTTCTTTCCTTTCATCCTTTCTTTCCTTTCTTTCTTCCTTTCTTCCTTCCTTTCTTCCTTCCTTTCTTCCTTCCTTTCTTCCTTCCTTTCTTCCTTCCTTTCTTCCTTCCTTTCTTCCTTCCTTTCTTCCTTCCTTTCTTCCTTCCTTTCTTCCTTCCTTTCTTCCTTCCTTTCTTCCTTCCTTTCTTCCTTCCTTTCTTCCTTCCTTTCTTCCTTTTTCTTTCTTGCTTGCTTTTCTTTTCCTTCCTTCTTTCCTTTTCTTTCTTTCCTTTTTCTTGCTTTCCCTCTTTTCTTCTCTTTCTTCTTTCTCCTCATTCTTACATTTTCATTTTTTTCTTTTACTTCTTTCTCTTCCTTTTTTTACTCTTTCTTCCTTTCTTCCTTTCTTTTTCTTCCTTCCTTCCTTTTTCTTTCTTTCTTTTTTCTTTCCTTCCTTCTTTCCTTCTTTCTTTCCTTCTTTCCTTCTTTCTTTCTTTCTTTCTTTCTTTCTTTCTTTCTTTTTCTTTCTTTCTCTTTCTTTCTTTCTTTCCTTCTTTCCTTCTTTCTTTTTTTCTTTCTTTCTTTCCTTTCTTTCTTTTTCTCCTTCCTTCCTTCATTCATTCATTCCTTTTCTTCCTTTCTTCCTTTCTTCCTTTCTCTTTCTTTTCTTTCCCTTCCTCCCTTCCTCCCTTCCTCCCTTCCTTTTCTTCCTTTCTTCCTTTCTTCCTTTCTCTTTCTTTTCTTTCCCTTCCTCCCTTCCTCCCTTCCTCCCTTCCTCCCTTCCTTCTCTCTCTTACACTCTCTCCTTCTCTTTCCTCTCCTTCCTCCTTCCCTTCTTTTTTTTTTTTGCCTCTCTGAAAATTATCCTGATGGCTCTGTCATTCCTGACACCCAAAGATACCGACTGTTTCACCAAGCCCAGACTCACTCTATAGACAGGAATAAACTCTTTGCCTTGGAGCCGAATCGGTGCCTCACTCCCATCACTTTCACTGGAAACTGTTGGTTCGTTCTTCAGATGCACAAAAACGTTCATCTCATTTTGAGCCTCAAATTATTCACACCATTTTATACTAATTTACTCCAGTGCCAAAAATCTCTTTTAGCTCAGTTGGTTTTCTCTCTTGCCAGTGTTTACCGCTTGAAATATTGCATGTTCCTTCTCAGCCTTCGTTTTCCTATATTGGGCAAAGCAAGTTAGCTTAGCAGGTAGTTCTTTTCCTTGTTTTTTTTGTTGGTTTGTTTGTTTGTTCAGAAGTGCCCTATTGTCATTTAACTTCATTTGGTTAGGAGCAAATTTACCTAAATCAGAATAAGCCACCCATCGTGGCTTGACATTCAAGTAACATCACACTGATGAAACTGTATTCTAGACATAGTGCTCCCCACTACGGTGCAATTAAAACACCCCTAAACTACTACTTGCAATTAAAATACCCTTTCCTCTAACAACAGGCAGTCTAGCAAGTGTTAAAAAGGAGCTTGGGAGGAAGACAGACTGGCACATCTCTTCAATTTTTAGCACATAGCTGACTAATGAAGGCCAGGTTCAGGTTTACATCCCATTTCAAACCAACCTTCAACGCGACCAGATTCCCAGCACCGTTATACAAGCTGTAAACAACACCCATCCATTTCCATTTTTTTATCAAAACCCACGTATCCAGCACAATGCGATCCCACAGGTAGAGTGTCTGCACCCTTAACAGACGTCACAGTGGAAATGGGCTTAGTGTGGGATTTTCTTTTAATGCAGTGGTGCCAGGCACTTTGTTTCCCACTGTTTCAACTCGTTTTATTTCTGTGCTCTGGTGTTGCTTCTATTTAGACGTATCCGAGTCAGTTCGAGGAAAAACTGTCCTGGAGCATAGTATAAATAAGAATAATCTCTCCTAGAGCTGCTGTATGAGGCACATAAATCATGCCAAGAAGAGGTGAAGGCTGAACTGTGCTGGTGTTATTTCCACTCCGGTATCAGGCAGGGAATGCATGGAAATGAAAGAGGAACGCATAGTGGGGCCGCGTTTCGTACCGCAGCACCTTTCTGGACAACACAAATGAGAAAGTCGGGGGAGCTGCTGCAGTGTATCGGTATAATGGAGGTCAGGATCCAGAGCAGCAGCACTGTGTCTATTATTGGGAAATAATAGGTACACACAAAGGAATAATCAGGCTGGGCTTTGCCCTGCAGATCTCTCACTGGTTTCAGTGCGTATTTGGATCAAAGGGCAAAACTTGCTTTTGAAGTGGTGTCCAGGTAAATGTGCTGGGTTAGAGATTTGGGTCCGATGTTCAGCCAGATGTCTAGGGCAGGTTTCAAGAGCCTGTATGATGACCACTGCAGGCATGGGGAAAAAAAATATTTGCAGTGTGGTCCTCTTCCCTGTTCTGCGGTGTTTCCAGGTTCTAGTTGCATATCTAGCGCAGCTCAAAAAAAGAGTTTGCAGAGTTGTTTGCGTCATTGGCTGTTATTTGAGCAGCTGAAAAGCAAATGGGTAGAGAACCTGGTTCAAACGCAGGTCCTGAATTCTTTTGAATGCTTCAAAATGTTTCATGGGCTCTATCCTCAGCCCACACCTCCAAGGAAAGGAAGCCATCACCGTCCCTGTATCTGAAGCATGATGTATAGTGAGATGAGGGGACTTGCCAAGGTTTTGCACAGGAAAGAGTGAAAATTCACTGCCTTTGGGTCATTGTTTGAACTACAAATGGAAACGACCCCTGAAACATCAGAAGACAGTAACTTATCCAGCATCCAACCACTGATCTATTTCATGCAAAGGAGGCAATGGCACCAGCAGTGTTGAAAACACAAAAAGCTCCCATTAAAATGGAGTTTTAGCAGCTGAGTTTAGCTGCTTTGTGATGTACATAAAGGAGCTGAGAGCTGGTGAAGGACAGGGTGAGGCTGGTGGTGCATGGTATGACTGTACAGATCTTTTCCATCATTAGCCAGAAACAATAATTATGACTTAAGAACAAAAGCCTGAAACAAGGACTGCATGGTGCAGAGGTTGTGCAGGGTTATCATATTAAGTATCTTCACCGGTGTATTTCTAAGCCAGGGGAAAGCCTTTTATACAGCTGTGGCTGAGCCTTCACTTCATAACTGAACTTTAGATTTCATCAGTGATTTATCAGTGATAAATCGAGTGTCTCCCGAAGAGTTCTGTTAAACCACTAAGCACTAGGAATTGCATCAGATCAGCAAACACGAACAAGAAGGAGAGTCTGTCCACAGAGCAGTGAATTGCTTGGCAAGGGCTCAATCGCTTGGGGTGATTCCAGTGTTTTGAACAGCAGAAGAGCGGCGATGCTCTCCGCTTCCAGTCTGCATACCCCATGCGATGCTTAGCACCTTTCTCCTCCTGATCAGCCCCCGATGCTGCTTCAGTGCCCTTCTACCCTGCTACAAAACCTGCCTTCATTATTTATTGTTTGCAAGAGAAAAACAGCTCTCTGTAAAATAGCCATTGGGGAGTGGGAATTTTTACAGCTGGCTGCAGATTATATTTTTTTTTAATGCTCTTTATCATCCCTATTTATTGTCACCTCTTCACACCGCTCCAGAGTCTGTCTGTTTGTCTCTCTGTTTACTTTAGGTATATTAATCTTGCACCAAATAAATGTGCATTCACCGAGGGGCTAGTCGCAAACGGGTTTCCTTGGCTGGAGTTTACAGTGATCTGGCCCCTGGCCAAAACATCCGTCCTGGCCCGTTTACAGCATTGTGTGGCCGGCGTTCAGACGCGCGGCAGGGCCCTTAATGCTGTTGGCCATGGCTCTCAGCAGCTCTCATCTCAATAATGCAGCAGAGCGGCGAGTCAAGAGGCCGCCGACACGGTCTGCGCCGATCATGAGGGGTTTTTTTTGGAGGACACAGGCACAGAGTCAAACCTCACTGAACTGTTATAGCTTGACAAGTTGCCACCGTGCAGCTGGGGCAGCGTTATATTAGCTCACTCCCTGTAAAACAGAGGAATTTCGCATACGGAAAGAACTGCAAAGCAACATTTTCCATCTCAAAATTAGGAGCGTGCCTCCAGACAGGAGCAGAGATACCGGGTAGGCAGATATCACGAGTGCATTTCTGTCCCTCTCAGCATCAGCCAATGTGCAATGCACTTCTGCATCACCCAACATTGTCCCCTCCAGACACACAGGACCTGCACCCACCCTTTTGAGTTACAACCGATGGCGTGCTATTAGGCCTCCATAACTCAGCTGCATTTGACTGTGTGTCCTTTCCTAGAGACAGTCCCACAGTCACTGCGGATTCCTTCCCCAGAGCGGTCATTTTTTCTTGATGAATGGCACAAGTCATTAGGGTTGCTGTTCCTCAAGGGGACTCTTGTCCTCATTCCCCCGTGCAAACTTCTGATGGATGCTAAGGAGGGGAACAGGATGGTTAAGGAAGTCTTTGAGAAGGACAAAGGAGGGTTTGCACTGAAGAAAAAAGCAAAATTTGTGGGAAAAAAAAAAGAGGAGTATCTCAGAGAAGGTGATGGGGAAGCTTCTTTCAAGCTCAACAAATCACTTTCTCACTGAAGCAAAGGGCTGTGGTTACTCCAACGGCAGTTCTGCAGATATGAGTTTGGGGCATCCTCACTAAATCTACTTGAGTACAGTAAGGCGATGGTATTTCCAACTGCTTCGTACAACAGCAGCATCCTCTGAATTGTCTGCTGTTTCTGCCTTAATCAATAAGGCCATTAGAAGCTCACTTTTCTGCTAATACTACTCTGAATACATCTTGTTGGGAGGTATTTTTTATGACATTAAAAGACACAGTGCATTGATTTCTCCTGAGACATACAGCTTAGGGTTTTTTCTCATCCCATCACATAACACAATTTCCTTGCTATGTTTCTAACTACTGGGACTTAATGTTCACAGTCAATGAAGCACTCTCCTAAGTTTTTTATTTACACACACGCATATAATAATACATAATTTTATATACATATATATATATATATAAAAAAAACACCATTAATTGATTATTGTTCTTTAAAGCAAATGGGTCCTAAATGTTCTCCTGAAAAGCATCCAGCAGAGACTCCTGGAGTGAAGTTCTGTGACCAACTATATATTGCGTACAGTAGAGCATGGTGCTTTTAAAACCTTTGTCTTTCCGTAGCAAGTTGGGCAGCATTTCTAGGAGGACGGCTGCAGCTCTCAAGATTCAAACAACCTTTGCCAACAAGGTTCTGAGATCTGGAGCTAAGCTGGCAGGTTCTTAACTCCTTTCTTTTTACTGAGGGATTGACAAACTAGTCCACCAACAAATTTAATGTGCTCAGGCCACCCCAAACAGAGTTTAATTCAAAATCACAGAGGTTGGAGGGAACCTCTGCAGATCATCTAGTCCAACCCCCCGACTCAAGCAGGGCTACTCAGAGCCAGTTGCCCAGGATGGTGACCAGATGGCTTTCAAATATCTCCAAGGATGGAGACTCCACAAACTCTCTGGGCAATCTGTTCCAGCATTTGATCAACCTCCCAGTAAAAATGTATTTCCTTTCTTAACAGCTTCTGTAGCCTATTGTCAGTCTTCTGAGCCCTGCAGTTCCTCACACATTTAATAATAGCATCAGAGTCGAATTTGAATGCCAGAGAAGACTGTAAAAAAGGCATTACATTAAAAATTCTCAAGTCACTGAGGGCAGGAACCATCTCAGGCAACTTTATTCAGGCAGAACTGAGTCATTAGATCCAAGCTGGTCCTCTAGGCAGTCCTGGTACTCAGCAGAAAGAGATCAGTATCTCCAGAGGGTGATTTCTGTCACCAAAACAAGCGCCTCGGGGAACAACTCACACTCCAAAGGTGCTACAGTATTTCTATTCTTATTATTACAGACAGTGCCTTGCTGCTGCGGCTCGACAGCTAAAATCAAGTGCACTGGATGTGTCTCCTAACAGAGAGGTGCTCACTCTCTAACTGATACTGGAAATGGAGACGATGGCAGTCACAGAAAGGGAAGCTTCTTCCTCGAGCTTAGGGGACTGGAGGGATGAACATCTTCTTCTTCCTTCTTTAAAAAAGAAACTGTTAACTCTGAAGGATGGACCAATGAACCTTACTCAGTGCGCTAGAACAGGAAATGGTGTTATAACAGCCTTATAAAAGATTACAAATAAGTCATATGTACACAATGGAACAGACGTAAACATGCTTTTCCACTCTGCTCTTTTCCAGTTTGCTTTGAACATAACAAAAAACTGGATAAAAAGACAGTTGGTTATATTTAACATGAACTACTAAAAAAAAGTCTTTGACAGAAGATATTGAGGAAAAGGAGTATGAATGGACACTAATTAATATGTCCTTTACTGACGTGGAAGAGCAGAGAAGAGGGAAGGGGCAACACTGGCAGATGGCACAAAAGTCGGAATTAGAGAGGGGCTAGAGGAGGCTGAGGAGGAAATCCAAAGCCATCTCCCAACGCAAGGGAACAACCGACCCATCGTCTGGGGAAATGCAGATGGGAAAATCAGAGGTGAAAATACACAGGCTGGAGGGCCAAGCTCATTGCTTAATTCTGGAGGATTTCAGGGGAGAATTGGTTGGTCGCTATGAAGCAGGGAAATCCTGCGCTCAGTGCAGAACTGCATTTATGAAAGTAAACACATTGCTAGAATAGTAAAACTGGATTTAAGAATAACACCACAAATGGCCTATAGCACACCTGGCTGTGGGGGCAGGCACTTGGTAGGAATACAGTGACTGGCGCAGGGCATTTTGAATCCGACCTTCAGAAATCAGATTTTAGCACCAAAGACATTACAGTTTCTAAATAAAATCGAGAAAAATAAACCAGACCTAAATAAATAAATTATTTTATATTTAAAGATCTAGAAGGATTTCAGGGTGGAAGAAATCTCCCACAGCCCAGAAAGTGTTAGGAAGAATGCAAAGGCGAGAGAGAGAGAGAAGAGCAGGAACAGTCAGTTGAAAGAAAAGGTGAATAAAAAGGTGTTTCACGGGAGTATATTACATCCCGAGTACTACAGAGAAGGTAAATTGGCAGACTTATTTACTCCCACTCATAAAATCAAAACAAGAATCATCCAGTGCAACTGAAGGGCAGTAAGTTTAGAAGTGATAAAAGGCATACTTCTAAAGACAATTTAACCTGTAAAATTCACTGCAACACGATATCGTTAAGCTAAAACTAAATCAGATTTGAAAGAGGAAGAGGTATTTATATGAATAGCGAATATAACCAAGGTCAGGTTAGACAGGAGCTAATAGAAATCCTTCAGGCTTTAAGCAAAAAAGCTCTATTTTCTGCCAGAGGTTAGGATGAGCCTTCTTCTATGGGAAGGTTGTTCCATAATTGGTCATGAAAGTTTCTTACATTTTCCTGTGATGTACCAAAACATGTAGTATTAGTCACTGTCAGAGAAAGAATACTGGATTATATGGACCATTGATCTGACCCAGCATGGCAATTTTTATGGTCCTGTGAGCAAAATCCAATGGATTTGCAAGGAGACCTTACAGAATAACAGCTTTAGTTTGAATTTTTCTTACCGCTACGGAGGGCAGAGAAAGAGCAACTAAAATTCTGGCAATGACATATCTCTGCAGGCAGGCGTAGTGGCAGTGCAGGTATCTAGTGCTTTTATGCCATTTGCTAAGGATTATACGGCAGTAATCTTTCCCATTAACACTTTGTCTCGTTCTGTGTTGAAGATCCCATAATCTTCTCCCTCCCTCCACTCTCTCAAAATGTACCAAAACAAAAATTAAACACTGGGTGCGTGGACCAAAACTTAATAACTGAGATTAATTATCAAAGTACAGACCTACTTCTGATTAATCTCACATAGCTTTTCAAATCAGCCTATCCTCCCAGAAGCTGAACTACATCAACTGTCGTTTTCTTTTCTTTTTCTTTCTTGTTTCCTTTGCTGCCTTGTTTTCCACCTGTTATTGATTCTCTGCTGCAAGGAAATGCATGTCTCTGGCACTTCCAAGTCCCCTTCTTGCCCTGCTGGTCAGTGCCCAACTGTAGCATTAGTAGGGTGTGAGATGAGATACATATCAATCCTTTTTTTTTTTTTTCCATCTCAAGGAGACACTCGTTTGTCAGAACAGCATTTCTGAATGCATCCCCGCAAAAGCTAATAGCTGGCAGGTTTTAATTTCTCCTCTGATTCCAAACTAAGCAAAACCGAGTAGTGTACTCTGTTCCTCAGCACAATCAATCAGTTTGGTGAAAATTGCTTTAGGGATGGTGTAGAGTTGCCTTTTGTTTACAAGATACTGGCTACGAACTTTCGGAAAATTGTTGCCTATCTCCAGGTGTTATTTCAGTGAGATGGATCAGAATCAACAAATAGTTTTACTTCATGTGAATTGGAGCTTGCGCCCTCTTGTACTTTCCATGTGAGCACAGCCACAATGTGCTTATACTGAAACTTGCTAGAGATTCCTTGAAATTGTAAGTATTGGAGGTGAGCTTAAACCAGCCAATATATTGCTTGCAGCATTTCATTTTTTCTAAGTACCAGCTTTCCTTTTACAGGATCTCATAAAACCAAAACAATATGTTGCTCTCTTACAGATAACCTAAGAGCAGCAGTTGGTGAAGTAGCCCCGGTGTCCAGAGCTATATTATATCTTTGATGTCTGGGTCTGCAGCAAAAATATTTCGGCAGAGCAAGACATAATGAAAGTTTAAGGGCTTGTTAAGGAACTATTACAAAGAGCCATGCTCATTTTGACTCTATTAGAAACACAAGAAAAATAATTTGTCACTTTCCTGAGACTAGGAGGATCTCAGGGGGAATCTCAGATAAGACATCAACGTTGTTGGTGATTACTCAGCCTTTTTTCATTTCAGTTTATAAAGCCCTGAATAAGAAACCAGTTTATACTGGCGTTCCAATCCTGCAAATGTGTCTTTACAAGACCCAGCTGTGGGAAGGACATTTATTTCCCCTTTATAGATGAGGCAAGTGAATCATAGGCAACTGGTGACTTGCACAAGTTCACGCTAAAAGGGTTTTGGCGCACTGTGGATGATACTGTAACAATGCCAATAATAATTCTAGTGAATAGAAATCCTGGGTTCCCCTTCTGGGTCATAGCATGGAGATTTTTCCTATTCTTTTGCAGCTGTTTACATTCGGTTTCTATTTTATTTTCCTAAACTGAGCATAAAGTAGGTGAAAAAAGTCTTCTTTCCTTGGGATCTAAAAACTTTTCAGAAATAGACAGCTACCAGATGATGTTCCTATCTGAATGATATTTAATACATTTGTTCTGCTGTAATTGAGAACATAGTCACGCTGGAGGATAAATTCCAGCGATAACAGTGCAACAGCTTGTTTTCTCCGTTATGTGTCTTTACAACAGAGATAACCTTTTGCTTATTGAAATATAATTGCATAGGGAGATAGTTGTTTTAAAACAGAATTAACACTACTAGCTGAACATTTTGTAGGAACTTTCCATAACAACCTGTTTTTACGTCGGCTTCTCTAGAGCACAGCATCACTTGCACTATAAAATTAATTGAAAATCGAAAACTGAACAACAGGAGATTTTTATTTTTCTTATAGCACATTCCTGTAATTATCTGCAGTATAGAAATTCCATTTAAATATCAGTGATTTCTTTGTCAGCAATTACCCCCCAGCAATATTAGAAAAGGATTCTCCCACAATTCCCTCACCCAATATATCGATAAAGGAAGATATCGATATAGATGTCGCAACTGTGTATCGACAGATGTGTTATTGTGTATTGATAAATTTTCAGAATGATCATAATATAGGCAGGATGTGCCACTGCAATTATTTATTTGCAAATCTTCAACCAGTCCTTTCCCCAGCTTATTATTAAATTAATTAAAGTATTAATATATTATTATTACTACATTTAAATGCTGATGTAGACTTGTTTTACTTTACTATGTTGGAGAAGCAGAACACGACCCTCCATATTCCTCTTCCCCAAGTAAGTTTGCATTCTGCTACTGCTAAGTTTCTGCATAAATATATTCAGAGCTGGAAATGAAATACCTCTAAACCCTGAGGCTGCCCTCAAGAGTAATCCTATGTGCTGCACCGAACGCAATCCTGCAAGCACAACCATGGGCCTGACCATGGTCAACCTTTTGGGTTTGCAGGATGCTGGCATGTCCTCTGCGTTTCATTCACCTGTGGCTAAACTGCAGTAGACACACGCGTTTGAGTTTGGTCCATGTGAAGAACCTCCCTGTAGAGTGTACTCATGGGATCAGAACAGCATGATCCAAGGGAATGGTGCAGCTGCACCCAGGAGAGAACTGCTGTCTGCACCCACCTGCCGCCTTCTGTGTGTTAGCTGTGACAGCCAGAGAGACAAGGCCAATGCCATTGACTGTACCACAGCATGACTGAGTTGTAACAGCACCCATATGGTCCACTCCTAAGTGGACCCTGGACTGTTGGCAGCCCAGTTCCCCAAAAAGGTCAGGTCCTGGTGTCTGGCCTCCTGAAGACCCTTCCTTTCATGGGGAGACCCTTCTCTTTCTAGGATGGGTTCTCTGTCATCATTTACCCCAGGCTCTTCTCCAGACATCCCTTCAGACAAGGTTCCAGCCACTGCCCTCTTCATGAACTGCTGTCCTTGCACTTTGATCTGCCCTTTCTGTTCGTGGTGGTGTTGCCAGGCTCTGCCTACCAGGACAGCAGCAATTCCTCCTCTTCCTCTGCTGAGGGGCTTTAGCAGAGATCATCTCTCTACTGAGGGAAGCAATGCTGCTGCTGAGTTCCCTTTGGCAGAAAAGATCCTGAGGGACAGAATAATAGTTATATTGTTATTTTTTGCCTGATTTTGAGCTGACCTATTTCAGTAATGCAGTGAGCAGCACCATCCCATAGAGAGCATCCCTGTTGCAGCCAACAGAGACAGTGAACCATGATGCAGAAACAGGATCCAGGGAGAACTCAGCCACAGCTTGGCACAGCCTCTTCTGCTACCGGAACTTACAGTGCAGCTTCACCTTATAAATCATAGAATTGTTTAGGTTGGAAAAGACCTTTAAGATCATCAAGTCCAACCATTAACCTAACACTGCCAAGTCCACCACTAAACCATTACCCTCAGCACCACGTCTACACATCTTTTAAATATCCCCAGGGATGGTGACTCCACCACTTCCCTGAGCAGCCTCTTCCAATGCTTGACAATCCTTTCAGTGAAAACCTTCAGGCTGCTCATGTGAGCCATCAGTCATCCCATGAGTAAGAGGTTCCCTACGTGGTTCCTGTTCCGAGGTGTGCACAGCGGTAAGTCCCAATCCTTTGTGGTGGTGGGTTCCTCTCCCAGCCCGCCCCCATTCAGCATTATTCAGGATTGGAGCTTAACTGTCAGTAGGCTGTTGGGGGAGTTTATTTTCCTTTGAGTCAGGCATCACTAATCAGACCTAGCACTTCCTCCCCGGCTTTATTAAACAGAAATCTCTAATCCAGAAAACATTTCCAATATTAAGACTAATTGAGTGTCATAATGTCAGCCAAGGTAAATAAGGCACAAAAGGAAAGAAATAAGCTCTGGGAGTGGAACGTGCTTTATTGAACACACATCTGCTACTCAGACCCACGCCTGTCACTCAGGAAGACATCCTCCAGTAAACCTGATCAAACAAATCCCCACTGAACTGATAAAGCAGAACAACTCTTCAGGTGGCTTAGCTGTCGCTTGAAACCCAGCTTGCAAGCCCGTGGGCTGACAGTTGTGCTGGAAGGCAGCGAGGGTTTGAAGCTCAGAGACACAATCTTCTCTGGACTTCAGAAGGAGCAAGGTCAGGTCCTGAGAGCTCTCTCCCGCTCCCTTCTTTTCCCTTGCAAAGGAAAAGAAGTCTCTTTAGATTTATTTCTTCACTTTTTAAAGGGTTGCGTAAAATTCAGGCAAAGTGAGTGATTTCCATCGCAGGTACAGCCGTGTCATTTCAGTCACTGCAGACCTGGAGTTTTAAAACTCTGCTAATACGAGTGTTAACTTGTAGTGAGTACAAACACCCTGTTTATTACATTCCATTTGCTTTTGGCGACCTGTAGTATTAAAAAAGAAAATAAAACTTTCAAGATGTAAATTGCTTGAGAAACATTATTTAGTCATTCTTAAAGAAATTACAACTATATGTGTCTTCAATCTGGCTTCTTCTGCCTTTCCTTATCTTAAAAATATCTTATGTGGTACTATAAATAACTAGCAAAAGGGAAAGCGATGCTTCATGCAGGAGGGGAAAAACAGCAGTGGTTGTCCTTAATCATGTTCAGACACAAATCTCGAGACTGAATGAATGTCCCTCCATGCATTTCCAGGCTGAACAGGACAGACTGAGTCCACAGGGATTTGCATTTCAGACCTCGGTGTCAATGTGCATTACTGCAGGCTTTGAAAGATGCTCTTAAAATATTTCTAAATAACCAAATGGAGCAACTCTCTCCAGCGTGATGATCTGTGCTGTTACTACCGCAAGCTCTGGGGGCAGGGACAGAGGTGAAGGAGCAAAGCTCTCTCCCAGCTGTGCCCCAGAAATCCTCTGCAACGGTAAGCAATTAACATCAGGTTTGATCTTTCACAGTCTCAGGAAGGTAGATCACGGTGTAACGTCTGCACCCGGTTTGGATGTGCAGTGCCTGCACGTTTTGCATCCAAACAAGAGGGGCAACTGCTTTTGAAGTCAGTGGCCAAAACAAATGGCACTAAGGCATTATGCAGGGTTTCTCTGTGTGGATGCCATGGCGGAAAGTCTCTCTGACACAGCCCGGTGGCTAAAGAATGAGGTCAGGTTTTGTTTAAGCAACACAGGAAGACCAGTGTCTTTTTTTCTTTTGCTGTTACGAACATGAAGCTTTAGGCACCTGGCACCCGACTCTGCCGCTGTTGTGCAAAAGACACAATTCTTGGGAGAAAAAAAAATCACAAAGATGCAGCATGAGGTATGATGTAAACTTTAATAAATTCTTCAAAAATGTCCATTTTGCCTGCCTGCCCGCCCTTCAGTGACTGCACTTAAACGAATGTTGTAGGGCCCTTTTATGCAAAAAAGCCTCATTCCTAGGACAGCTCTTGCAAAATTCATGGCCGGTACTATTCCATGCCCTTATGACATGACAGTAACATCCATTTGTATCAGTTTGACGCTGTGCAAGTAGGTCACACGATTATGATGAAGATAAAATGAATTTTGCCTTCCTTTAAATGGCAGTGGAACGGTTACCAACTGATTAAGGAAAACATTAGCAAGTACCATTTTAATTGATTTGAATGCATGTGTGTTTTGTATTGGTTTAGTTTGAGGGCATTTTTAAACAAATAGCACTGTCATTGTGAGCCTTAATTAGATAATAAATTAATAGATAAATGGATTAGAAAGTTCAGTATGGTTTTCACAATTGCTGCTAGCGGCATAAAAATGAGGTGCTTGGTATTAACAATGCTAATAAATGGCATAAGGAATGCACTTGGGGAGAATGATGATGTGGCAGCTGAGTGACCGGTGAGGACCACAGTCTTTCCTTTGCCCACACGTATTTTGGAAAACAAAGGTGCTCCTGTGCATCCTTAGGAAAGATAACGGCAGTGCTGATCTGGAAGGGTAAATATGTCAGCTCCCCAGTGCACCTCCAAAGCCTGCAGTTTTAATGTGGGATTCATGAAAAATTCAGCAAGCACATAGGACATATTCTAGGGGTTAGGCTGCACGGGGATCAGCTCAGAGATCTGCCAAGGAAAAAGGCTCAGTACGTGCAGAATATATTCAGTAAGGGGAAAACGGCTTAACAGGGAGGGATGTCTGTATCAGTTGGACTGGATAGGAAGTGCATGAGAATCATTAGGATCTTTCTGAAAAGCAGCGATTTTGTGGATGTTGTGCTGCTTATTTAATTCCGTCAAGCAGTAAATCCTGCCATATGGGTCTCCGTGCGCTTCACAGAGGTAGTGATGGTAACTCAGATAGCAGACACAGAGTGCTGCAGGTTGGAAAGTGATGCAAATAATCACCGGCATGAGTTCAGGCTGTGTGTCAAATACCTGAAATTAGAAAGTTGGAAGAGCACTTCCAATGCTACGGATTGAATATCATGCAGTTTGCCTGAAGATGCAGGGTAACTTGGATTTCTTTTTTTTGGGTTGATTCCCCCTCAGATATAACTGCCTGCTTCATGGAAAGCATTAGCCTGCAGCACACAGAATTAGAGCAAGTTCTCAGAAAAGGTCTGAAGCCTGAATTACCTTAAAGTCACTTTTACAATGCTCATCAGAGTATCAAAGAACAGCAACCATCTGCAAAAATCTCTACTGGATGGCCAGTATGGCTGAAATGTGACTACTACTAAAATATCTTTAGGACATAGAAAAAAATACTTGGCTAGACCGTTTTCCTACTTTTTTAATACTTTTGAGGCAATCTCTTCTGCTGCTCCCCTCAAGGCTGACTTTTTATGCAGATGACTTTCAAGGCGAGGTGAACTTCCTCAGCAATCAGTCCAGCCTTTGCTAGAAATAAACCGCAGTGACAGAAACATCTTTTGGGATACATTTCAGGAGCATTTGGATAGATGCTTTCTTTTATGGTAGCATTTAAATACCTTGTGTACAGCATTCTGTTGCTTTTGTTAATGACAATTACAGTTCCATCTGACTAAAGGCCAGCCTGATAAAAAGTGAGTAGTGTTCTACCCCCTCAGCTACATCACTAACAGTCTTATTATCAGGTTATCTAGAATATAAATGTTCATTCAAAAAATACTGTAATTACTGTACAGCATATTGCATGGTGTATAGACCTTATCACTTGAGTAATTTAAAGCCTATCAGAGTAAAGTACATGAAAATATATGAGGATAGAGTCACAGCCGATCTTAGATAGGAAGAGGTAAACAAGATGCAAATGGTCTTTTTCACCTCTAGTTTTCAATGCTAGAGACATTTGTCATCTGTTAGGTTGTTTAGCAAGTTTCTAATTAGTATCTTTTCCAAGGGTCTCTCCCACTCAAAGGGCTCCCATCCAAAGAAACTCTAAACAGGTTCAGAGATAGTAAATACATTACTGTCTTGTTGCATAACCTCACACAACCCCAGCTCTTTGTCAGTCCCATACATGTCTGTTGTAAACCTTGAAGCAATGCAGCCATGTACCAGAGTGCTGAGGCCAACCAGTTAAACCACAGTAAAAGAGAGGTCCATGACTAAACTGCTTCTGATGGGTTCGGTGCATGGGCAGACCAAGCCCAAGTCCTATTGCAAAGACTATGTCAATAGATGTATTGACATATTTAGCCTGAGACTATGAGAACCACAGAATCATAGAATTGTAGGGGCTGGAAGGCACCTTCTGAGATCACCTAGTCCAACCCCCCTGCCAAAGCAGGGTCACCCACAGCAGGTTGCACAGGAACGCGTCCAGGCGAGTTTTGAATATCTCCAGAGAAGGAGACTCCACAACCTCTCTGGGCGGCCTATTCCAGGGCTCTGGCACCCTCACAGTAAAGAAGTTTTTCCTCATGTTGAGATGGAATTTCCTGTGTTCCAGCTTGTGCCCGTTGCCCCGTGTCCTGTCACTGGGCACCACTAAGAAGAGTCTGTCCCCATCCGCTTGACACCCGCCCTTTAGATATTGATAAGCACTGATGAGATCCCCTCTCAGGCTTCTCTTCTCCAGGCTGAACAGACCCAGGGCCCTCAGCCTTTCCTCATAAGAGAGGTGCTCCAGTCCCTTGATCACCTTTGCAGCCCTGCGCTGGACTCTCTAAAGTAGTTTCCTGTCCTTGAACTGGGGAACCCAGAACTGGACCCAGCGCTCCAGATGTGGCCTTACCAGAGCAGAGCAGAGGGGGAGGATGACCTCCCTTGAGCTGCTGGCCACGCTCTTTTTAATGCACCCTAGCAGACCATTGGCCTTCTTGGCCACAAGAAGAACAAGGAGATTACTCAGCCTTAGGAATCGCTAGCCAAATCAGTCTGCTTTGGAAGCAATTCAGGTTTAAGTCAGGCTAAGAAAGAAAGAGAGGCCACTCAGCAGGAAGAATGCAACTACCATAACACAGTCTTGAGATAAGGACCATAACAGGATCTTGAGAAATGTGGAAATCATAGAATCATAGAATAGTTTGGGTTGGAAGGGACCTTTAAAGGTCATCTAGTCCAACCCCCGCTGCCATAAGCAGGGACATCTTCAACTAGATGAGGTTGCTCAGAGCACGGTCCAACCTGACCTTGAAAGTTTCCAGGGATGGGGCATCTACCACCTCTCTGGGAAGCCTGTGCCAGTGTTTCACCACCCTCAGCGTAAAAAATTTCTGTGTTCTTTTTTCAGATTTTATTTAATTTCTTTCTGCTTCAAGTGTGCCGCTAGGACAGCTATTCATTTAGGCAGACTCTCCGGCATTGTACTTCTGCTCTTATCTTATGCCTTCATTTCCTACAGTCTCAAACTGCTGCCAGCCAAGAAGGCTGCAGCTTGCCTTCGTCCTGCTGTCTGCAAACTTTTACGTAAAGTAATAGAGTTGGAAGAAAGGCTAAAGCCCAGCACGCAGAGACCGGGCGCTTGCCAAAAAGGAGAAAAGCTGAGGGAAACTTTGATCAGAGGTCAGCCTCCAGAATCAAAATGACAGCTAGCTTCATGGAGTTTCTGAAAGGCAATAAAACAACACTGGACCTCTTGTGAATAAATTGCTAGCACTGTTTCACGTATAACAATGGCTCTTACGACTTATCTTGAAATTTCCCTCTAATTGTGCAAGTTGGTTGCCTTGAAATTCCATACAAGAAAATGTTGGGATAGGTATTGTTCTCCTGCTCTGTTTCAGACATAAGTTCTCCTGCAGGTTGTGTAAATCAGCGCGTATAATATAGCCACATATTGAGCTTATCAGTGCCACACGTGGCCACTAGCTGAAATGTCTCAGAAATGTTCTTCGCATGCTCCTGCACTTCCTTCCTCCCCTCTGTCCCTGATTCCATAAGGATGACTTGGAGCAATTTCCTGTTCTTGTAAAATCTCACCTTTTTTTTACATACCTCACTATTTCTACCACTAAAAATCATGTCCTGGGGTAAAGAATCTGCACTCTGCATTCAGCTGGTGAAACAGCTAGTTTTGTTTAGCAGTTTTTTTGTTTGGTGTGAATCCCTGCATTGTACATACCTGTTTCACACACCATGGAAAGAAAATGTTTCCCTTCCGAAAGAGAATATTTGTTTGGACTTGCAGATAGTTTAATGCATGCTGGTGTTCAAAACCTATTAAAAAGAAAAAAATAAAAGAGGGAGGGTAGGCAAGGCAAGGCAAGGCATGGGGAAACAAACAAAAAAACAGACCAAAACCCCCTTCTTGTTATTTAAATCCATGTTCACTCTTTGCAGTTCAATATTCCCTCTACAAGAGATTGACTCAGGACCCTAAATCAAACTGATTGTACAAGACACATATTAAAATCCACATTTGGGTCAGAGAAGTCTGTCCAGTTTGAAACACAGGACAGAGCACTGAAGCAGAATAATCACAGTTCACCCTGTAGGTCTTTTCCATTCCTCATGCCTCTGATTCTGTGAACCATCAACTAAGTATTCATGTTTGGGCCGTTCATATAGTTGTTGCTCTTTTGAACCTTTCCTCTTTGCTCCAGGGATCAACAACATTGTCCAGCTCACTGATCTTAAAGCACTTTTTGTGCTTCAGGACTTGGCTTATGCTGAAGTTCACATATTCCCCACCACACCAATAGAGCAGTTTCCCCAACGCATGCTTTTTAACCATTTCTCTAGACAACCCCACTTCTTCAATGGGCCACCACTGTGTATTTTGTTAGGTCTGGCTGAAGACTGAAATATCACATTCTGTGACATAATTGAATTGGAAAACCCTGAGTGCTGGGAATAAATTGGTTTGAGATATTTGAATTGGTCCTTTCATATTTGGAGACCTGACCCAAGCTTTGGATGCATTCGGTGTACACACTCACATCCCTGGGAGCTGTTTGGTTTGAAGTCTGTATGAGAAAATTCAGAAGCGACGATACTCTTCAAGAAAGTAGGAAACTTGCTTCACTCCATATTTATACTCGGAAACCCAAACAATTGCTTGAGAAAGCAATTTTTAAAAGGGGTTAAAGTTGCCCCTAAACCTGGCCAAGCAATTAACTTTCCAGCATCCTTTATCCACCTCTGTTACAGTGCTTACTAGGAATCTGCACTCACTGAACCAGAACTATTTAAACATTTTGCTTCAAACATCCCATTCCCCCATTTAACCCTAATAGCAGACCTCACCTGTTCTGCAAATAAACACAGGTCTCGGTTCTCCAAGGGAACCTTTACACCTAATATTTACCATGTGGACATTTGACTCGGGGTTGTATACGCTGGATGTTGGGAGAGAAGAAGGACGGGCTTTCTCTGTGCAGTAAATGCAGGGGACTGGTGCTGAGCTGACAACTCTGAAAACTGATGATTTGCATTCATTTGCAAAACAGGACAGGGTCTGATGAGGTAGTGATGGACTAGGGGAGAACATCTTAGTCTTCTGAATCTCCATGGAGAGGTGATCATTTCTGGTCATCCTTCCCAGGCACAGGCCTTCAGATGGGGACCTGGAGGGCGTTCAGGTCCTACCAGGCTGTTTTCTCTCCCATCATGCTATGTTAGCATTCTTTTGTCCCAACCACCCAACCAAACCTCCTAGGCACCCCAGGGATGTAGTATGGGCACCCAGCCCCCTGGTCCCAAAAAGAGCCCTGAGAACGTGGGTGTCCTGCCCTGCATATCTCACACTATGCTCTTCCAGAAGGATTAGCTGCCATATTATTTTGATAAATGAGGCAGAGCAGGGTGATGGCATGGGCTTTTTCGAGTTGAGATGTGGCTAGAAAGGAGAAAGATAAACTTGTAGCTCTTATGGATTAACTTCTGGTTTCTAAGAATAACATAGATAAGGCAGTCTCAATTAGACAGAGCTTAAAATCACATATAACGAATCTGAGACGGAAGAGATTGCTGTATCTGAAAAAGAAGTCGCCACTGTTCTTTAGATAAGGTCCTAGATTTTCAGATGAGAAAAAATAAATATTGCAAAAAAGGGGTTTCCCTACTTAACCTTCCCAGCCAGACTCACCGGGCGCCTGTTCTTTGCCTTGTTCACTGGCCCAAATTGCCTACCGCCAAAAAAAAAGGCAGCTCAGATACCGGGATGGTTTTACCAGAAATCATTTTGTTTATTCTGCTATGTCTTTTTTAAAAAGCAATGTGAACAGGTTGCCCTTCTCCACACATTTAGGACTGTTTCAGAAAGGTCTCTCCTCTCCTGTTTAACAAAAGGAAAGGCCCACGCCAAAAACGTGCAAGTAAGACAATCACACAAACAGGCAGAGATGTCTCACCTGAAACAGTCTGCACAAAATCTGCACAAAAACGATGTCTGTTTCTTATCTGTCATGGTAGTCATTTATTTTTATGAACGCTAGCGTTCACTCACAAAAATAAAAGTGGGGCAGCATTTCATCATGACTGTGTTTTCTCAAAGGTATTTCCTACAAGGTGTTGGATTCACTTTCTATATGATCAACAGCTATCGCTATGTAATTACCAGTGAGCAGGTACCAGTTCTGAAGGTCACACTGACAGCGTACATGTCCCCAGCACAGCTGCTTCTGTTTAGCGTTCCTAATAAAGGGAGGGAGACATTTGATTTTGATCAAGGTTTTAAGAAACACCCTATCTACAGAGGCCGGACATTTTCTTTCTCACTTCATCAGGAAACTTTTCAAGATGGAAATGCAGGACTGAGCAGTTTATCACAGAGATGACCTGGCTTTGGCAAGCCTTGGATAGGTCACAGGCTTCCCACTGCCATTACGGGAAAGTTTTTTATCCTCAAATACAGCAGAACTTGGTTAGCGTACATCTTCTGGGTTATATTTTGAGTCTGCTGTTTGTTTTTTTTTTTTTT
>VYZM01005643.1:319699-331540 GCA_013398915.1 Dromas ardeola | reverse complement strand
TGTCCACCAGGACTCCCAGGTCTCTTTCCACCGAGCTGCTCTCCAGCAGGTCAGCCCCCATCCTGGACTGGTGCAGGGGGTTATTCCTCCCCAGGTGCAGCACCCTACACTTGCCCTTATTGAATTTCATAAGGAAGAAACAGCTCAGAGAAATAACATGGCTACTGGATTTTTCTGTATGTAGGACCAGAAAACACTTTAATACAAGACTGCATGTAATTCTCCCATAAGAATTATAATACCCTTGGGGAAAACTGAGCTTTAGATTAACCTTTTTTTTTTTTTTTTTTGGNTTTTTCTTTTTTTTTTTTTTTTTTTTGGGGGGGGGGGGTGGTTCTTTCGTGTTTTTTTTAAATGAAAAGCATCACTCACAAATTTGTCCAGGAGAGAAAAAGAGCCTCTCCTCTGTGCGTGCGGGTGCCGCACAATCAAACTTTAAAAGAGTATGGGGAAAACATAGCTCATACAAATGTGTGCAGAGATAGCCAAAAGGTAAAAATTAGGGCAAAACTGAAGCCAGAGTTGCTCATTAAAGCGTGGTGGAACTGCTGTAACGTCTGCAGAAGTGCCTCGAGGGCTGTTTAGTAAGAGCTTCTCCACTCGAGTTATTTGGCCGACACACATGTGGACTGCGGAGCAGCCTGATGAAAGGCAGCTGGGTCTGCACGGTGCTTGCAGATCAGGGCCTTCAGTTCAAAAAGAACTGTAAGAAAGAAAATAGCTGGATAAAATATTGAATAGTGTACAGAAGGTCAAGCCTGTCAAAGAGGTCAGGTAGGTAATCATCAAAATTAGAGATAAAAGAGACCACTATGTTACTTAGTCTGTTCCCCAGCCTACCAAAGAGTGTTCAGTGCAGGATAACATAAGCGCATCTGAGAGTGGGTGTTGTTAGACCTCTAAGACTCTGGAACAGGTTGCCCAGCCTAACTGATCAGGAATTTAAAATTAGACTTGTTACAGAAGCGACTTCTATGCTGTAGTGAATAACTACCCCAGAGACGGACAAAATAACCCACAAGGGCTGTTTGTCACCCAAAACCGAAGGATTCTCTGCTCCCATTAGCATTTTATCACAATAAAACCCATTACATTTAAAAAAAGAAAGCAGGAAATATTTCATCACTAGTATGTGAAACTACCCATTACATGTTAATTTTGGGGTAAACACCTTAGACTGAGAAAAATAATTACCTATGGGTTGGAATACACATAGCAAATACTGTTTCAACAGTCAGGAAAAAAATAAGGACTGTTAGTCATCTTGCTTTCTTGCATAACTTTGATTACTATGCAGTATCAGAAAGAGATTTCTCCCTGGGTGTAATTAATTGCCTTATGGGAGCACTGCAGGGCTGGAATTAGCCAGTGATGGGGAAAGGTTGGTAAACCAGGTGGACCAGTAGTTTGTTGTGTTCTGGCAAAACCTGTAGCACATTTTTACATGGGTTCAGGTGCTGTATTTCCATGCACTGAATTCTTTTTTAACACTGCCCTCATCTTTCTAAAACGGCTTTTTCTTCAAGATAACCAATTCTTTTAACCATCCCTCAGAAAGACAGACAGAGGCTGGGAGAATGAGAGACAGAGAGACTGTTAAGTGAATCAGACCATGCGTATACTTTCCCCTGTATTTAGCTCTACTGCTTATAGCCCACATTGCTGTGAATCCTTCTCCGAACCACTGGGATTTATTTTTTCTTACAAATAATTCTCATGTGCCTTTTATGTGTTTTGAATTATCATTACCTTCCCTCTAATCAGAAGATCTCTCTTATTTGGGACCTTTCTTTGCATAGTGACTTGAAAAATTTCACATTTTTTGCTGTGCAGGGGACTGAACAAGAGTCAAGGTAAAGATTTTTTTTCTTATAAGGCAGAAGTCAGTAAAGTAATGATTAAGGTATTCAAATTGCAGCTTTAAAGATCTTAATCAAGGCTTTGGAGAAAAAAAACAATAACATCAATGATGTCTCTGAAAGTTTCTGAAGTTTTACCATTGCATTTGCAAGTTGGTTTGTTGTCTGTTGAAAGACATACAGTCATTTTGGAGGAAAAATAATTGTTCCCATTTTAGGACTGGAAATCCCATTCGATACCCTGAAACTTTGTCTCTACCGAATTCCTTTTTTCTTGCAGGTGACTGTTGCTCTTTACTTGCTAATGTTGTTCTAAGCCTGAAACAAATATAAAGCAAATCACAATTTTTGGTGCAATATCATTTTTTTCTAGCATAATACTGTCATATTCCTGCATTAATTTCTCCGGCAATACCATTGACTGGCAATCTTTCCTAGGAATGCAAAGCATCACCTACAGAAGCATAGCAATATTCTGGCTCTTTGCCTTAGCAAGAATTCAGGAAGTTTTCTGGGAAAACGAAGCTGAAGTGCAGGTTTATAAGGTGAAATTTTGGATCGGGGCCATGAGGGTTGTGCATCTTTGCAGGTTTTTCAGTAAGCGTGTGGTCTTCACTTCAACCTCCCTGGAAGCATAGCCTTCAGCTTGTAGCAAAGGGACACTCTCAGCCTCTCATTGCCTACAGAACATTGTGAACAGCCTCTCCTCCGCAATAATTACAGCTACTCGAGCACAAACAACCTCCCTACTCTTACAGCTTGTGTTGCAAGAACACCTAATGGCCAAACACAAGATCAAGGTCCTGCTGTTTCTCTAGCTTCACATGCACACAAGGAGAAGCAGCCTGTGTCTCGAAAAGCCTGCAGAATAAGTAGACAAAAAAGGTCAAAATTACTGGAAGATGCAGCATAGGTCTGATTTTTTAATGAGCTGTGCCAGGCACAGGGTATGTGCAAGACTCAAATGTGCTCCTGGCGGAGCATAAGGTGGAAGTCAAATGAGAGTCCAATGCATAAGGATCAGACCAGACAGGTCTGAAGAGTTCCTCCCCAGGTTACACAGCAGGCCTCTCTCAGAGTCGAAGGGAAGGAATTACACCCACCATCAACCTGGGCGCAGAGAGAGAGAGACGAAAGGGTCCTGCAGGCTGGCACGTCCACAGCAGGGCGCTGTGCTAAGGTGCCAGCATGGGCTGCAGCCCCGTTAGCACAGCACCATGCCCTGCTGCTTGTGTCTAGAGCACATGAACTCAGGCTCAGCATCGTTCTGGCGCAGGCATAGGCATGCTGCTTCCCGTTCTCCAGGAGACTCACACTTTCTACTGTTTTCAAGTCCAGAGTCCCAGGGCAAGCTCACAGAAAGAAGCTGCTATGGAAAATAACCTTTCTTCTTAATCAGATCCCTTTAGAAGCCCATCTAAGAGGAGTCTTTTAGCACTAGATTGCCTTGATCTTTTTTCTCAGCTGAAGAAAGAGAATGATCTTCTGAACCATGACTCTTAGATGTCGAAGGGAGGTTGTTTGCTTTGTTTGAAATCATGCGCTGGAAAAAAAGGTATTCCCAAATTTAAGGGAGATTGGCTAGAATGTAAGCAGTAAGAATCACTGGAAAATTACTTCCATACAATTTTAGGGATGCAAGCATCCAACCCTAATGGGGATAAAGAGGGAGATCAGGAGGAAATTGTCCCAGTAAGTGTAAGAGGCTAAACAAGTACGTTCATTAGCTTTATGCAGCAGAGAAATCCAAAGCCAACAGTAATTTTAATGAAAATAGGAACAGATACAATACCTTTATTCAGGCAACATCCCTCTCACCCCAAATTTCCTCCCCAGAGAGCTTACGGATAGACGGGTTGGATTCTCACTGCAGTATAACTTTGATACCCCTTTGTCACGCTCCAGAGATCTGCAGCCGTATGTTTTCCTTGGACTGTACTTACTCAGGCAGACCATGTTTTCTTCCCAAAAGAAGCATAAAATATCATTGCTTCAAAGTTCTCCCTCACTGCAACTTTTATCTGCCTATGCGTTTAGTCTCCACTTCCATCGCTACTATGCAGCAGCTTTGTCTATGAGCGTGGAAGGGAAGCATTAAGCCTGCACATATGATGGGCCTTTAGGTATTATGAAGCAAACCGAAATATCACTGCCAAAAATGTCCCAGTGAGATGGCCTTATCTTCAGGCAGGTTCTAGACATTAAGCGCAGGGTTCATGCCACTTTCACTTAGGCACCTGAGTTAGGATCACCCAAGGCTCCCCGCGTAATCAATGAAGAGAAATAAGACACTCCAATGCAAACGGCGGATAAGTGGCCTCTGAGAGATAAGGCTGAACTTCCCCTGATACCCGACAGTGACTATGCTGCACGATGTCACATTATCCTTTTGTTTCCCCAAACAAGTCCTGGATTTCTCTAAACAACTGCAACTTTCATTCCTTTCAAGAGATGCTCCTTTGTGATTGTCTAGTTAACAGGGGGAAATACAGATTTTATTCCTTAACAGCATAGTTTGCCTCACATACAAATGTTACATACAAATTTTACATACATACAATGTATGTAAACCCCATCCCCACCGGCCAGGAAGGTCCCAAAGTCTATCACTGATCAAGAGCTGAACTTTGGGATTTTTTGGTGCTTTGGCTATCGGATGATTTAGTTTTGCTCCCTATAGGATCTAATGTCATGCAATTTTGGTTGGTTTCTAGCGTTTCACAGTTTTGACTCCTCTGGAATTACTTCAGAAGTTAATTTTAAAAAATTAGCGCAAATACCCCACAAGATATTTGTGTAAATCTTATTTGCTGGGGCAGGTGAAAAAGTCTTGCAATAGCCCATGTATAATAACTCTTCCCTGCTAGAGAAACAGGAATATGAAGGGTGCTTTGCCTTCCCCAAGCATATCAGGACAAGTTTTGCAAGGCTAGTGTAAACCTTTTTGTTAGCATTAAGCTCAGCAAAAGCAATTTCTACAAAGCGTACAGTTTGGTGTTCCAATAAAGGAAAATGGACCTTTTAGGAGATTTGCATGTCATCATTCGCAGAGAACTTCATACTTTCTATTGGGTGTTTTGGATCAGATAGAGCATTAGTGTCAGATTGAGAGAGGCCATTTCACGGGCAGCTCATCAGCCTTCCTACTGATTACATTATTCTTTTACAAGTTGGGTTTGAGTAAAGCTGCACAAGCTTTTGTAACGCTGATCCCTAATTAGGGGCTCGCGTTTCCCTTAAAACTTTAGATGATGTGAATTACTTGCGTAAATATTTCACAAGGAATGATATAAATATTCTGTGGTGATTAGGATTGTTTATACTGTCTCTATCGGAAGAGAGTCTGTCTTTCTTGATCCTTAGTTCTTTGATTTTGAGAGAGATACAAGCAATCTCCCATATATTTGGAAATTACATTACCTGTTTGTGCTCTTGAATAACAGCACAATCTCAGCCTTGGAGACTGATGTTTTAGAAAATCGTGTAGCTAATTTAGACAATCTGTTTCCACTGTTGTGCCTACAAATGAGCAAGCTGAGTATCCGGCTCAGGCAATTGCCCACATAATTTTCTGAAAATCTGCCGAATTATTTTCTTGTGGTGGCAAAAAATTCTAAGTGCTGCTCCCAGAGCACCCCAAGCCCCGGAGGAACTGCATTTCAGAGGGGAACAATTTCCTCCCTGCTCCTCTCCATCTTGCTCAATTGATAATTGTTTTCTGCTGGTTTGGGTCATGTCAGTAACTTCAGGAACTGGGGGGAAAAGAGATCTGAGGTCTGGGTTATTTCTTGTCCCTTTCTTCCTTCTGCTTCATTTGGGGAATAATTGCACGAGGCCCAAACGCTCAGTCCATGTTCTGTGCGGGGACAGAGGCAGATTAAGAGACATACAGTTGTGTTGCTTTTATATATCCCAGCATCACACCGTCCCCCACAGAGACGCCGCCACTCTAGATGTTTTCCACCCAACGGAAGATCTTTCCATGGTCTGCCCTGAATGAACAAGAATGTTCCCGAGTTACTGCCAACAGTGACTTTGTGACTTCCTTGATAGAAAATACACCGTCCTGGCAAAAGGATAAAGAAATCATTGCATATCTGCATAGCACAGGGGAGGGAAAAAACACGATTTGGAAGAGTAAGACAAATCACCCACAAGGCTGGTGAAGTCCATGTAACATATGTTCTTCATACTCCACTTCAGTCCAAGGGAATTTATTCATTCCTTCTTAACCTTGCACAGCCCTTTTCCCCCAGTATGCCAGTCTTCAGACAGGGCATGTAATTATTTCTCATTTTCGTGGACCAACTACTCATTTCTTAATTTTGGTGACATGGCAGCTGCCCAGGTTTTTCTTGTTAAGATGATATTCATTTGTCCCCTTTATTTCATTTATTTTCCCCTCTGGCTCCATAGCTATAAATCAAATACACAAAATTAAATTAAATAAAATAAACACAAATGCAGGTGGAGATTCAGGAAATATAAATAACTAAGAGTATTTTTCCAAGACTGCTTTTTTAATCAATTCTAAACACAAGATATATATTCCCTGTTAAACTAAGAATGTTGTGACCACCTATTGTTAAAGAACAGCAATAAATCTGTGCAACAATTCCTTACTCCTATGATTCACTGACACGTTTTGCCAGAGAGCTAGTTGAGCTTGCTCTTTTTCCAGAGGTGTTTTACGCTGTCCGCAGGAAAAGCATGATACGCTGCCATGAGAGAGGTGGGAATGCTGTTTGTCCCTTAGGAAAATTCCTTCTTTCTCCACCTCTGAGGGAGCGAGGCTCCCGGACACTAAGAAAGCAGTCTTTTACCATGTGATAATCAGGGCTCGTCTTCAAATAATATGTTCCCCTTCACCTTGAAAAGCAAAATGCCAGATATTCTCCCACTCCCCTCCTCGACCCTGCAGTATCTCTGACGCCCTGAAATATTAGTGGAGCAAATCACTGCGTTTTATATTCTGCGGGGAACGGAACACTGCCAAGCAGGCAGGGCACTGCCCTTCCCACCTCGTCCCGTGCGTTGTCAGCAATCCATCTCAGAGGCGCTGCTTGGGGGTGTCCCCATGCCCGCTCTGTCTGTCACCTTTCGAATACGGCTCTCCCACGTAAGAAGATCTCAGCCCTGCAGCGCTGCTTCATGCTTGTGGCGTCTTCATCAATCAGATGTGGTGCAGGATGAAACTGCTTGAGTTTTAGAATTATCTATTAATTAATTTCTTTTATCAGACAGAGGTACCTAAGTGTTTCCATTGTGCAAGCAGGTCATGGTTTTCTCCAGCACCAAGACTAGCTACAGCTTTAATATAGATCAATAAGATTTAGTTTCGATGTCAATAAAAATCACTCAAAACCACTGTGCAAAGTGAGGGGAAGACAAAAGAGAAGTGCATCTGTTTACACTCTCTGTCTTTTGACAGTATAACACACCCAGCCAGCACACTACAGAGTACACTCAGCTATCATTGAACCCACAGTGCACACCGGTGCCCTACATTTTAAAGGCCAGAGCTATGTCGTGATGTACTTTGTGTGAAGCAGTGCCAACCATCACTGGTGCACCAATACCACTGTTAGAAACTCTCATATTTTAAGCTTGTATAAAGGCCACGCATTTTTCAGCGGCATGACTTAATGCAAAAGCTCTCACGTGAGAACTGCTGTAGTTGCTGGACCGACATCATCGTGATGACAGTACTTCTGCTCGCCTTCCCCTGTCCTTCCTCCACAGTGGGAATTCTGCTAATTTAAAATATTTTGAGTGTGACAAACTGCATTTTAGACTATTTCACTGGCTAGAGATACAGTACGCAGATACAGGAAACATTAGCATTTTGAAGCAAATTATTTCACTTCTCTGTGCCTCAGTTTCCTAACCTGTCAGATGTGTAGGTCTGCTCCCCAGACAATTTAATTTTATCAGCCAATCTGATAAATGATCCCAACAGATTCCATAACAGTATTTCAAAGCTTACATACTCAACGCTTCTAAAGCTCTTAAAGATTCTTGGTTGGAGCTTGACAGAAGGAAATACTATGGGATAAAAGCTGATATTAATGATTTATTGATTGCAGATAATAGCATTCTGGGTATATTGAACACTATTAAATCCCATTGCCTCGTGGTATCAGTTCTGTGAAAAGTCAGCACTTGTATATCTACTCTTTTTCACCTCTTTCGGGACAAATTATAAATATATGAGTATAATCCACTAAATATAGTCTACAAAACAATTTACTGTCTTTCATCTAAAAGTATCTCCTTGAGTGTTCCGTATTCCTGGCAGCCCTTCTATTCACACTAGCATGAATACACCCGTTTTAAATCAGCTCTTGATCTGTGAAGGCCAAATTCTGCAAGAGGCAGAGTAATTCTAGAAACACACAGTATTCTGAAATATTACAGCCAAATGTGTAGCATAAAACGAAGGCATGTTTATTGTTTGTCTTACTTTCCCCTATTTCGAGTCTGCTCTGGTCTGTCTCTTCTCTAAATTTAAAGCGGTTGCCTGAATTTTGGAGAGTTCCTTAGTTAAGCTGGAAACAGATTCTTTGTGTTAACCTATTTCCAAAGTTTGTGTTTCCTAAGTACTTCCATAAATCTACCGGAGACGGTAACATATCTTCCCCTGACTTTTTTTTTTAATCTTAATCTGAAATACTGGCACATAGATAAAATAGAAGTTTAGGTTCTGTTTTCCTCTGAATATGTGCAAGTAACGTATCATTCATACAGAGACATTCAACTTGTATTATTCCTGCCTCAAGTCCAAAGAACATAATTTTGACTGTTCACTGCAAGCGGATATGTAAGATTGTTACAAATTGATGCCAAGGGGCCCATACTTGGAATTCGCTTTGTTTTTCTTTGAGTTAGCTTCCAAATTGCAAGAGTGTGCATAATGAATGCGTTATCTAGTCCTTCTGTTTTGTGTTTTTGAAGGAGAAACAGCACATACCACAAAGTGACTTGGCCTACTTGCTCAGGTTCCATAGCAACCCAGTATTGCTGCGAATTCATTTTGTACTAATCAATTAGAAATTTTGCTCTGGCAGCTGGAATGAAAGTTTATGGGCCGAATCCTGCTTGTTTTACTTGGACCTGCAGTCGCAGTAAATTCAATGAGATACTTGTCTGAGAAGGATATGGACTTGTATCTTTCGTCTCTCTCTTGGTTTATTTTTTGTGAAAAGCTCGGATTCGATTTTTGCTTTTCTGTCCAAGCAGAGAAAAGGAGGCAATTCTCTTAAAGGATCCACAACTTAAAGACACCCTTGTCTTACGGAGTTGCTGACAGGTTAAAAAGGAAGGTATCGCTTTGCTCCCCATGTAATTTAACTGGTGGTTGTCAGCACAGCTGACGAGAGCACACTTTCCATCCAGCAGCCTGTAAAATCTCCTGCTTTGTCCACCCCAATATCGTGTGCCCCAAAAGGGAATTTTCCAGGGAACATGGTGGTATGTGCCACTCCCTCCACAGCAGCGCAGCCCTCAGGAACGTGGTTACTATGAGCGATTCCTAGGGAACCCTCCCTTGTAAAGGTCAGCTCCTGCACCACTGAAAGTGTGTGTAGTGAGTGTGAAAGCCCACGGGAACTTCTCATGTGCACTCTGCAAGGGTGCAGTTGATTCAAATCCAAAGTTTTCATTAAAGAGGTTTTGGTTTTTCTCTCATTAATTTCCTTTTTTCCAAAATTGCAATACTGGGAGATGGGGAAAGGCCATACCAAAAATCTCGACCTGCAGCCATGTGGAAATGGCAGGAAGTTTCTGATGCGGGCTGACAGAAGCACTGACATTTTGCTTTTAGGTTTACAATTCTAAATTCAGCTCATTCTGCTCTTGGTCTTTATGTCCAGACTACAGAGCTCATGCCAAGCATGCTGTCTGACCAAAACACGGGGAGAGCAATGAAGGTCTACTGTCATTTACCACACAATTTTTTTTTGTCAGGGGCAGTCACCAACCTCCTTTTTATGCTTTTTTGGGTAAATGAGTCAGAGGCTTGAAATAACTTTTTTAATCTAGTTTAATCCCTCAATGGCTGGAAAAATGTGTCTTCAAGTTACAAAGTACACTGAAAAACTGTATGGGTCCATAGGAAGACATAGGTTTAACACTTTCTTTCCATTTCACTCATCGTCACACTAGAATTTAGGCTCTGACTACACAGTATTAGAAATACATGTCATCCTGTTTTGTAGCAAACACATAGCAAATCAAAGTTATGATTTAAACTTTACTACATGTCAGGGTTCACCAAATCTCCATTGCAATGAGGATGATGCAGAGTAGACTGTCCTCCTTCTAGAGCACATCAGTTAGAGCTGAACCTCCATTTGCGTGTCAGGGTCTGCGTCAGGGAAATCAGTTTTCATCCACTTGCACATGCTCCCTTTTTTTTTTTTGCTGTCTCTCTCCAGCTCCTACGGGTAGTTAACACAATAGGAAGGTTACAGCCTTGGCACCGTAAAAAGGGTCAGGGAGTGTGAAGCGGGCTGCAGATTCCTTAAAAGCTGCATTCCTAAAGGAGGAACTTCTCTGTCTGGAGGGTTGTCGGAAGGAACGAGACCCAGGCAACTCCTGTGCTGATCATAACAAAACACAGAGGGCTCACATCTTCAGAGCTCACATGCTTTAACGACTGCAGTTCATGCTAGAAAGCATAGGCTCTCCACCAAGGCTGTCTTCTCCTTTGGGTGGCCACAGTCACTTGAGTGCCTCTGAGTGCAGGTACAGTCCTGTATTCTCCCCGGTCCCCAGGCTTTGCTTCCAATGCCACAATTTCTACTTTTGACTATAATCAGCAATTTATAAGATCTGCATATGCCAGGGAGGTGACATCCAAGGGCTTATCGTGAGAAAAACTGATGACCAAGGTGGAAAGAAACTTAGCAGAACCAGCTTTGGGGGATTTAAATGTTGAATCCACTTTATTGTTTTGGGTTTGTGTCTTTTTCTCAAGTGTTCATGTTGTGTTTACTAAGAAATATTGTACAGCTATGTGTGTGCTATGTTATGTTTAAAATGTGGGGTTTTTTTAGAAACTGATCGTTTTTTATGTTTGCTAGTTTTCTTGTGCTGTTATTCTTTTATTTTGATGGATTTTGCATGGTAACATTTCAGTACTTGGGAAAATGCGGGAGATTAATCATTATGACTTTCAGATGAAACGTATCAGGGGAAAAGCTCATGTTTAAATGCATTGTCCTGTATTTTAACCTACTACATGTCTGCGTTCATATTCCCCGTTTTTATTGATGTTCTGCACATATCTGACCTCCACGTTTGCCTGATAGTTTTTTCACCAGTTTGGGGGCTCTGATTTCCTAGTTTTGTTTAAATTTCTGATTGGAATAAGGCCCTGATAACCATTAATTATTTACAGTATGCTTTTCGAATTGGATCTACTTAACCTCCACGTACCTGATCCAATTTCCTCGCAATCAGTAGAAGCTCCTCCTTGATCAGACGCAGCTTTACGTAAGAAACTCATTTGCTGCATTTCTCATAATTTGAGCAGCTAAATGATGCTGTCTGCCCTGATCTTTGCTTCTGCCCTGTGTCAGTGTGTTGGTTCGCCGACATCCCTCAACACCACACAGCGATGACTGGCCCTCTCCTCCACCTCCCGCCCGCCTGAGCCAGGATTCAGGCTGTTTGCCTTATAAACCCGATAAGGGCATGATTAAACCGAATCCCCACAAGGACTTTACCCTTTCCACGTGAAATCTGAAATAATTTACCTCACAACACGCCAGGCAAAACTTCTCCTTTAGTACAACGCAGCCCGGCGTCGGCGCTTGGCGTCGTTGACCGTGTGTGCCCACAATGTGGCACCAAACGTTATCGGGGCTCCATGCCAAAATCTTTAAAAAAAAAAAAACAAAACAAAACATGGATATGAGTTTTAAGGGATTGTTACCCTCAGAGCAGCCGGCCGGCAGGTACGTGCAGCCGGCCGCCCCTC
>VYZM01005643.1:288810-319475 GCA_013398915.1 Dromas ardeola | reverse complement strand
CTCGCCGCCGGCCAATGAGGGCCCGGGGCGGGCGCTGGGCAACGGCGCGGCCCAGCCGGCCGCCGACTCTGACTCTGAGGAAGAGTTTGTCCCTAATTCATTCTTAGTTAAAAGTGGCTCTGGAAACCTCTGTGTGGCTGCCAACGGTGAGTGACTCTTTTTCTCTCTCTCTCTCTCCCTACCTACCTACTTTTCTTCCTCGGTCCGGTAGCGGGGGTGCGCTCCTTGGGTTGGTTTGGGGTATTTTAGTTAAAAATAATAAAAATAAGTAAATTGGGGAAGGGGGATAAAAGGGGAAAGGGGGGGAGAATCACCTCATAAAGGTTGAAAAATACCTCATAAAAGTTGGGAAAATGCAGCACTGGAAAGGTTCATGCTGGCTGCTGCGTGTGTTGCTGTGGTGAGAGATGAGCTCAAAAACTTCACCTGAGTTGAAGGTTGGAGCCCCCTCCCTTTTTTTTTAGGGGGGAGGGATTTGGGGTTTGTTTGGGGCTTTGTTTTTTTCCCCCTGGCTGAAAAACTCACCCAAGAACCCCCTTTCTCTGTGAGGGGCTGGCGGGGCGCAGGGCTAAGGGGAGGGCAGCGAGGTGGGTTGAGAGGGGCCTGAAGGCTCCCGCCGCTGTCAGAAACCTGTCACCAAAGGGGAGCATGGATGGAAAAGGGAATGCCGAAACCCAAGAGTTCCCTTGTGAGTTGTGACAGTGGCATCAGCGCCGTGTGCTCAGTCTCAGAGGCCAAAGGAGGGTGTCTGCGTCCGAATCTCCCTCAGAGGGGCTGAGCGATGCCCTCGGGGGTAAGTATTTGAGGCAGCAGCACAACCCTGAGCTTCTGGGATGCTCTGAGACCCCCCCCGCTTGGGAGGTGAGGGTGCTCCGGACGGTGCTGCTTAAACAAATTTCAAGAGGAGGAATGAGATTCACAGCGCTCTGCTGCAAAGACAATGAGTCGTAAACGGAGAGGTAATGCTCATTGGCAAAGAAATGTGAAATTTCATCAAGGGTAGTGTAACCTGACGAAGTGCAGATTATAGCAGTGGCCACTCAGGCCGCTGCCATCCGGCTTGAGTGATAATTGCTCACAGGTCTGATTTATGATGAAGGAGAAGGCATTCAAAGATATCTTGAAAGAGAGAAAGAAAGGTGAGAGAGAGGTTTACTGCAGCTGGCAACAGCTTAACTCCATTTATGTTAAGCTTCTAAGAAGGTTTCCTAGTATGCTGTTATCTACAAGTAAGGAGAGAAAGTTTGACATTTAATTTGTGCCCCCCTCCACCACCACCCCTTTCCCAGCTTCCCTCTTCTTTTCTTTTGTTGCATTTGTTATGGTAAAAACAAACTTTCCCTTCAGGGTTTTTCAAAGGCGAAGGTTATCTCCTCTGAATTGTCATCCTAAGGAGAGTAGGGGGAAATACAGTGTCGTATTCATTCAGAAAACTGTTTAAAATTCATATCCTCTGTTCAGCTCCCCCCTCCCCTCCCACCCTGTAACACACACACACACACACACATCTGATTCCTTGCAGTCGCAGTACATTGAAATCTGAAATTGTGTAGATGACCCTCTTGTTGGAAATAAAGCCAAACTCACACTCCACCTCAGGTTTTCAACGTCATAATGTATGTACTTTCTCTTTGTTCATTTAGGGAATATATATGCACACATACATGCACGCCCTCCAGGTAAAAAGAGGGAAGAAAGAGAAAAAAAGTGAGATTAAAGACCTTAATCTCTTCTTTTACTAATTAGCTGAACAACAGAAAAAGCATTGTTCAGAGTCCACAGTGGGTTGATGACATTATTGTATTATTGATGTACTAGTGAGTTAGTTAGACTCTAGGCTTTTCAGCTGCCTGGTTATTTATCCTCTTTTTTCTCAGTGCTTTTTGCATCGGCTTGTAGACATACTGCATTCCCTGAGGCCTTCTTTGTGTGTAGGATTCAGCAGGTTTGTAATAAATATGTCCCACACAAAGACAGGGCATCTGGGGTCTCATTTGCGTGCTTATTCTAGTTGTTCAGTAATCAGAAGTGCAGGTAATGCCAGCACACTGGTGACCTGTTAGGATCAGCTCAGTGTCACTCTGCTATCAGGAGGAAAACAAAGGTGACTTATTATGCCACCTATCAACCCATAATCTGAGAGTTCACATGAATAAGAAGCACAGACCATACAAGACCATCATGTATAAAACCCAGAGACTCTTCTGACCTCTGTAAATGGATTTAATTGCTTTAGTTCCTTAACGTTCTGTTTCTATGAGGCTTAGTCAGCTTAAACTTTAAATGACAAAGACAGGTCTTTATGTTCCTTAAATGGCGAAAATTAGCAAAAGCTTATTTTGGTTAGGACTAAGTTTAATACAGTTAGAGCACTCATTCTCGGAGAATAGTAGCTGTCTCAACAGCAGGACAGCCTGAGAATGCTGTCCGAAGGATTTGTGTTGCGCTTTTTAATTGATTGTGGCTAGGTTTTCTTTCCACAGCTGTGTAAACTCAGCCTTAGAGAAGTCCATCCAAAGTAAGTAACACCCAGAGAGCAGCACCGCTGTTACAAATCCCCATGTAAATTGCAAATATAATGCACATGGAACTTAAGAAACATGCTACTTTTTGAAGATACAGTAGGCTATTCTTTATCTAAGTTCCTTGCATTCCAGAAAGGTAATAATGCCCATAATATTATTTCTACACTTCCAGGAAAATGTCCAACTAAACTTTCAAATGAAGGCTGAAACAAACTAGTAAGTATATAAATATGCAGGCATCTGTTAGGTCTTTTAATTTTGTATTGGATATATTACAAGCCATTGTTTGGGTTTTTTTACTTATAAGGTAAAATTAATTTAGAACATCAAAAATCCCCAATTTTTATTGTACCTATACTATCAGTAGGTACTTAATTTGAAGGAAAAAGAGACTTTTCAGACTTGGACCTTTTCACTTTTATTTTTATATATGTCAACTCCAGAAGACTTTTTATTTTACCTAAAATTACCCAAAGTAACTAGAATGTGAATGTCTCCATTTCATAGAATCACGGAATGATTTGGGTTGGAAGGGACCTTTAAAGATCATCTAGTCCAACCCCCTGCCATGGGCAGGGACATCTTCCACCAGATCAGGTTGTTCAAAGTCCTGTCAAACCAGACTTTGAATGTTTCCAGGGATGAGGCATCCACAGCTTCTCTGAGCAACCTGTTGCAGTGTCTCACCACTCTCATAGTAAGTAATTTCTTCCTTATAACAAATCTAAATCTATCCCCTTTGAGTTTAAAACTGTTAACTCTTGTGCTATCACTACAAGTCCTGGTAAAAAGTTTCTCTCCATCTTCCTTATAAGCCTCTTTAAAGTATTTAAAGGGTGCACGAGCCTTCCCGTCTCCAGGCTAAATAACCCCAACTCTCTCAAATATCTTAGGATGTTTCCTTTCAGAAACCTTAAAATTTCCTGATTTGAGGATTTCAGCATTATTTGAAAAGTAGGCTGCCTTGGACTGTCTTGGTGGGCATTCAGAAACACTAATTAGTTCTTCAGGTTTCTCATCAGTCAGTATATGTATATACTGGTGTGTAGGTATGTATATATATGACTGATGAGAAGCCAGAAGTGTCTGAAAGCATCCAATCTTTAATCTGATTGTTTTAAGAAACTCACAAATGCTGTGTTGGATCAGAACCTCAATCCATGTAAGTCTCTGACAGTGGTATGGGAGGAGAAGCATGAGCCAGTGAGGTTGTAGGGAGGATGCTGACTGGCTGGGAAAGGTTGAGCACCAGCAAGGAGAGGGATGGAGACATTAGCGATTGGCTCGGAGGCAGCAGCTCTCTTCCATTTGAACCAGTAAGTAACATGAAAAATAAATTAAAAAATAAAAAATCGAATTGCTTTAGGGAATGGTGTTTAGGAAGAGCACATCAGCCTGACCATTGCTGTCCACTTCCCTCACCATCCGCAGCTGTAACAATGGGGATGTTAGCAGGTACATCTCTGCTTAGCACAGCTGTGAGGTAGGGAATTGGCTGTTATGCCCCGAGGAGTTGATGTGCAGAGTGACAAAGAACAGATTTTGAAAAATGTATGAAATCTGTGGAAAGCTGACATCTAAATTCCTTTGAGAACGCTGACCGTGTTGCTGCGTAGCCAAAGCCGAGTGCGTGACTTCTTCGAGCTCTTTCATCAGCGAACAGGCATTCAACATGAAGTGTGCTTTTGTCATTTTGTGGGGTCTGGTGTGTTTCTCTGAATTGCTTGTATCAGGCAGACGGGAAGGCTGGATGTAGACATTTGAAACAAGCTCTGCAAATGAGAGCCACAAAATCCAAAATCACCTCTCGTTTTGGGCATTTTAATACTCTCAAAGCAATTTCAGAGACTAGGACATGGATTTTATTTCATTCTATCATAAGGAGATACCAGAAAGTTGTAAGAATATCTAAAACTGACTATCCAGTCCTAGAAATTACTTTACTTAGGTGGCACTAGAGGTAACATCTACTAAAGTCTCTGTAGGAATGAACTAACACAGTTTGGAGTCTTATCACCCACTTCTGAATATGCATACCCCAATTTCTGTAGATTCTGCCTTAAGTACATCCCTATTCCAACAACTTTCGTTGCTCCCCACTGATGGAACTAGTCCTGTTCCTTTGCAACCACTAAGGGCATTTATTCACAAAACAAGCAGCAATGGAAGGTCACTCTGCCAGTCACCCAAAGTGACATTGCAGCTGGAGAGAGAGAGAGACAGGAGTTAGGCATGATTCCCTGTGTTATTAGGCGTTGAATTCCAGGAGGAGTGTTCAGTGTTGTGTGACGCATGGACAATGCAGCCCTCACCTCAGGCACAGATTGCCTTGTCAGTGGACAGGAGGAGGGAAAATCGTGTTGGGTATGTACATAAATATTCCAGGATCAGATCCTAGGAGATGAGTGTGACTTCCGTAGGATCCTCGATTTCAGTGAGAAATAGACCAAAACAGGACGAGTTTGACCCCAGAAGTCAAAAAACCCACAATGTGCTGCTTCCCCTTAGTGAGATCTGCATGAACTTGGCCAAAGAAAATCAGCAGTCAGGGAGTTAATGCTGAGTTGTGTACTTGCCATTGCCACTTTTTCTTTGTTTAGAGTGCTGGACAATTTAAAGCAGTAGGTTTCCCTAAGATCTTATTTCTCATTTCTAACTGAACTGTACCAGTCTGGACCTCCTGCTTTGTAAACTAAAGAATGTGTCCTGTTTTCTGTTCACAAAAAGGCAGAGGAGGACTACTACAGTCTTATTTGTGTTTTGTCAAATAATTTAATTTGATATAAATTGTGGATTGCTTGTAGTTTAGGGCGAGTAACCGACCAGATCATCTGCCGCTACTGCTGCTATGGCTGGATTCCTTCAGTATCTAGAAGGAAGTCATCTTCCAGAAATACACGACACTTTCTACTGAAAGTTTTTAATCTATCTATGTATGTGCTCAGTGTTTATTTCTTTAGTATCCTTGCTGTGTTTGGTGCTGCATACTCTGCTGTTTTCAGACTCATTCTGCAGCCCCATGTGACTAACTGAAAGGCTGAACTTCTCATCAGCCTGCTTTGCATCAGGCATCAGTCCTCTGATCTTCAGTTCCAACTTCAGACACATGAGTTGTCCTGTAGGAGTCCTGCTCAAGCACAGGGTTAGGTGTTTACAGCACTGGGATGGAAGAGACAGTCACACAGAAATCAAACTGCAGCAGAGAGCCCAAAAGATACAGCATATTAAAGCATTTCAAAGAAAGAATGGTATCATGTAAGGCTTCTAAGAAGTGGGGAATTTTCAGGGATCTGACTGAGGAGAGCAAAAGAGCCTTTGATAATGTAATCTTAATAATTGATATTTTGCTCATCTAATAATTAATAATAAATCCCAATTAAATTCAATTTTCTTTTATGTAAGGCTTTTTTTTCTCCTTTCCAAAAAGGCTTGTGGATGGAGGGTCTGTTCTCTCACTGTGTTTTGTCCTTGCACAGTGCTTTCTGTTGCTTCTTTCTTTACTACTCGAGTAAGCATGTTAAGTAAGAATAACAATTAATCTCTGAATCCTTTATCAGAGATTTGCAGAGTCCGTTAGCAGTCAGTGTTACTGATAACGGTAATTCATAATTACAGAAGGGAAACAGAGGAATATAGCCAATCATTTTCCAGGTGTCTTTTAAAAAATGAAAAATGTTCTTTGGATTATCATCTTCCCTATTAAAACTTTTTTAACACTACCACTTCCGCCCAACATTTCAGAAGTTCAGGAAAAAGCATCTTAAGGAGAGGAAAGGTTTAAAAAGATGTCTAGTTTACAGAATCACAGAATCACAGAATCATAGGGTTGGAAAGGACCTCTGGAGATCAGCTAGTCCAACCCCCCTGCCAGAGCAGGGTCACCTTAGAGCAGGTTGCACAGGAACACATCCAGGCGGGTTTTGAATGTCTCCAGAGATGGAGACTCCACCACCTCTCTGGGCAGCCCCTTCCAGTGCTCTGCCACCCTCAAAGTAAAGAAATTCCTCCTCATGTTGAGATGGAACTTCCTACACTCAAGTTTGTACCCATTACCTCTTGTCCTGTTGCCGGGCACCATTGAAAAGAGCCTGGCCCCCTCCTCCTGACACCCACCCTTTTAAGTATTTGTATGCATTAATAAGGTCACCCCTCAGCCATCTCTTCTAGACTAAACAGACCCAATTCCCTCAGTCTTTCCTCATAAGAGAGGAATAGCAATAGTTTTAAAATATTTAGCAATAGTTTTAAAATATTCTTTAATAAAGGAACATTTTTTTTGAGCAGTGGCAAGTAAAATAAAAGGTGGTAGGAGAGGTCTTTTGAAAGTCTTTTGAAAAGCAGTTTTACACAATTTTCCACTGAATTTATCCTCTAATTTGGGAGCATGGTCAGAGTTTAGCCTGAGACACCGTGACGTAAATTCCTCCCTTTTAATTTTACTCAGAATACTAAACAAGAGACATATTAATTATAAGCTTACAATTTAGTTAGAGGCATTTCAGGCTATCAGGGTCTGAATCATCCTGAGGAGATTCCCTTTGTTCTACTCATTGTGGAAAGAGCTGTGGCTGACTATGGGTCCATAGGAGCCTGAGAAGTTAGTTAGGAGCCTGAATCTGGTCATTTTGGCTTGATTTGCACAGTTGTCATCTACTTGAAATCACTGAAACCATCCAGAAATTGACTGGCATATTTGAAAATTTGTCCTTAAATCATTCCTCCAAATTTATTCTGTTGTAAAGATGACAACAAGATTCAAGTTTTGAATTCCCAAGCATCAGCCAATGCCTCTTAGACCGGGGAAGACAAAGTAAGAAGTTGTAAACTGGAAGGTGTGGTCAGGAAGATCAGATCACGAATTATTCCTGCTCCTATGCACTGAGTGGTGGAGCTGTCCTGTTGAGTTTTTGTTCCTCCAGTTTCACTCTTCCTACCAGGAGGAAAGATCAGAAAGATTTTCAGTGTGCAAGCTGCAGATCTTTTGGAGGACATGAAGCTCTAGAAGTGCCCACTTAAGCTCTTGCCCTGTGAATTCACTTTGCATCCTGAGAGTGTTTGTTTAACCTGGCAGTTGTTTGGCTTCAGGATGAGCCAAAGGTGAGAAGCAAATCATTTGCCATAGGACTAGATTCTTATCGCTGATATCGGTGGGAGGCATTTGGATTAGATTCCTAGCATAACGAGGGTCAAATCCTGACCCAGCTAAAATCCTTTTGGCTCAAGCAGGGGGAGGTTTGGTCAGGAGTGAATAATATGAATACACACAAGTCAGGGCTGAGGGGTTTTTTTTTTGCAAAGAATAAATACCCCAAGGAGAACAAAGCAAAGTTATGATTGTCACATTCAGTGAAGGGCAGCAATGAAATGAGTCACCTTTCCAGGCCAGTAGGGAACACACTGAATCAGTTAAAGCAGATTTATAGCTTTTTAGCTGTGATAAAACCGTATCAGTGTGTATATGAATTTACATAGGAGTAGGGTTTTTTTTTCTTTCTTTTAATGCAAGCCACATTGGAAAGCGTGCACAAAGGAGCCCCACTCTAAGGAGAGACAACTGGAACAAATTATATGCATTCAGACTTGTTAAACTGAATTGGCAGCAGAAATATTCCTGGTAACCTGAGCATTACAGCAGCATTGGTATAGTTAAGGTTATGTCAGCATTTCCATTAGAAACCCCTACTTTCAGAGGTTTATATCTGCAGTAAAAATTCACTGTGGGTTGAAACTTGACAAGCTGTGCAAGGTCTCATCTGAGATGGATGTTTTTTACCTTTTTCTTTACAAAATTGGGGAGAAAAATCTGTTTGAAGAGTCAAGCTACAAGAGCACAAACAAAAATAGCAGCATTTTGGCTTTGATCCGTTTCGATGCTAAAAAACCCCATTTCTTTCTTTATAGTGTAACTATCAAATGTGCAACAAAATCTTGCTCTGAAGAAGGAATTAATCATTACACTATTAAAGGAAATGAAACATTAATTTATGGCCCATTAGATGCTTTTTCACTGCAGGACTGCCAGTGTTTTGGTCTACTTCAGGTATACTGAGAGATTTGTGACTAACATGAAACAAAACCCCCAAAGGAGCAGATTCTGTGTGGAAAAAATGCTTCTGGGTAGCTTTAGAAGAACAAAACATTGAAGGCAGAGTTGTCCAGAGATTGGAAAGAGTACTGGGAATTCAGCCTTCTGGTTTCTGCCACAAGCTTCTCAGCGACAAAACTTAACCTTGGTTTTCTCCATTGTAAATGGAGGATATAGCAAGCCGTTGTGTTCAGTATCCTTCCAAACTATTTCCTCATCCGTATGATATTACTGCAGCTAGCCATGGTTTACAGTACAGTGAACGAGTAGACAGAAAGGGACCCATGGCTCCATACTTGCAGACATCAGGTTTCAGAGAATAAGCTAATCTTTTTTCTAAATCTTTTCAGATTTCTGGGTGCACAGCATAGAATATGTAATTTCTGGGTACGTATCACCTCTGAGCCAATGCCTGTATGGCTAAGGATCTTGTGGAGGCAGTGTGTGCGCTCAGTTCCTGCAGGGTTGTGTCTTCTACACTTTGAAAAGTCATAGCTGAGGTTCATCAGAACTTTATCCATTCACCAGATAAAAGCCAGTGTGGAAGTGCAAAGTAGTATAAAATACAGGAAGGAAGTCTGATGTTCGTGTACTTGTGGCTGCGTTGTGTTATTACTGTGAAATGGATCTCTCAGTTGGGAATGAGCTCAAACTTTGGGAAGGCTTGTTCCATTAGCTGTTTTCAAGCCATGTGTCTCCATTTTAAAATGAGGACCTGGGGGCTTTGAACTTTATTTATAAGCTGAAATTTGCTGGCCACTGTGAACCAGTGATTAATTTGTAAGAGAGAAGATGCCAGAAGTCTCACTCTGACCTGTGTGTTCGTTCAAACTAAACATCCAATAACTGCACAGCCTCAGAAGATGTCTCCCCCGCTTCCTCCTCCATCATTTCTGTGCTTTGCATTATTCACTGTGTTTATTGTAACACACTATTAATCACAACCACAGCTTTCAAACCATTATATGACCCCAACAAATTCTTAAACTAAAGCAGTGATAGCTTTAGGTATTCCGGGGGGAAGCTTTGAGGCTCGGAGTAGATGGGAAAGGATCGGGTTAAAATGGTTGAGGCAGTAACTCAGAGAAGAAAGTGCCTTCTGTGAATTCAGCGCAAGTTTTCTGAAAAATGATATTTGGAACACGACATGAGGGGATAGTGCAGCTTCTTGCTGTGTGTGTATGAACCACGGTGTATCCTTTGAAGTTACTTCCCATGTGTACCTGGGTGCAAAGCAGTAGGGTTGTTTTGTTCAAAAGAGGGCAATCCTTAGCCGTGTGTCTAACAGCAGGACCAAGCCCTTAGTGCCCATGCTTGGTAGTAAAGCTGATGTGATAGACAGTTATGGCACTGAAGAAGCCTTTGATCTTGGAGGGATTTATATGAAAGACTGTCACAGTTCCTTAAGAGTCAATTGGGTTAAGCCTTTGAGGACTACAAGTCCTAGTATACGCATCCCACAAAAGAATTAATTTTTCTGGCAGTTAGGAAAATACCAGAATTTGAAGGGTTAAAAGTTTTGTTTGTTTTTAATTCCCGCCATGTGAATTGAGACAAAAGCCCCAGATAAAGAGGGAATAGCCGGTATAGTGTTTTGAATGCATGATTGGCATTAGCTCAAAGTCTATGACTACAAGGTCAATATTTTGTAGTAAGTAATACTTGGAAATGGGAGTCAGAAGACTGGTGACAGTTTGTGACCTTGGCCTAGTGACCTAAATGCTGCTGCCTAACTCTTCCATGAATAAAATGGGAGACAATGATCATTGTTTGATCATTGCAGGCTTTGGAGATTTTGAGATTCTTGAGTGAAAATGAAAAGTACAGTTGTTGTGCTGATACATCCACAACTCTGCAGGGCTTTATTGCTGGCTTTTAACATGTGCTCACATCTCCATAGGTAAGGGATGATGATGCCACAAAGTTTAGGCACCCTTTTTGTAACATGTCTTTTGACAGGGAAGATTTAATAGATCGTTTTTCTCTTACTGTGTAATAATTAGGCCTATTAAGGGAAGCCTACTTAATTAAAGCCTCTTCCATATAAAGCGGATGTGTAGCAAAAAGACAAAGTGGTTCAAATCGTAAGATTGTATGACAGAAGCTGAGAAAATTCAGACATATGGTGTATCACATTCTGCTTAAAAGAGGTCATCTGATGTTGACATGTCAAAGTAGCATGGAAATATACAGCCATTCACTAAGGGCAGCAACAGTGGGGCGAAAAACCAGTGACTCTACGTTACTGGAACTACCAGAGCCCGCATCTGTCCCCTTTACTCGTCAACTGTCTCAAACAGCAAGTAGTCTTATTGGTAAGAGTGGTCAAAATAAGAAGGCCAGACTCGCCCTCATTAATCGCCTCCTAATTATTCCTAACTTCTCACTTCTTAGGACAGCAGCTTTACTCAGAAATTAACCCCACAAAATATAGCAAGGGCATTTGGGATGCTTTTCAGGGTAGCCTAAAAAATTACTGTTGTCACTTCTTGTCTTTCTTACGTGTCCTAACTCAAGATGCCCTGGCAGGGCATTAAATTACCAGCAATTTTTACCTGTTGTCTTAAAATATACTGCACCTTTCTGGATGATCTGGGCCTTTTCCCATTACATTAAATTTCTGTAGGTTTTCAGGGTATTCTAGATGTCCTGCCAATTTAGTCTCTTAATCTCTCTGCGTTTCATTTTCTTTCTGTCTAAATGAGACCTGTATTGTAGAGACCAAAATCTGCCTCTCAGAATTATTGGGGTTAGGCAGGTTATAATTTCAGCATTTTGGACACCTCAGGATAATAGGCGTTCAATATGTACAACATGCTGCAAATAGGGAAAAGCATTCTGAAACCGTAAGTGGCCATATTTCTTTTCAGCATCTGGGGTGAAGGGGTGTTGTGGTGGCCAGGCCAGTAATAGGAGAGTCTGTGTCATCATATGCACTATTCAAAATCAGCCAGCCATGACAGCTCAGGAATTGGACTCCAGGTTCTCCCACATGAGGGGAGAATTGAGCTTTGTGACCCGCTTCAGAAAAATTAAAGTAGCGACACATGCCTCATTAGCATGACAGCTATGGGAGTGGGCTTGGGATATAATAAAGTGCTGCAAGACCTTGGAGTGCTTCAGTAGGAAAGCTCACAAGTGTAAAATCGATGCTTTTGATACATTAGGTGGTAATGGAAGAAGCACAGCACAGAAGTGGTATGATCAGATGATTTAGTTATAGCTATAAATCTAGTGGCAGTATCGTGGCAACGTGATAGGACACAGCATTTCATAAGGAGCACGGCATAAAGATTCATGCATTAGTCAAGTCTGGTGTTGAAGCACATGTGGGTGGGGGTTGCATTACTGATATAAATGACAGAGTGGTTCATACTGGCAAACACACTGAGCTGGTAAAACAAGGACACTTTGTAGTAAATGAGCGCTTTACACAGAGGTGCCAATACTTCGATTCTGTATAGGTATTTCTGGTATAAAATTGTTGTGGTGAAATGAAAATCAGCACGGATTACTCCGGGTTAAAACTAGTGCTTACGCAGTGACCTCTTCCTTGCCTTACCCTGCCTGGCCAAATGTGGAGATTTTGTAAAAATTCTCCGGAGTCTCGTTTCAAGAGTAAAACTATTACCACTTGATGGTTGTTGTGCTATGTTTTAATGTAAATTGTCTCTTTTTCTTGCTACTCAGTTTACTAACTCCTGCCCAAAGCACCTTAAACAGCAACTCTCCCTAAAACCGAATGGCTACGTGAGACTATCACAAGGATCTACCTCAAGCCATAGAGTTCCTCATTCAGGCATCTTGGTTTTAAATTCATTCTTCCTCTTAAATTACCATCATTTTTGCTCCTCTTCTTTGTCAGTTTTTCTACAGCTCTCTAATAGTGTGGGACAACTGTGGTTGATATAGCTTCACATATGCAATGAATACCCAAAGAAAGAAAGGTCAGGTAAAAACAGAAGGGAGTGACATTGCTTCCTGCCATTAACATATGTTTGATTAGGAAAAATATCATTAGGGTTAGTACGGAGGCGTAGCAAGTCAGAGGAGACAAAGCAGATTTTAGTGTTTTTGTAGAATGAGTTACAGGAATTCTTACTGTTGCTGCCCGTAACTCTTCTGATACACCAATGAAACTTGAAACAAGAGGTCGCCTCAAAGGGTAATAGCTTCCAGCCAAAATGTTCTTCAGTCTACCGGACCACCCGTCCTTTCTTTATCAATGAGGTCAAAATAATAGCAGTGCTTGACGCTTTTACACAGATGGGTAAAATCTATTGTGTCACCAGTAGATATTTCCAGAAACCTAACCCATGTAACTGTTTTTAATAGCAGAAGTAGTTATATTGTGCCTTTCCTGTGTATATCTCAAGCAATTAGGGAACAGTAGGTCTCCTGGTACCTCCTTGAATCAGATAAGTGTGATTATCTCCATTTTACAGAGGTCACAAGTGACTAGCCCGAGGTCACCCAGGCATTCTGCGATACCATCACGGCGGGATTCATCTCCCCTTATTCTCCCGTTTCTGTAACAACCACTACACTATGTTCTCTCCCAAAAGCTACACAGAGACACTTAACACAATTGAGCGCTTTGGTTCAATTGATTTCTGACAGTCTGCAAGCCACTTCCTAGACCTGATTTCACCTGCTGAAAATGGCTTAGTGTGATCAGGAGTTTTCGCCGGTTTACAGACAACCACAATGTTCATGCATCGAATTCATATAAAATACACAAATATGGACAGACATCCAAGTGCTACATCTAGAGATCTGCATGAAATATCCTGTTTGCTAATGGAATGAGAAAGAAACGATTTTCAAACATAGTTGTGAAATTTGCGAAGGCACCTTAACTACCTATTTGAAAATTGTGTCTTAGTTTTTTAGTCACATGAACTTCTGAACAGGGAGTTTAGGCTTGAGCTGAATGTTGTGGTAGCTTCTATTTAAAACAGTTTGCTTTGCTTTCCATTTCTTCTCTGTAAAAACTCTTGAGTGGTTTGTATCAGTGTCAGTCCATGCCAGAAGTTCCTCCAATCCATCTTGGGATAAATCACAAACAGTTCTCCTCTGACTGAGCTGCGGGTTGGTTGCTGTCACGTGGAAAGCTGACTAAAGCCCCTTAATTTATGAAATGCTACGTAGTCCTCAGAAGATTGCCTAAATATTTTACTGCATGTCACTTTTTGTTGGAAACCAGAACCCATATTCGCTGTGCCGTCCATTAAGTTGAACCTCTTCAAATTACTTCTGCTTCTAAATGGGAGTTTGTATGTGCTAACTTTTATCTGACAACTTCAAACACGTCTCAGGGCTCTTGCATCTTTTTCGTTATTTGCCTTCATCTTTGCTTAGCGTAATATTTATGTGCACGATGTACAGATGGTCATAAAGCTTTCATTTTTTTTTTTTTCCAAATTGTTCTTCGCAGGGCACTGGAAGGGGGTAATATTTAAGGTCCTTTTAAAAAATGTGGATTATTTTCATCAGCTCAGAGAGATGGAGGTTTGCATGCTACAATGATTGATAAGTTATTGTGTACAAGAGGTAATGATGACATTTGAAGTTTTACAGAACTAGTTTCCTTCAAGTTTTTCAGCACAGTAGGCATGGATAGCTTATTTCAGATAGACTGAGGAACTGAAGGAAAGAGAAAGGATCTTTAGAGATTGGCATAAGTGACTTGCGTGGCAGAAAGATAATCCCTGAACGCACCTGTGCAGTAGAAACACAACGTGTGGATTAGTTTTGTACTTAATCTGTCACTCTGGCATTCCCTCCGTGAACCGCCTGAGTGGTTTCTGCTGGCCCAGCTCAAGTGTCACTGCAGCTTCAGCAGCAGCCGCGGGAGCGCCGGTGGATTTTGATACCGAACAATGCATGTTTGTTTGTTCATTTTGAGTCTGGTGTCTGAGGTGGAATTTTAATGGCGTGAAAAATGAGGGGAGAAAAGAGAAATTAATAACCCGAGCACTGAAACACAGTGCGCAGTACAATTTCTGAAACTTTGCATTCACATTTGCTGCCCTTTTCACAGGCAGCTCCTCGCCCCGTTCGTTATCCTGGTAAAGTGGAATTCTGCTGTTAGTGTTATTCTGCCAGAGAGCAGAGCGTAAGGGGAGTCTTAAGTGCCTAGTCCAGCAGTTTTAATCCGTCCAGCTAGCTTTTGCACTTAGTGAACTGTAGTTTCTCTTGTATTATAAGTTTCCTTGTGTTTTTCATTTTGCACTTTGAGAATCCAAACTCTGGCACTGGGTGGCTGCATGTCTATAAAAACATGAGTTTTGTAATTTCAGGAAAATTCTTCTTGACTTTCCGAGTGCCCCATATAAAAGGTGGGAAGTGAGAAAAAGGGAAAAGATTATATGGATCTGTCTGTGATTTCTGCCACTGCTGTGCATTTTGGAGGAAATGGCTCACCTGGATGAACTGCTTATTGCAAAAGCCAAACTTCTGGCAGAAAAAAGAGCATTAAATTCCAACCTGCAAACATTAAAGAGAGGAGGAAGAAGAGGGCAGAAAAAGACCTAAGAGCATTGAAGAAAGCTTTGTTTCAAATATATTTGAGTTTCAGATTGGCCTGCTGTACTTCCTGTGGCGTTGGAGTGCTGTAAATTGGAAGCGCTCAGGTTGGAAACAGGTCTGAAGCGCTGATTTCTGAGGCCAAACAGAGTTTGCACTTACTGCCAGAACGGTTTATTCAGCTTGCTGGATGGGAGCCAAAGGAACTGACCGCCCTGTGCGCTGAAACCAGTGCCAGCCAGCCGAAGAATAACATTGCTTTGACTGAAATGGCAACTGTTTGTTTGTTCTTCCAGCGAAAGGGGGAAAAAAAGCAGCTTTTAGTGCTGGTGGTGACAGAGAAGGTTAAAAATCGAAGAGAAAAAAAATAAGATTATTGTGAAAGAGGATGAAAGGTTAGGGGCAATTTTTTCGCCTTGGTTACACTTCTCTGGTTGCTCAGTCTTCACTGGTTTGTAATTAAAAGAAAAGCTTGCTCTTCATTAGTTTTAATATACAGGGTTTTTTCCTTCTTCTGCTAAAATATGGTTAATTTTTCTACGTGATAATTTAGTAATGGGTTACTGGTAATGGTTATAATGTACCAAGCACACTAGGCAGTGTAGGCAATGTCGCAGCAGCATGTGATAGTTGTGGAGGTTACGAGTCAACGGTTTTCATGTGTTAACAGGAGAATACTTCACAGAGTTAATCAGCACTTGAATGTGACTTAGGGCTGGATCGCAATGATTTTAGCAAGAGTTTAAAGTGAGCAAAATATGCAAACTCAGGCATTTTCAGGTCTTTTTTTAAGTGACTCATGGAAAGGCTGGCTTTCCTTCTGATGATTTTGTGGGCTGTCGCATTGTGAGTTTGGGATGGATCACTTCTTGCTCTCAGTCTGTAGCATCCAGCAGCTCCTTACATGCCTTACTGCAGAGCCGTTCCAGTGCTGAAACTGCCTCAGCTGGAGAACTTCTTGCTTGACGCAGCCATTTCGCATGTACTGTTTGACTTGGTCGTCTTGCTTATTTATTCCGAGAGTTTTCATCCCATTTGGATGCTAATAGCTGGCCCGATCTCATGCAAGAGGCAGTGGGAGAGAGCTGGCAGGGAGTCGCTGCCTGCTGGATTGTAGTTGGTCTAAGGTCAGGTTGGCACCACCCAACAACCTCAGCTGGAGCCAAGTTACTGTCTGCGCCCTGTTTGTGCTGCACTCATCCTCAGGGAATGTCCACCTTGCCTTTTTCTGGTTGCTATGCAACTGTCAAAACTGCTTTTTTCCCCCAGCTTGTTAGTGTTTCTGGTAAGACAAACAGGTCCAGTTAGGCGATATTACTGGCGATATTAGTAGCATTTTTTTCTGCATGTCTCAGGGCAAATCCTGCATTTGATTTTGCTAGCTCTAGAGATGTTTGGTGCTTATTTTGGTATGTCAGCCCCTGGAATTTTCCAATTACACAATAACTTCAGTCCAACTAAAAGAAGAGTAAAGTTTCTAGTGCTCTTTATTGTGGAAGACAGGTTTAAACATGGGAGTCAGCTACAGACATTCAAACTGAAGAAGAATAAACAAAATCCGAAATAGGTTATTAAAATATATCTTAATAGTAACTTCAATAACAAATAACATTGAAATATTAACAAATATAATTACATTTTTAAACTTCAGAAATACAAATTTTTAAGAAGTCATGTCAGTCACGTGTTTTTTGGGGGCCCATCTCTTTTGGAGAAGGTTTACTCAACTCTTTTGGGTTGGGTAGACAAGGTAAGGGACAACAGCTGGTAAGGGCAGGGCAGTTAGTCTCATTATTTGAATGAAGCCTGCAAAGAAGAACACGGAAGATGGTATTTTTCATTTCCATTTTCCAGATGCTGCTGGAGAGAAACAGCTGCTTGTGCAGATATTATAAAACTTAGTGGTGATTGCAGAAATGAGAGATGGAGTAGGGAAGCAAGAAAGGAAAGTAAGTTGTTCTCTCATTCCTTTTTTGTCTTTAAATATCTTGGAAGACCTTTATCTTCCCTCTGTATTCCAGGACTACCACCTGGGTGCAGTCTAAACTTGTTTGGTCCTTCCAGCCACCCCATACTGTCAGCTTTCCTTCTGTCTCCCAGTGGGACTTTGGGCCATCTATCACCATATGTGACACTCCAAGGTTAAATCCAAGTTACAGGTTGCCTGTTGGGAGGTGGTTGGTTTGTCAGCTGGATAGTCTTCCTCCCTGGAGAGCATGAACTTGCTCCTGCAATGCCATGAGCAACACTTCACACTCCATCAAATCATATATTTGTGCAGTGATGAACTCCATAACATTACAAAGCATAGCTCAGCTCTGCTCCAGGTGAGTGAAAGGACAAAGATCTGGCCCATTGAATTTATACTGCTCCTTTTTAGCGATGTGCCAGAAGAAGGGATTCCTCCTTGTGCCAGATGTGCTCTGCTTTAGAATTACCATTCTGGGCATTGAGGGGGGAGGCAAAATGACAGGCTAAGCACTAGCATTGCTAATACCTCAAACAAATGTTTTTCCGATTAATTAAAATGAAGTGGCATAACAAGAAACACAGTGTGCGTCCTCAAAAGTGCAAAGTTGTTTTCTAATGGAGCTTCCTGTTAGAGCAAGTACTTTAATTATCTCTGTTTGTGCTCGAAAGCAAATTTGGATTTTTTTTTTTTCTTAGAAATCAGCATTGCTTGATTCCCATTGCTGCTTAAAAGTCAGCAGTGTGAAAGGCAGTTGTCCCTAACCATGAAGTGTGTTTTCCTCTGTGCAGACAGGCTGTTCCCTTCAACCTCCCTTAGGAGTTACCTACGCACAGCTCTAGGTAAAGAACTTTAATCTGTGTTTGTACAGAAGCACTCCCTTGCTTTGCATTGTTTTATTATTTAAACGTAATAAGCTTCAGTAGTTCATGAACAGCACACTGAGCGACAAAGTTGCGATAGTTGGAAAAGCAACAGGTTTTCCTCATTCAATAATGAGGAAATAATTCAAAATAATTCCAATATTCAATAATTCAAAAAAAAAGAATGAAAAGACCCACTGCACTTGTCAGTCATAAAATGGTCCCATCACTATCAGTAGGAAGGGGAAGAGTCATATTGTAACTGGCCAATGCCTTAGACAAAATAAAACAAGATATTAATACTGAAGTGTATTTCTTATCATTGCTAGATTGTAGATTGGGATGTAAATTAATTTGCTAATTGATTTTCTGCGTGTAGAGTGCTTAGCAAATTGCATGCTACCTCCTTCACCATATGCAGCACCGGTTATATATTTTTTGAGTTAGATCAGGTTGTCCTAATAGACTGGTCATGCATTATCTTCTTTGATGCTATCAGATGTTGGACTGGATCCATCTTTGAATGGGAAGCCTCTCAGGAATGCTTGCCGATCTTGCTTGAATTGTTGCTGGTACTTCCTAAACGATCAGTTTTCATTTCCAGTCAGCGCTGAGCCGATACTCCGGGCCAGTATCAGGTGTTCTCTTTAACTGAGACACGAAACCAAAATCTTGACCACTTTTTTGTGGTTGCTTAAAGATCTCTTGTCATCTTTGTAATACATGGGTATCGACTCGTCTGTCCTAGTTACATTCTAATTTCAGTAATTCTATTCCACCCCTTCAGATTTTCCATGTCTTTGCAATTGGTGGAAGTAGGGTTTTTTGTTTTGTTTTGTTTTTTTTCCAATTTGTATTCAAAACTTTGGGTTTACTGTTCAGTGGAGTGAAACATAGTGGACTGGAATACCCAGGAGATAAGATGTGAAAATCAGGTGGTTCTTTTTTATCTTTAGGCCAACGAATCTATGCAGTGCTGTTTCATGGTCTTTTGCAGCTGCGATGTGTTTCACTGCAAGCCCACTCAAATGCTAGTGATGCGTCCCCAGTGTCTCTACCTGCTGCAGAACAGGGTGGGGAAGGGCAGTTAATTAAATTGTCACAAAACAGTATGAGATACTGTCTCTAACCAAATGCAAAGCAGTGTTATCTTAATGGTTGAAAAGCACCTGGCCACTATATTCCCATCATTGCCTTTCATGCAGCCTGGAAAACCTTTCTCACTTACTCCAGCTAAGCTGCCTTTAAAATCCGTGCAGATTTTTGGTAGAAGTTAGTGGTTGTACTGTATATTGAGAGAGCAAATGCCAGAATAGGAAAGTTTCTGTTGTATAAAATAAAATCTTTCTAATGCTCTTGATTATGCATCCCAGCTGTCCTTGTTTTGCAAGTCCAATGATTTGAGTTTTTGTAAAAATGTTTGTTTATTGGTTTTTTCCCTCTCCCTGCCTCGTACACACACCAGGAATTCTTTTTGTATCATAGCTCAGCTTTTATTTCCAGCAAAATAAAAGAAAACAAACAACAGCTAATTGGCTCTTTGTTCTCAATTTTTTGACAAGTGACAAACACTGAGATCATATTGTAGTGCATATCCTGCAGCGGTCATATGGAGCCTGAGTTAGTGAATCGCAAATTCTCTATAATAGGCTCCCACTTATTATCGCACCGCCTGTGTTTGGGGTATTTGTGTTTATACGTGCTATGTCCCAAATGCATCCTCTCACAGTTAAAGGGGTAACCTATACCATATCAAAATTATGTGGAAAACAGAATTCAGCATTTAGACTCAGCTCCTATTTTGTGATTTTTTTTTTTTTTTGCTTTATTTCCTAGCTTTTGAGGCATGAAGGGTTTGAACCTTGTTGCTATGAAATTGTGAGGATTTGGGTAGTACTGCTAAGGCTGCACTTAGCCCAGAATGCCCACCCATGAGACCTGCTGTTGTCTGAGGTCTGTATATAACTACATCAAAATTTGTCCTGTGCTTGCTGTTCTGGAGTGTCTGGTCTACTTGAGTTTATGTCAGAAGCAGAATTCCTATTGTCTTTGTTAAGAATGGAGAAGGCCCAAAGTTTGGGTATTCAGAAAAGAAAGACATTTCCCTCCGTGAGTTAGGGCAGAGTTATTGCTATAATTTTGTCTCTGTCCAGCCATACCTTGTAACAGTCAATGGACATTTTGCTGCTGGGGAGAACATTGCATCTGATAGACCATGTAATTAAGAAATTACTCATTCCATTCTGTTTTCATTCTCCTTTGTGCAGGACAATATGCCCCAGCTATGTTGTTAAACTGGAAGCTCCGATGGAACTAGAGATGAAATTCCACAAGGGTTTAGTTGAAATCCTGCCCTACCATGTCACCGACTTTATTTTTTATTTATCTTTAGCATAAATAGTCTTCATCAGCAAAATTTATTTTTACTAAGATGGCATGATTTTCTCCTTTTAATTTACAAACACCCTGCTTTGTGCCAGTGGGCAGCTTACGTAACCATGTGAATGAACAAGAGTGGATCATCTGAGTTTAATTTAGAGATCCTTCCCCCTCCACCCCCAGAACTGGAGCCGCAACCAGCTATTCCATAAAAAACCATGATGATTATTTTCAGTAATCATTTTTCTGCCCCTGTAATTCTCTCTTTCTCGCTCCCTGTTATGTCTCTGTAAGCAAAGGGGAACCTCTGATGACTGAATGGCGCTTCCTGGGCACAGCCAACGCTGGCTTTGCCCCGCACATTCGCTTACGTTACCTGCTTGTTTAATGAGTACCAGGGAAACAGAGGAGGTTGGGACTTCGCTTGTCGGTTTTGAGCAAACATCACGCTGCAATTTTAGGCTGCAACTCATCTCGGGGGAGTTTTCTCAACTTCCACATTTGCTCCTTGAAGCCATATACTTTGTGTCAGATAACTCAGAAAAAGACCCAGGGGCCAACTAAGCCTTAGCTGGGTACTTTTTCTTTTAAGGGAAAACTGATGGGGCATGTGTGGGGTTTTTCCCCCCTCCTTTATCTACTCAGCTCTGTCTAGACTATGCAGAGACTGTAAATCTTCATTTGCTGAAGAAATCACAAGCGTGGCCTGCTGGTATGTAGTTGGCAAGTGGTAAGCAAAGAATTTTCCTGGGTTGTTGAATCTTAACATTTCATTTTCAGTGTTCAGAACTTTATTCCTTCCTCTTTAGTAAGATTCAGCGTAGAGGCAAAAGTCCTGTGTTCAAACAGCGGCCGTCAGTTACAGTTTGAGTTAAAGAGGGAGGAGGTTTCTGTCCATTTCATTGTGACTGTAAAGGAATGGAAATCTCAGGAAGACCGAGTTGCACAGGGGTTTTGTCATGGTGGGGATGCCAGTACCAGAGAAATGCTGTCCTCATGTTGCCTTTACTTCTCCAGCTCAGTGCCCAGGAAAGTACGTCTTAAGACCTCCTTGGGCACCAAGAGCGACAATTAGTGCTTATGTCCTTATTCTCTGTGCATTCATTGAACATCAAGAGGAATATGGTCATTGCGATGGCGAGAGCCGTCAGGCTGGCCAGATGTGTCTCTCTCCTCATCTTTGCAGATCACCTTCTAGATGTCTGTGTCCTGTGCTTTAACACTTGTAGGTCGAATCTGGCTGCTGAGGCTGGGAGGCTGCGTTGGAGCTGGCATTGCTCCAGCCTTTGCAGCAAGTCCATATCAGTAATCACTAGGAGATTTGATTATCAGGGATTTATCGATACTCACACAGTGGCCTTGCATGAGTTGTCCTGTTGCTTTAAAGGACACTAGAGGACTAGGTGAGATTTATTTACACACATAAAAATGCAGAAAGATTCCCAGGGGGTTTATAAAAAGTGCCTAGCAGGCAAGCAGCCTCGCTTTCCTGACACTTAAAGAGAGGTACCTCGCTGGTACAGACACTTTTATACATTTTACTAAAGGTATGCTTTTCAGAAGTGCCCAAGTGATGTATGAGCCTAAGTCACAGTAACCTTTGGGAACACTTAGACCCTGAAATGCGTGGACTACTTTTGAAAATGAAGCCTAACTTGGGCCTAAGGCTTTCAAGAAAGTACATCTTCAATGCTTTAGAAGTATTAACCTCATCATTTATCTCTTGCACTTTCACATGCTTAAATATCTTTGTAAACCCAGCCCTGCACCCCATTAAACCTGACAATTTACCACCGTGACAATAACTAGCTTCAGCACTTCATACACACAACCTACCAAGTGCTGCTTAAAAGCAAATGAAAAAGAACGAGGAGCTGTGTCCCTACAAGTGTACCTTGTGTCACAAATCACAGCCATAGGGGAGCTGCTGCTAATTTAGAGGGAGCTGTTTCTGTCAGTTCTGTAACGCTGACTGTATGCCATTGAGAGGGAAGGTTAGCCCACAGGAGAGGCTTGCTTGAAGCTATCACAATGATGAAGTGAAATTTAAAATTACATTAGATGTTTGCTTAAGAAACAGCAGATGAGGCCCTGCGGATTCTCAAATCCTCCTTGCTACACTGTAAAATGAAACCATAACCATTTGTTATTCTTCCACTGGCGTCTAGGAAGCCAAAGCAGAAAGGGATGACCTTTTAATGATGCTTTCCGGCTTTTTCAGGGTTTGAATGTGTTACTATTTTTGATTCTATCCAAGGTTCTGGTCATACAACTACATGAAACTGCCTTTTCTTCACTTGAAAGTTTGAAGTATTTTTGGTATTGCATCAGTGAGACCTTAAAGGCGTTTCAGCCCTCCTTCCCAGATTTTGCATGAATATATGAAGTCACTTGAAGTAATAGGGTGAGAGCTTAAATTAAAGTCACTCATAGTGGCACGGGAATTAGCAAATGAATTTGGAAACAGGAGCTCCGATTGCTCTGAAACTCAGCTGATGTGCTGAGCAAGAGGGCCTTCCTTCTTTGAAGGAATATCGCTGTTGACATAGCTTACCTTGTAAAATACAAATTAGGGCTCTAAAGCTTTAAATGGTTTAAATACAGGTTTGCAATTCCCCCAATGATCGCAGTATAATTTTTCCCATCGCCAGGCTAATTTTAATTAGGTTTGGAAATGGAGACTTCTCAGTAAAATAGGATCCCATGAAGGGCCTTTGTTTTCTCAGTGTTGTGACTAAAAATGGCACATTTTGCTCTAAGGTGATGTGTAGCCAGCCAGCGTTTTCTAGGTTGTGAACTTTTGACACCAATGAGAATAATTCCTGCCAAACAAAAATCTTTTGCTGTTCAGATTCCTTGCATGACTGTATTCATGCAAACGTTCCTCCTAGTCCAACATGAAGTAGTGTATTATCAACCATTATAACACAGTCATCCTTCTCTCCTTTCAGATCATTAGCATAGGTCCAACAGGATAGAGGACCAATTTCCATGATAAAGAAAGTCCTCTCCCATTTAATCACTTACCACCAAATGAACCATTTAATGCCACATTCAGACCTATTGTTTGAGGATTTCCCAAGGCTCTCCTTGATCCACTTACACTCCCTTATCTGCCTTTTGTCTCTTGTAAACCTGCTTGCTTTTTGTAAGGGGAGGGGTAGGGGGGGGAAGGAAAAATCAAATCAGTTGCAAGAGCCCTGCAGCTGTTTAATTAAACTTTTTTCCACCCCTTCAAAAGTTGCTTGAGTTTTCTTGGAGTTTCTTCTTAGCAGCGTCTAATCACTATAATTTAACAGATTCTGTAATTACCTGCCTCACATGGAAATGGCTTGATTGCTGCTTCTTTGTCCGATCTAGTTCAACTTTAAATGACAGCTGAATTTATTCTAGATGAATGGCTTGTGCAGTGGGAGCCATGTCGGGGTGGTCTAGATTTATTTGCAGCCTTAAAAGCTTCTATAACAAGAGGAAAACATAGTTCTAAGTTCACAGAAGAGTGGAATGCAAGACTTCTGTATTTATATACTGAGGACCGGCTCCTCTAACCTTTGCTTTGAGTAGAACGTTTGGGGGTATATGGGAAGTAAATTCTATTCAACGAGAATAAAAAGTTGTGGAATATGCCCCAGAAGGCGTATGGAAACCACCGTTACTTTGAATAATGATTCCACGCTCTCTGACAAATTCAGGGATATGGTAACAGTGTTGTTTAAGCCAGGAAATTGAGCATTTGACTCCAACTGTATTTAACTTAGTTCTGGCTGTGCCTAAATAGCGCTGTCTGTGTTCAGAGAGCCACAGCTGCCATCGGTATGTTCGTGCAGCCCTCTCCAGCAGTTCCAGTCTGGTTATGTCTGTACTTGGAACTGAAAATTTCCTGGGCACTAAGGCCAGGTGTTGAGGAGCTACCTGCATCCATGCAAGTAAATCTGCTAGCCTAGAAAACAGGGTGTGCACAGGCCATTAGGCATTGCTCCTGGACTGTGATGTCTCTTGAATCATCTGTGGCCAAAACTATAGCAGAAAATGCTGGTGATATCGTCCGCCCCACTAACAGAAGCGGTGTGACAGTGGGTGTGCGGTCAGACATCACATTGGTTAAAGCTGGACTGGGTGATGGGTTTCTAACATGTGCTTCTTTCAATGTTATCGAAAGAATAGGAAATGCTTTTGTGAATGCGTAAGTGAGCGGGAACGTTGTTTTCTCCACTGTGCATTAATTGTAGGTAAGGTAGGAATGGTACAGGAGAGAACAGATATTCACAAAAGAAAAAATGAAATAGAACAATCGGTCCCTTCAGTTCCCGTTGCAGCATTATTTCCTGCAGTCCCATTTTTATATATTTTGTACTCTTTTGTTTTTAATGTTCAAAGCAATGAAGTTTCCTTTAAACATAATGTGGAATTAGATAACATTAAAAACACATCTGAAGATGCAGAAAAACGACAGTCCATGCTTATAAACTAATACGTAAAATAATATTTATTTAAAAACTGTGCTCCCTAGGACAGCCTCATTTCCTAAGGGTCTCAAGGGGAGCACAATCATACAGTATAATCTTGTTAATTTAATATACGTCAGTGCAATGCAAACAATAAATACAGAACATTCAGACTAGAAATTGCAGTAACTATATTAAGCAATCACAATTTCAGTTCATTATGCACTGACAAGCTTCTTAAGATAAAGATATACTATTTTCTTTAACTCAAACAATATGTCACATTTTTAGTAATAATAATATTTAGCAATCACATAGCATGATTCATCTTCGAAGTACTTTAAAAATAATAGCATTTTAATCCCAAAGACGTGCGTAGGTAAATATTATTAACCTATTGCACAGATGGAAAGATTTATATGGGTTAAATAGCTTGCCTCGGACTACAAGGATAGTCGCAGTCAGTGGTGAGAGGAGGACTCATGCTGCCCTGGTTTATGTTTAGACCTTTTTTGATTAGTAATTTGCTGGAGGAATCTCTGGGGCCATTCAGCGTCTTCCATGATTTGTCCCCAAACTCTATACATTTCTGAAGCTGTACCCATTCTTCACTGTTGTTTTTTTTTTTTTTTAGCTGAGTAGGCCTGTATATCTCCCTTTTTATGCAAACGTAAGTCTTCCTGGAAGGCCAATTATTTCTTGACTTAGCATTAAAGTAGCTGTTTAGATAAGAGGAGAGATAATTCCCCTGATTAGTATCTTTGGATTTATTTTTCTTATAACCTTGTAAGAAAATCTAGCCAGTTCTCTGTCTCTCCCCTTTTTCACCCGTGCATGTCTTGAGATACAAATTCAGGATTAACGTTTCTCTTCATCTTTCCTTTATCAAATGTTTATTCAAGCAAGGGAAACAAAGAGGCATGGTTGTAAGCTCTAGGACACCTACTGAACCTTAGACCTACTCCTGCAGGCTTGCAGAAACGATTATGTGGGAGATTATTCTTTATTTGGAGCTCTCTCTGAGTGAATTTTACTTTCTTAATAGCCCCACATCCAGTTTTCAGGCACTGCCTAGAATAAGAACATAGTAAAAGTAGCTGCCTCATGGTATTCCCAGGAATCCTTTTGACAAAAGGATTAGTCCACATACTATAATGGATTTACATGGTAAGAAGGGTGACCAAGGACCAAAGTTTTTTAAAATTCAAGCAGAGCTGATGCCAGTCTTGCAGTTTTGAAATCAGTATGGAAAAAGGAAGGCTACATTTAAGACCAGCTAGAATACATTTCAGGATTGCTTATCTGTATTTACTATGCAGATACTGAGTAAGCAGTGAACGAGGAGTATGAAAATGACATTTTAGGTCAAGAAATGCTATTAAAAAAGCCTCATAAGCACGCTTTATATCTTTTTTCTGTTTTGTACTTGGACGCAAGTCATGTCCCATCAAGATTTTTTGACACAGAAGAGCCCGATTTTCAGAGTTGATCAATACCCCCATTTCTCAAAACTCTCAACAGGAGCTGACTTGTCCTGTGTTTCAGTGTAGGAGACCCAATAAGCGAGAGGCTCAGTCATGTAATTAAACTTGGGTTGTACATGAGTTTGTGATCTTGTGCCGCTGAACTTTAATAAATATAATAACTATTTCCTTCACGCAAAAGCAAACTGTACAGGCACTCACAAAAAAAGTTTTGATGGCACTCTTCTTGTTCTAGTTATTCTTCAAGCATTAAGAGAGTTACCTACATCAAAAATATGAAATAAGAATGGTGTTTTAGGTTGATGGCTACAGAGCATTGATAGCGTGCTCAGAATGCACTATACAGCGAGGCTTTTTCACTCTATTCATCCTTGTGTTGGCATTGAGAGCTGCTGGGGACAATTATAGAAATATTACCACTAGCCTGTAGAACTGGACATTTATAGATGGGTTAAAAGACAGCAGAATTAGACGACTATGAAATACTGAATTTAGGAGTGGTTGTTAGCAGGTAATAGGGTAGAGGAACATTGTGTCTGGCATATGATAGAAAGATGGTACATAAGGTAAAGTTGATGAAATACAGCTGAGGAATAAGACCATGATTTACAGCAATATCTATACTATTATTTGAAGTGTTCCCTTCAAAATAAGTTTTATATCTTCCAAAAGTGTAGGAATATGGCAATGCAGATGTCAGAGCTGATGGTTGCCTGCGGTTACCAGTGCACAGCTTTCATGAACTCCTCAATGCCTGTGACCAAATGCAGCATCTGGGCTTTCCTGTCTATGCTGCTTTGCTTTACTTGCGTTCTTTTATTCCTTTTCTGTTTTCTTCTAGCCGCCTTTTTTTTCGGGCTCCTAAACCCACGGAGAATTCCCTTCTGCCTACTCAGAGCTTTGCACCTAATACTGTTTATCGCCGGCTCTTTGTTAACTCCTTCCACTGACTTTCCATTACTTGCTTTTCAAGCCCCAAAGGATTGCTCAGAGCCTTGTCCTTGACCTTGTTCCCTGTAAGCTAAGCCTTCCAGTTTGCCAGTAATGCCAGCTGCAGTGCCACCTTCCCCTGCAGGTGCTCCTGTCCTGGTGGCTTCAGGATACCTGCCCAGGTTAGCCGTGTTCACTAACCCACCTCCTTCACATCCTTGCTGAAAAAACATTTCAGACATCTGTCCTCAAGAAGCTAGTTTATCCCCTTGTCCAAGTAAAATCTCATAAACGCCAAGTTTATGAGTTGCAAGTCGTTTATGGGTTGCAAGTCATTTATGTAGTCAAAAAGCACAAGTTAAGGTGGTTCCTGTCATTTTATAAAAGCATCTAATAATGTTTGGGTCTCTCCATTATCTGTAGAAGCCTAGAGAACTGGCTGAGAGTAGAGGGCTACTCTGTAAGTGTCTAACACCGACATAATCATTTGACTGTCATAGAATCATAGAATCGCCTAGGTTGGAAGGGACCTTTCAGATCATCTGGTCCAACCATCAACCCAACACTGACAAAAACCATCACTAAACCATATCTCTAAGCACTACATCTATCCGTCTTTTAAATACCTCCAGGGATGGTGCCTCAACCACTTCCCTGGGCAGCCTGTTCCAGTGCTTAATAACCCTTGCAGTGTAAAAATTTTTCCTAATATCCAGTCTAAACTGCCCCTGATGCAACTTGAGGCCGTTTCCTCTTGTCCTATATAAATGGGACTATATAAATGTCACTGTGTCTGTTCCTTGGATTTTCGATTAGTAATCTTAACTTTTACTTAAAATTTAACTAGAAGTTCTGTAGGACCTCAGCTTTGATTTTTCTGTGACTTACAGTAGCCCTTGAGGAAGTCCAGCCTGCAAACTTTCTCAGTGCTTTGCAAGCAAGGGGAAACTGGAGCAAGGGCAAACTGAAGAGCATCACATCAACCCGAGGGGCATGGTCTTTAGCGACTGAGTGCCTGCGATTGACTGTAACCACTATGTGCTTGAGATACTGGGCGAGTATAGCCCAGTGTCACCAGTATGGCTGAGCTTCTTGCTTGCTGCTGGGTAGTTCTGCGGTCTCTGTCAGTGAAGTAGTATCTAAGCACTTCACATGAATGTGTTTATCTTCTCACTCACTGGCTGAGACAGGACAGTGCTGGCAGTAGGACTGGTACCGGTGTAGCCTCTGCAACACGTTATGAGCAGGTCTGATTCCCTCCAGCAGCGAGCGGTTTTATGAAGACCCAGTGTGGATCTAACTCGCGTCTGAATTATACCAGCACCAGTCTGCTGAAGTTAACAGATTTATTCCAGACTAACGTTAAGTGTGCCACAGATCAGATTTGCTCTCACACAGAATTCATTATACCATCAATTCTTCTGGTCAGACCCAGTAATAACTATGCAAGTTACTATAAAATATGATGCAGTATGTGAAATAGCTCCACAGTGAAAATTGCTACAGTAACATACAATTAGTCTGTGCATTGGCACTGAATAGCAAAAGGATGTTGAAACAAAACCCAAACTCTGCAGGAACGGAGCCATTTAACATCTCTGAGAAATACCTTGCAGCAGCACTTGTTAAATTCCTTTTCAGCCGTAGTTTCCCCTGTGTGTGCATGTTGTACTAGTTTTTAAGAAATACTGTTGCTCAAGGGCCTACCTTTAAAAATGTTTTTCAGTGGATGATAAAAATAATTCTGTAGTTGTCGTTAGAGACATGGAGTGCTGGATCAAAACTTAATTAAAATATTTAGCACCATAGAGATAATTTTCTATGTTCTAAAATTGCTGATAAACGTAGAAGTCCTCATTATTGAAACTTTTCAAACCTTGATACATTCTCAAACACTTTGACTTAGTTTAGATGGAAATCTAAATTTTCTTCTCACTTATTCCTCTGCAAACAGGTACCTCCCACAGAGGCAGGACTAGGATTTTGACATTCTGACAGCAGCTTCAATGCTATGATGTAGGTGCCTCAGGGCCACCACTGGCTGGTGAAAGAAAATGTGAAAGAGATCGGGAGGGAAGGAATGGCATCTTGAGGCTTCTGCAGACTCTATTCTGTCTTGGGCTGCCTTGGTAGAATAATTAACCACATTCCAATCACATACACTTGGGTAGAGCCAGTAAATCAATAAATCGTCTTTACTTCAGTTTGACTTCAGATGTTTTATTGGTGATGGTATGTTCAAACAAGTCAGTTTAGCTCTCGCTGCCCAGGTTATGTTAGATGGTTTATAAAGTTAAACTTGTAAACTGGGCATGCTTGATGTGAACCTATAAACAGTGTTACTTTCTACCTGAACGCTGTTGCAAGTATTCCAAAATACCAATTTAAAGCAATTCTATGAATGCATTTCTCATTCCAAGAGAACACAAACGTATGTAATAGTGTATAATGCAATACATTTTCACTTTCTTGACTATGTATTGTATACTTCTATTTTCTACACCAAACGCATCTCACTTTGGTGAAAAATAAAATACTTCCACTTGTGCTAGTGATACAAAGTCGTGGCACATCCATGCACTCATTTTGTAAAAGTTCTTGCATTTTCTCAGACTAAGAGTCTTCACAGAAAGAGCTGGTAATTACACTTGTCACCCTCTCACTTGGCTACAGCTGCAAAGATATAATACAGTAGCAGACTCATGTTTAAAATGGCATTGATTCAACTGTAACTCCCAAAGGTCACCATCATTAAAATCTAGGGCATGAGTTTTACACATGTCACTAAGATCACCCAGATGAAGAAAATAATCTACAGGGAAAGCGATTTCAGGAGCCTGTAATTCTCCCAGCTTTCAAGCGCTGATTATATAATGCCTAAGCTAGTGGGGGCTGCAGAAAATAGAAATATATGAAAAAGAAAGCAAAAAATATGCATGAGGTCAGTCAAGGCAAATAGAACTTTGTTATAAGGTCAAGGCTGTCCCTGGTTTTCAGTGCCTGGACTTTCTCATGTTTTCTTTCATCCTGTAGGACAATATTGAGCATTATTGTTCATATGATAATGACTTACAGATAACAGGGAACTGGCACATGTAGTCGCTGAGCCTCTCTCCATCATATTGGAAAAGTCATGGCAGTCAGGCAAATTCCCCAGTGCCTAGAAAAAGGGAAACATCACACCCATTTTTAAAAAGGGTAAAAAGGAGGACCCTGGGAACTGTTGACCAGTCAGATAGTTATGTGCCTGGTGAGATCATGGAACAGATCCTCCTGGAAGCTATGTCAAGGCATATAGATGAGAGGGAGGTGATTAGAGACAGCCAGCATGGGTTCACAAATCGTGCCTGACTAATCTGGTGGCCTTCTATGATGGAGTGTCTGTGTTGGTAGGTAAGAGAAGAGCAAATCATAGAATCATAGAATCATAGAATCGCTTAGGTTGGAAGGGACCTTT
>VYZM01005643.1:250042-279496 GCA_013398915.1 Dromas ardeola | reverse complement strand
TGTTGCCAGAGGGACTGTATTAATTAGTACTGGGATATTTAGGGGTGGAGGCGTTATGAATAGACAGACAAACATATGCACCAGATAAACTACATCATTGCCCTTCCGTCATGGTACTTCCGTGAACAATGTGCGGCATTGCTGAGAGGTGTCTTGACAGATTCATAGTTTTGATTTTCTTTTAGTGGCCTCTTCAAGTGTTAATAAAAATATAAAAGTTTTATGTCTGTTTCAGAATTATTTGGAGCGCAGCCTTCTGCCATCGTGCTTCCGAGAATGTCAAATAGAACCTGAAGGGAAAGGTCATGGAGCCCAGCTCTCACAAATCAGATTCCTGTGCCAAAGGGAATAAGGTTTTCCACCTGTGCAGAGAGATTTTACGCTTAACTGCACCCATGGTTTTCACCAAAGGAAATCAGTCGGCTTTTGTATACGCAGTGGATGGGGCAGGGGACGTAGGTATTAATCAGTGTGACAGACATCATGTCAGTCACAGCTGTCAGATAGAATTGTCACCAGTTTATGTTGGGCTTTGGAGGTATTTAACAGAAATGTCTTTGTTAAAACTTAAAAGGCAGCAAAAAAAATAAAATTAAAAGGAAGATGGTGTAAGGAGGGGGTAACAAAGGAAAAACTGGCAAACTAGTTCTGTGCTGTGCAGTGGCTCTGCTTTGTGACATCTTAGTGGCAGTAGGTACAGAAGTTGATCCAAAGTCATGAAAAAATCTGCCTTTGCCAGCAAAGACTTGAAATAGGTTATTTCAGTTGCTGCCAATGTGAAATTTCCCTATTTCTTTAGAGTAAATAATTAAAATCATTAGTGCTTGTTGGCATTGTGCTACACCACATCATGTCACATTCCATAAGCACTTTGCTGTGAAATAACGGAATTGTGCATTTCCAGAGACCGATTCATTCACAAGCCTGGGACAAGTGAAAACAAAAAGAAAGGGACAAACCCCTCCTTCAGATGTCCATGCTGTGCAGCTCCCTGGTGGCTCTGGGAATTACATGCCCCTCGGAGGTTGGAATCAAGACCCAAAGCTTGCAAGTTAACACTGAATACAGTAAATTTTTTAAATGTTTTTGCAGCATAATGATCTTTCACCCTGGCCACTAAGAGTGCATACCTGGTCCTGTCACCCAGTCGAACTGCATGGAAGTTGTGTCGCTTCTTAATTGTAAAAGGACAGTCTCTGGATCTAATAATTATATAAAACAGACTATTTCCTCAGCTGCTGTAAACAGTCAGCTTTGCTGATGGAACTGGGGATCTGTCAGTCCTGTTTGTTTGTGTACAGCTAAGTCACAACAGCGCTGCAGTTTAGATAAGATTTTTGAAGGGCGTGAGCAAAATACCGACTGTTCATTTTATTTTTAGGGAGAAACAGGCAAAGATCGGGTCTATATTACAAAGCTTTTCCAATATAGATATATGAAAAAAAAAAAAGCCAATAGTATTTGACAGAGCCGTGCTGGCAAAATCCTGAGTTTATTCACTATTACAGCAGCCAAAGGCACCTTTTGTGGATGTACTTTAGTAGTATGTACTTAGGCACACGTTTTCAGAAGTACTGACTTCCTACATCTCTTACTTAGAAAAGAGAGAGCTGCAGGCTCCCAGTCCTTCAGGAGGTAGGTTGCAGTTTAGGCACATGTGTTTAGAAACATTCCATGAGAATGATTTGTAGCAACTCAAAATCAGAGCACGGATGCATCATCTTTCTCTCAAGCCAATGGATTTTCTTGCCTCACATTAGGGTGCTGTCCCCCATTAAGATGCAGTGGAAGGGGGTTATCCTCAGTCACTTAGCTAGAAGGGCGCTCATGGAAGCCATCTGCTGTCAAAATGGCACAGCAAAGTGATCTGAGCATCCTCCTGAAAATTAAGAGAGTTGTAATTATGGGTTTCCAGACATGAGAACCCAGACCTGAGGGGCTGAGGGCACAATGTGGGTGATGGCAGCATCTCACCAGAGTGGTGAGGCTCATGGTCAGTTTTTGTGTTTGGAGCATTTCTGAGAGGGAAGGAGCTATCATGATGCATTGTTTTATATAGAAATATGTGTTTATTTGTTTGTTTATAAGCCTAGATCAGAAAGGCCATCAGTTCAACAGCTTGAGCCTTCAAAGGCTACTGTTGCCTCCAGTGTATAGTATCAGGGTAGTGAAAGGTGTTCCTTTTCAGTAAGCCCAGCAGAAAATCCAGAGTCTCCAGGGCTGCAAGAAAATTGCTTAGTAGAGCGCTGTAGAGGCTACTTTCCCATGTTTCTAGTAACTTATTTAAGAACTTAAATATGTTATTTAAATTTGAGTAACTCATTTACACTCTGCTAGATATTCTGGGGTTTTTTCCACTTTCCTCTGAGACAATGATTCTTCATAAACTGTCAGAGTCTAAATAGTAATTCTCTGCCTTAATTTTATTACTCTGTGATTCCCTTTTATTAGGTTAAATAATGAACACCATGGGTTAAAAGTCTGCATATCATCCTTTGATAGTGACCAGGACCTTTTTAAAAGCATTACTTATAGAGTGTTCAATTCAATCAGATGCGTACTGATGAAAAAACAACCACCCAGAGCTCTCCTTGACTATGTAGAGCCAAAGCTTGACAGCCTAGCATCAAACAAAAAATTGATTTAAAACCCAAAAGTCAATATTTTGCTTTTGCAAAGGCACTTTGGCACTTGGGAGGAAAGTTTGCATGTAATGTACACATTTGATGAGAAAAATGCAAAAGAGATGGCTTGTTTGGACTTGATGTGGTGCACCTGTTGATTTCTATAAGCAGTAAAACCAATGAAGTGCTAATCTGTGCAGCTAGAGAGGAGCTGCAACTAGTTTTACATGTGCACACATACCATCCAGGTGGGCCTGACGTTCGCTGTAATTCATCTAAACAAATGAAGTTACTTTATAGGTATAACTGGAAATGTTTCAAAATAAAGTCCTCATAGTTTCCAAAGCCTAGACTTGTCAATCAGTAACAAGGTGCCATTTTACTTGCTGCCTGGTTTCTAGGTCCTCCATTTCCACTTGCTGCTGGTTACAGCCTTTTGCGAGAGGAAGACTGATTGCACTTTTTACACATTGTACACTGCTGGAGTTCAAGTTTAGATTTTGATTGTTACAGAGTCCTTTTTTCACTGGTCCTGCTATATGTAGCTTTACCAACAGTGTCTGAAATAGCTGTGGGTAGTGGCTGGAGACATTCACAGGGACACTGTAGGTAGTGTTGTCATGAGAATTCACTACGGTTTTTATGTTCTGCAACTTTTTTGGTAACCACTTACTGTATCACTGGTTATTTCAAATCCAGTGTCCAAGTTGCATTTTTAGAGAAACACTCAAAACTATTTACATCTGTATAGACGTTTTCTTCCATTAAATAGTCTCCAGTGCTTGTGAGATTTTTCTAGATGAAAGACTGCACCAAATTTATAATACAGCTGTGCACAGGAAGATTTTTCTTTGGCTTTAATAATCCATAAAACATGGTGAGTTGCGTGTCTATGCATATAGCATGATAAAGTACCAGTGAGATACAAGGTTGTAAAGATTGGGATTCAAAGAGGTCAACTTCGAGAAGACTCATTGAACTCTCTAGAGAAGACTCATAGAATACTCTCTAGAACCAGGACATACATGCTGCCAATTTGAACTGCATGGTGAGGACTACACTTTTCTCTGGTGAGAGTCCTTGATGGAGCAGCAGCTCCCTATTATGCTGTTACTTAAAATAAAATAGAGAGAAAACATCAAGGTAGCTTTCATATTGTTGTTTTGTGACTTAATGGATATTATATATCAGTTCTCTGTTTTCTTTTATGATTCACTCTCATTTTGTGGCTTAGCTTTTTGAAAATCAGCAGCACAAGATGTTGCTATAGCAAAAGATGTATTTCACACTCCTCTTGATGGTAGGAGAAGTTAGTCCTAAGTCAAATTAAGTGGATATGCTTCTTAAGGAGAGTTTCAGTCACTTAAATTGTATCACTTATTCCAGTTTTTAAGTGCTAATGAGGGAAAACAGAAATCTCTCTGCAACTAAATCATCTGAATACTGAGTGACCTGTTTCACTCCATCTCTGTCACCATCCTGCAGGGTGGCTTCCTCGTCAGACTCACTGTCCCATGCAGACAGAGCCTGTTGTAGGACATTCCTTGAAGGAGGAAATTCTCCTTTGGATTGCAGAATATCAGTAGCAGCCCTGAGATGGACCTGGTTGGTACGACAGAGGTGCCACCTTTGCACATTGCTTCAGCGCAGTCCAGATGTTGCACATGCAGCTGGATTCTATGCAAATAGGAGAAAAGCTTGGTCTGCAGTTGAGTTCATAGAATCATAGAATTGCTTAGGTTGGAAGGGACTTTTCAGATCATCTAGTCCATCTAGTTGATCCTGGCTGTCACCAGAAGCCACCAAGGTACCCTCTGAGCAGACAACATCTCCCGTTCTGATTTTTATCCTCATATTTTTCCATTATCTGACAACTTGGAGGTTAAATATTCTGCCTGCTTTTCATTTTGCAGATGCCGTCATTGGCTTGCCATGTGTCTGACAGGGAGCCTGTTTCTGACAAGCTGTCTTACTTTTAACAGCAAACTCTCTGTGTCCCCCACAAGGGTGCTGGGGACAACCTAGTTCAGTCTTTCGTGGTCCACCTGACCTTAGGTGGCTCATCAGATTAATTAGGGAAGGCACCCCAGGTCCCGTAACCAATGGCACCCAAAGGGACAGGGAGCCTCTGAAGGTAATTTCAGCTGGCTGGGGGTGTGAGTGCCGTGAGTGTACATCTGCAGCACATTGAAACATGGTCCTGGAGATGAAGCAAAGCTCTTAGCGGCTCTGTCAGTTGAATGCAGAGTTCATTATTTTAAAAAAAGATTGTTTTCTCTGCAACGGGGTGGGGGCGGGAGGGAGGATTTTTCTCTGTGTGTGGGTACAAGCGCAATTGCCCAAAGTCACACTGCCAAGTTAGTCACACGGCTACTGTGGAGTTTAAGTTCAAGGGAGCAATGAGTGATTCATTCCACCTGGCACTCTATGCAGTGAGTAAAGAGAAATATTTCCTGTACCTAACCCAGACACCAGTCAGGCATCAGGCTGTCTGAATATGTGCAGACATACAAATGACAAATGTGTGGAGGAACAGGAGAAGCTGGGAAAAAAAGATGAGAATGTATTTTTCACGCTGAGGTTAGCACATTTGCCCTGAACACAATCCCAAAACCTAATGAATCAGAAAGCGTAATTGTTACATAGACTAATTTCAAAACAGTACTACTCATTAAAGATTAAGGGAAAGAAAAGGAACATGGGGTTCAGACCTTTTATTCAAATTTTGTCATATTAGCTCCTCATTGGTAATCTTTTTACAGTTCACATTTATTCAATACTTCATTCACAGGATTCTGTCAAGGTTCTCTAATATGTGCCAAGTACAAGCTTCATTAACTGAGTTATCTTTCAGCTCTGCGTTATCTGTGGTTACCAAGCCAATGTTAGTCAATGACATTTTAATGTTAAAAAACAAACAAAAAAGCAACACAAAGGCAACTAGATGTCTATTGGTGTTTTTCACAATCGGATTTCCAATGTTTCATTACATTTGAATGCTTACATATTTCATGTTTGACATGCTTTGGAGCCCCATTAGAGAAAATGAGGCTTAGAGGGGTGTTCGTTAAGTTCTGAGCTATTTAGACTTCCACGATGACAGCCTATCTTCTAGAAATGTCGAACTTTATCTCTGGAACTCTATTTCATTGGGACATGGTGTCCAAGACTGAGAGGACTCCTTGCTGTTAACAGATCTCTTTTGTTGTCCCTTCAAAGCAGAAATCATCCCGTAGGCTTGACTCTGGAGGCTATTGGAAATTTGCAGGGGGTGGTTGTTTTACGAGGTGTTTTTTTTTATTCCTCAGTGCTTTGTTAGCATAGCTGGCCCTTCTGAATAGCATTTCTTGGGTTTTTCATTCTGACAACAAGTAGAGAGGGAATGATAAACTCCATGTCTTTTTGGAAACCAAAGAGGAGAACTGCGAGGAGGAAAATTTGGAAAAGTACCTCCTTTTGAGTAAGCCAAGGTAACTCCCAAATAGTCACAGTTAGCTTATAGTTGCTTAAGAAAAGTCTTGGGGAACCTAGTACAAATTGTGCAGAGGCCACAATGTCCTGCTCATCTATGAAGTCTTCTGAATTCCTGTGTTGCTGTTGCCCCAATAAAGACTTGCTGTTTCCCCTGTATCCCACCTATGTGGTGGGATCTGCAAAAATTCAGTGCTGCCTACAAATATACAGCATTTATATATAATATATAGCCAGATAATCAGTGCATCTTCCCACTGTATAAGATTCACGCACGTACATGATGTAAGAGAGCCACGGCAGCCCGCATTAAGGTTCTCCTTCCTGTGGGGAAATATAACCACACACTTTATATCACTCAAATATTATGGAACAAGTTAAAAAGAGTATGTTCAAATAAGGGGACAGTTGCAATTTTAGAAAACCAAGAAGGAAATCACTTTGTGGACTTCCCTTATCTTTTGCAAATCCCGTAAGATCTTTGGTGACCGCAGAGGGTAAGAACCTCAATAGTTTTGTCGCATCAAGAAAATCCTGCACAGCTGCAGTAATTTTCAGTAGGAAGATTTCATAGCTTGTGCTTTCATCTACACCTTTTTTCTAATGTTCCTTAACTTGAGAAGAAGATAAAAAGGGATCGTAAGGCAAGGGAAATAGTTACTAATCCTAGTCAAGGTATATTAAATTCAGTGATGCTCAGACATTACGTTCAGCATTTGTATATGAATGAAATTAAAAATATTCTGGGAGGAAAAGCTACCTAAATGTCAGAAAAAAAGAAATACAAGCTATAAAATCCTGTGAAAAATCACATAGACCAGAGTAAAATAGATGTGCTGTCTTTACTTAGCAAAGAAATCACAGAGGGTATGCAAATAGAGAATGAAAATGACAGTTTTTTACTTGATTCGAAAGCATTATCCATAATAGCATCTGCAATGTGTCTGCAATAATAGGGTGTAAATTGGAATTTACATAACAGATCTTTGGAAACAGGCTCTGAGTCACAGTCTGAAATTGCTGTCTCCAGTAGGGAAAGTCAACCGATAGCAGGAGAACTTCACAAACCACCTATGGCATATTCCAGGATTCACCCATTGCCCCCCTTTCCCGTCTGCGCAGAGTATTCATCTCAGGCATCAGTTGTAATAAAAACTCAAGTAACTGGTCTTGGAAACGTTTGGTGTGTTGCTCCTGATTAGAGAAGTCATTTTCTCTCAGATGAATTAAGTTCTTGTGAACTGTGATAGATTGACAGCCCTAAAAACTGGAAATCCTCTATTTGTGTTCATCTCTCTCAGCCTGGAATTAATACACTGTTCCTGTCTTCCTTTGTCTGCAAGCAGGCATATTCCCGAGACTGTAGTTTTTGGTGCATCCCGTGACTATCTTCCCGTGTTCCTCTGCCTCTCAGCAAAGAGGGCTTAGCCAAGCAGTCATGGCTGCTGGATGTTGAGTGGGAAAATGAGTCACCAAATTAACTAAGCCAGCCGTAGGATTCTTCCACTGTTGTTTTTATTACCTCCATGGTCAGGGCTTCTGTTAAGCAGCGGTCCCCAGTAATACCCAGTCCAAGGATGGTTGGGTGCCTTGATTCACATGGTGCTGCAGAGCTGAGGTCAGACCTGATTTTGTTCTGATATTCCTTGTCCGTACAGTCCATGGTCATTGCTCTGTCCTTCCCTTTAGTTTGCTGGCTGAATTTTTCAGGGCTAACAATTATTAAATCAGAATTCAGTATGGCATTATTAATTTTGGGTAAGCTTTCCTAGGTCAGACTTACGGATACTTCGTTATATTCCTGGGAGTAATCTACCTGCCCAAGTGTAGATGACCAGTATGGACCTGGTCTAGTGGGAGGTGTCCCTGCCCATTGCAGGGGGGTTGGAACTAGATGATCTTTAAGGTCCCTTCCAACCCAAAGCATTCTATGCTTCTATGACCTCTTTTTTTGAGCTTCTTGTTCTCTATTGTACTCATATACAATAGAGAGAACACCACTTTTAAGGTGTTCCTCTGACCGTTTTCAGGGTATAGGGTAAAACGAATTGGGACCCTAAAAACAGTCAGTTCTGCCATGAAATATATAGCCCTAATCCCACGTCTAACCTCACAAAGCCAGAGGTGGATACAAGTTCAGAGTAATGGCACCTTTGTAATTAACAGCACCCTTTTTTTGCTAGACCACCTCAACCACCCTAAGGTTTTGGTTTAATCAGCCATAGTTAATGGCAAGGTAGTGTGAGTCAGCACAGGGTGAGGAGGGAAGGGATAGGACGTAGCTCACACATCTTTATATTTTATGTGTCTAAATATCCAAGAGGCTACAGGGATATCGTAAATGTTCCACTCCTGAATCCAAGTCCTAATCCAGATTTCAAAAGTGTCATTAAATGTCACGGTAATTTTTGATACCATTCATTGTAATTTAGGACTGTGTACAGTTTGTTCAGTTCTGAGCTCTCTAATTAGTACATGAGTGCTACTTTTTCATGGTACAGAAGTCTGTCTGGTAAGTATTAGATTGATACCATAAACATTTTTTTTAGATAACGCATCAGATAGCGTTGTGCGTTAATAACTTAGAAGCTTAAACCTACTAAAATCAGAGAGGAATAAGTTTCCTGTATCCCATATCCAGTGTGCTGAACTGTCAGTCTCCCTCCAGTTCCATCAAATATTTTAGTTTTTCTTCGTTTCCAGAAAACATGTGAAAAAATATCCTTGGTAGTTAATTAAAAAACCTAAAATACTAATATAATCAGCACTAGGATGGTCTTTCCTAAATGTTTTTCTTCCCCAGTTTACCTCCCTCAGACTTTTGGCTAACAAATACTTTGAGTTTTACTCAAAGTAGCCATATCACTGATCTTTACATCTTTCTTCACCATATGTTGTTTCATTTTCCTGGCACCTCCATTTTTATGCCTCATGCATTTTTTACTCAGTTTAAGTACGTCTCTAACAATACAAACTATTGGATTTTGTTAAATTGTATAACCCCGACACAGTTTTATGGCTTTACCTCAACTCAGTCTACGATTAAATGTATTCTCAGTCTTCTTGTTAACTTAACTATTGAAAGTTGTCTGGCAAAACAGGCAGAATAAACTTACCTGGGAGCTGTATATCCATCATGAAATTGCTCTGAAGTGTTATCTGTCCAGGGTGGTTGTATTTTTCATGCTTTATCACAACTCAGTGTCACAGACAGATTGCAGTTTGCAACCTGCAGTTGTTCATCGGAGTTAACTTGGCTGTCAGGAGAGCTTTTTTGCAGTGCTTTAAGCTTTCATAATTTTTATGCATGAAACTGAACTATTTTTTTCTAACCAGCTGGGGGATCAATGCACGTGTCATTAGAGCATATGGAACAAGGCTTTGTTACCCTTTTGAGTTTGATTTAGTATATGTGGCATCCCAGCCTTCACACTTTTTAGGAGTGCCTGGACAGAAATGTATGGAACAACTCAAATCATGAACCTTAAAAATATTTTACTTGTGTTTTAGATCATCCTCCAAATCTTCAAAATCATTCAAGACTTAGAACTCCACCACCTCCAATATCACACGCTCACACCCCAAATCAACATCATGCGGCTTCCATCAATTCCCTAAACAGAGGGAACTTCACTCCACGCAGCAACCCCAGCCCCGCTCCTACGGACCACTCTCTTTCTGGAGAACAACCAGCCGGCACTCAAGAGCCAGCCCATGCTCAGGACAACTGGTTACTTAACAGTAACATCCCACTGGAGACGAGGTAGGTCATTTTCTTTAATGCTTTAAAATGTTCTGACTGTGTGTGCTAAGGATGTTATGGAAAATAACATCTGTATTTATACATCTGTATAGCTAGCTGTTCAGTCTGTGAACTGGTGTTTCACTTAAGTATTTTGAGTTGTATTTATTATTCCTTGTGTCTTTTTGTTTGGACTAGGAGAAGAGGAAATTGCTCTTCTTTCATAAACTAAAAATATTGTCTTTAACAGCTGCTCATAAGGTTATTTTCCTAATTTAAAATTGGAACTGGGATCATAGATTAAAATGTTCTTGGTTTTCTTTCTTTTATTTTCCTTCAATGTCTTTCTTCCTATGTGGTAGGATAAATCAATATCCTATTTAAGAAACTGAAATCAGTCAATATATTGAAAAGATTTAGCCTTCTATCTGTGCCTCATCAAGCAGGTGCTTTTGTAGTACATCAAGGAAAGGCTGATCTTGTTTTACCTAATGAGGACAGGTCAGCTGCAGCATTTTACTGTCCTACAACGTTGTTCCAGCAAGCATGAAACACTGGACGGCAGGGCATCAGTCAGTTAGTGATGCTTCCATTTAACATTTAAATTCTTCTACACCTATGCAACACACAACGGATGTGACAAAGGTGCACTGAGTTGTTCTAGTTCATAGCTTTGTTTAGGTTCTATGTAGGTTCTGGAAAAGGGACTTGTCATGCCCCTCAGCTTCAGTCCTCCCATCCACCGGTGAGTGCATCTGCTTCTTGCTGTCCCAATTGAAACTCAGTTTTTGCACTCTCCAGAGGTTTTGTTTTGCCATTTCCTTTGCTTATGAGAAACCACTGGAGATGCTGCAGTCATTAGCCCCTATAAACGGTATCTTTTTCAGTCTGGAGAGAAGTCTGCCAGGCCTAACACTGTGCACTTAGCTGCCTTTTTTCCCCTCATTTGTCTTACCTTCTCAAACCAACAAGAAAGATTTTAGACAGCAAAAAATACATACTAACTGAAAACTGAGCCAGGGGCCAAATTTGTCACGTCACTGCCTGCGGGAATCTCATTGAGATCAGCGGTAGCTGTGTCTGTATCCTGGGACAAAACATACCCAGTTTTCCCAGCTTCTGCTAAGAAAATAGTTTTTAAAAATGAATGCGTCTGTCGATCCTTTCGAGAATGAGGTTTGTCTGCTGGCCCTCTGAAACTTCCAAAACAGGCCTCAATCTAGCATTTTATGGCATTTAAAGATAATTAATTTCTCTGTGACTTCTTGATTAAAAAGACCCAACTAAGAAACTGCATCCAAAAGATTAAGACAAAATTACAAGCAAGTACTGCAAGTGGCAACAGTTTCAGTAATTATATTGTGTTTCTAATTCTTGAGCATATATATCCAAGCAGTGACTTTTATGTGTTGTTTCTTTTGGAAAAAAATAAAATAAGCAATTACATTAAAAAATAGTTAGGCCTCACTCCTGCAGCCCTTTTGTGAATAATCCTCTATAATTCTGGAAGAAACCCTGTGCCTTTTCCAAAACCAGGTTGTGAATTCTTTGGAGAAGAGATAATATACTGTTTTAATAGTGCCAAGACATCCTCACATCTGACTGGAGTCTCTCAGAACCTACCACCTTCCAATTGAGAAGGAACGTCCTTGCTGCTGGATCAGTTGAGGAATGTCAGAGATAAAAGGTCTTTACTGAAAACATCCTGCCCCCGTTTGTCCAATTCTGTTGGCAATCAGAGAGGGAAATGGAGAGACAACCCTACCGCATCGTAATAAATGCAGGAGTTCATAGGCAAAACACTTATCTGGCTAGTCCTGGACCACTCCAGTTAAATTGTAAGTGAGTACATCCCCAAAGACTGTCTTCATTTCTTCTCCATGAAATCATTGTGGCTGAAAATTTTTCAAGATCTGAAGATTGTTCTTTCTGCAAGTTGGGTTGGTCACATTATTGCTGTTAACCGCACTGAATGTTGGAGTTCTACCTGCACGAAGAGATCCTTCTGCATCATTTGATGATTTCACGTGCCTCACAAATCAGTCACATTTGTAATTGATCCTTAATGTAACCATTTTATTAATTAGGCAGATGAACAGGTCATTTCAAGACTGATGTTTTGGCTTTTGACACATTAGTGGGAATGGTGTAATTTTGCCCAGTGTACCTTCAGATAACGAACGTGTTGGAAAAGAATGTGTAATTTTATGCCAAACAGCAAATGAGCACATTTACAGAGCACAACTGACAGGCTTTTGTTCCTTCACTAAACAACATTAAGAAAATAAAATGTGTTATAATGGTGTCATAATGCAAAGAAGCTGTGCTGCATAGATGATCAGTAAATCTGTGACAAATCTCCACTCTCACAGTCTGCTCTTCCAACATGCAGAGATTTTCCATTTCTTTTGGTGGGAATTCTTTAGACATAAAAGACCAGGCTTCAGAGCTGTTTAGCAAACTTGGATGCCCAATTCCACCTCTTCCATGAAGTCGACCTTCCCTACTGCGAAGATTTTTAAAACCAAAAAAAGACCTCCACCTAAGAGAATAAAATGTCCAATATGTAAAAAAATAAATCCTGGCCAAGAGACATTAATCCAAGAATTAAGGCCTTTGAAGTAAAGCAATAGGAGATTATAGTAATCTCATGTCAAAAATGGAATTGTATTTCTGTTGAATATCCGTTTTTTTTAAAAATCCCGTATTAGTCAACAGAGAGAGAAAACATGAAGAAAAAGCTATGTCTTTTAAACAGGGATTGTCACAGGCTGTGAAATGTGCCTGCAGTTATAGATTTTAAGGACCCCAGAGTTTGAAGAGGCTCGATTTTGACTGCCGTGGACTCCAGGCAGTATTCAGGACTGGGAATTTAGGATGGTTTGTCACTGCCTGGAAATCTGCATCCTTGCAAAGGCAAGCAGAGATGTGTAGCACGAGCCTACAACTGACACAATAAGCATATCCTGTGTCTGAGAACTTTATATGTTGCAAGAGGAAGAGCCCCCTCCTCTTCTCTCCCTTCTTTTCGTTAGTTTCCCTTTACTCCCTTTTCTCTCTTTCTCCTTCTTCCTCTTTCTTTTCCTGTGTGCTCCCTTTTTTTGTTGCTTTAAAAACAATATCTTATCAAGGGTGTGATGAGAATATCTTTGCTCAGCAGTCACTCTTGACAGGTAAGTCAGTTCCCCCCATATTTATTCCTCACTAGTCCTTCTTCTGTGGCCTATTCCTTTACATTTTAACCTTGCAGGAACAAATAAATGCTGACTAGATGGACATTTAGTTGGCAAACCAACAGCTTTCAGGAGACTTCCATTCCCAGGAAATTTCATGTGGTAATCATGTAAGGTCAGACTCTGCCACCACAACTCATAACGAGAAGGGAGGGTGGTTTGTAACGAGACAGCTCTTCACAGGTAATCTCCAAGGGAGCAGACTCTGGCCAGTCTTCAGTGAGGAGGACGGTCATGCATTAGTCACCTCAGTAACCCGGTGACCTCTCTGTTACAAATACGTATATTTTAAGATTATATAACCCTCCCTTCTTCTGTTTTATTGACAATCTGCAACTGAAATTCATGGAACCGATTTGACATGGATTTTAACTACTGATGAACTTTTATTGATTGGTGTGTTGCTAGATGCTTTGCCTCTTACCCATTAAATGCTCAGCGCATGCACATATGTTGCTTCTTTTTTGCATTGAATTCAACATCCAGCCTTTCCTGCATTCCCAGGGAATGTGAGGAAGCCGCAAACACTTGGGAATGGATTGATGTCTCAAGTGCCATGGCACACAGCTCATGCATGTCGACCCACTTTACTCCAAAGCTATGAATAGGAGTCACTTTACTTTCATTCAGATCAAGGAGTAGATGTGTTCTGTCGAAGCAGACCAGAGGCCTCCACAGGCAGTGAGTTAAGCTAAACAAGCGCTGGCATTAGCAGCAGGAAGAGGAGGAAGCAGAAATGAAAATTAAGGTTGAGGACATTTTAGAAGACAGTATCAAGGTTTGTATAATGTGACAGGGCTGGTTTCTCGTGGTAGGGCATGTTACCTGAATACAGTTTCTTTGACAGAGTTCTCCTTTGAGCTCACATCATGTCACTTACATCCTGTAAGCGCTTAATCCTGCGTAAGTGATAAAGTGTCACAATGCTGTTATGTTCCTTTTGCTAGTTTTGGCCAGGGAATTTAATGCTGAAAACAGACGTGGGCAAAATCAGGACTGGGTTTTTTTTTGTTTTAAAAAAAGATGGGAAGAATATTTTTTTTGCCAGGTCTTGAGAAACAAGCCTGAAGGTGAGAAAGACACAGTCTGTTGCCAGCTGGGCCTCTGACTTAATTCTTTATGTTCCTGCTATTCTCCTCAAAAAGTACAAAGCAGTTTAGCATATATAGGTCAAAATGTGACTCATCAAAGTACATGCTGGGGAGGCAAGATATTGCAGAATTCCACTATTGTGTGCAAAAGTCCAAAACAGGCTTTTTCACTTACAGGCCCTAAGTATCTTTCTTATTGCCTCTATTATCCAGATTACAGCCAATTCTCTGGTATTGGAATTTGGGTTACAGCAGAACTTTTTCCAGCTACTGTCTGCTTATCACTGAGGGAATTTTATTTGGAATACTCATTTTGAGTAAAATTTGCATTTTGAGCAAAATTTGCATTTTGAAACTTCTGAATAATAAGTTATTGTTCCACAAAGGAAAACAAACTAATCAAATTGGCAATTAAAAAGTTCTCAAATGCAAAACTGAAACGTAAGCAAAGGAGTGACAGGTTTTCACTGGAAATCCATGAGGACGTTAGATGGAACTGTGCTACCAAGGTATTGGCTACAGTGGGATATAGATACTGTGGTGTGCCTTTTCAGAGTAACAGTAACATGGATGCAGGAGTTTAACGAGGTTACAGCTGTCCTGGATTGAAATCTGGTCTTTTGAATCCAGCAATTCAGAAGGTTTCACGTGTCACTGGCAATAAATAATGTGAAATGAACGAAGACATCAACTTTTTTTTTATACATGCACATGGGCGTGTGTGCTTATACGTGTGTATATGCATATATATAGTGTATAGAGAGAGAAGTGAACATTCTTAAAAGCTATATATGTATATGTGTAGCATCTTATACATATAAATATATGGTCCATCCTTCTAATTCCATGCACAACTGCACTATAACCATTGTGGTTTATAAGATCACACTTCATATATGCATGACTCACTGGCTTCATTCATGTTTCCATATGTATGTAGAAACATAGCAAAGCAGACATTCCTAGAGACATTGCAGGACAACCTCATTGAGATGGACATTCTCACCTCCTCCCGACATGACGGTGCTTACAATGATGGGTATGTGACACTTACGTGGTCTTCCTGTTTACTGTACAGTCATTATGATCCTTGCATGAAAGCATTTGGTCATATCAATGATGTTTAAGGGCAACACCATTGCTGGCCTCTTCCAAGGTGGCTTTAAAAAAATGAGGTTCTGGAGCTTGGAGCACTGTGTCCTGTACATATTAATGGCAGACTCATTAATACAGTAGTGAGCCACAGCATGCCATTTGCTTTTTTTCCCTTGTTGTTTTGAAAATCATTTCATTAGTAAGAAGTACCTACAGCAGTTTTGAGTCCCATATAAAGTAAGATTAATTTAATTTTCACAAAAATCTTAAAAATCTTAAACCATTAATGTGCTGGCAGCCTGGTAGTTTATTGTTAAACTGATATTTTCCACGTACCTTATCTTACAAGTGTCCACTAGTGGTGTATGTAAGCCAAGCCTTTGATTTTGACTTAACCACCCATTCTGGCATCTTTATCTAAGTTTTGCTTGCTTAACTTTTAAGTTATAAGCAGGTTTTAACTTGACATTTAATGCCAAAAGTGTTGGCCTTGCATTCGCAGTTTCTAATCTGGTAGCCATCATTAACTGAAGATCTAATTGGTGTACGTGAACACTGCAGGTACCTCTTTGCTCAGAACAGATACATCTGTGTCTAAATAAGTACTTTCCAAAACAGGATAGTATCTGACTCTTGTAAAAATGAATGTTTTGATGTAGAGCGTTATTAGAAATAATAAATCTTTCTCTAATGCTCATCAGTCATGCTTAGAGTACCAATAAAACCATGGCTGTATTACTACAAACACCTATTTTGGAGACTTATGTGTTACTTTATACTGCATGAATCAGTGGCTTTTCTGCATGGTGATGTTTCTGCATGTGTCGTTTCCCCCCGTGACTGCACAAGTGGCTTCAAGGGGAAAATAGAGTCACGTCTTCATCTGGTATAACCCACTGGCTTGACTGACTCCCATGGACCCATGCTGACTGCATTTACACTGGCTGCAAATCTGTCCCCATAAACCATGGGAGAAGGTGCAAACTGCACTGGGGCTGTTTCTCAGTCCTCACAAGCTTCATTTTTATGTGATAGCAGCATGGTGATAGATGAGTCAGATCCGTTTCCTAGTTTCATCCCCATAATTTGAATGCCTCGTACTTCATGATGTCCCACCAAAATTAGGTCTTTCATTTAGGATTCCCGTGGAGAGAACTCCCGTTGGGACATTTCATTTCAGGCACTCATGGTCTGCAGTGGGTTCTTTTTGTGCTGACTTTCACGAGTCTCACACAAAGTCCTCATAGGCTGGCTCTCAGGCTGCGTTTGTAGTAACGGGCAAAATGCGGTGCCTCCCAATGTGTCACTGGACAGGAAACGCTGTTGCCTTTGACAGTAATTCACACTTTTTAAAGGTAGGCATCAAACTGTGGTGCTCTGGTCTGCTTTCTGGAAGCAGGTGCCTCTCCCCACTAGCGATACGCAAGACTTGAATTCTGGACTTTCATGCTTTTAGCCATTGTCCGACATTTAAATTTGCTGGGCGGGGACAGTGTGAATATTCCCCTCTGTGACAATTTGGGTGCTATGGAATGGCTTAAGCTCTATTTCCCCATCTCCATTCACCGACGCCATACAAGAAAAGCTCTCATGCAGTGATCAATGAATTGGTAAACGCCCTCCCCTCTTTAATTCGATCCATGCTCTTCTTCAGTCTCTGTAGGGCATTTCTGTGGGAGCGTGAGCAGGCCCCCGGTGCTGCCCGTGCCACCAGTCTGTCGTAGCTGTGCTTGGGGTATTCATCTCGCTCTAACGCCAGCTCTTCCACAGAAGGGACTCCTGCCCTTGAGGAGTTCTCTGTGGCATTGTTGGCGCTGTGATTTTTTTTGTTTTGTTTTGTTTTCCTTTACTCTGTGTGACTTGCCTTTGATTTTTATTCTTCTCTTTCGTGCATGCCGTCCATGTCCGTAGCCAGCATTGTGTGGAGCTGCTTTCCTCGTCCCGGCAGCAGTCGCCATCCTCCTACCCCACGTCTCCCTCAGCTTCGATCTGTGTGAGGAGTCACTTGCTGTTGGTCTTTCTTCCCTCAGGCACTTCCTGTTCAAACCTGGAGGCACTTCTCCCCTTTTTTGTACAACGTCGCCGGGATATCCCTTGACGTCCAGCACTGTGTACTCACCTCCCCCTAGGCCCCTTCCCAGAAGTACCTTCTCTAGGCCTGCCTTTAACCTGAAGAAACCCTATAAGTACTGTAACTGGAAATGCGCTGCTCTGAGTGCCATTGTCATCTCAGTCACGCTGGTGATCCTGCTGGCATATTTCATAGGTAAGCTCATTTCTGGGTTTTTTTTCTGCTTTTCTGTTGTTTCTCTACAAACTCACCCATAATGCTAAAATTTGGGAACTGGAGGGTCCATATTGTGGTACAAAGTAACGGGGAAATAAGACCTCTGTTGATTTAATTGAGGTTGCAGTGGTATGGCAGGCAGGGAGCCTAACACATGTCCTAGAGCCAGGAGAGCTTAGTAAAACATGAACTTGGAACAGGTTGCCCAGAGAAGCTGTGGATGCCCCATCTCTGGAGGTGTTCAAGGCCAGGTTGGACGGGGCTTTGAGCAACCTGGTCTAGTGGGAGGTGTCCCGGCCCAGGGCAGGGGGTTGGAACTAGGTGATCTTCAAGGTCCCTTCCAACCTAAACCATTCAATGATTCAACGATTCTATGAGTCATACATTGTCCTCCCTTTAATGGCATGGACTGTGTACTTTCTGCAGAGGAAAGTGTACCTGGCACAGGACAAACCCACCAGGTTTTCTCAAAGCAGCCCATTAAAACAGGCAGTGAGGTCCATGCCCCAGTCACAATCACATCCAGATCCGTGGGAATTCTCTGACATTGACTTTGACAGGAGCAGGGTAAGAACCAAGAACCTGACACCCAAAAAAGTGGTTTTATTCTATCTTTTGGTGGCACATCCTAGCCATTTAACCAACGGTACTGAAGTTCACAGGGTGACCTGGAGGATGAGGACGGACTGAGTTTAGACTGTTGTCCAACAGGGCCTTCACCGAGTAGGGGAGTTTGGGAAATTTGCTTCTTGGGTGGAGCAGCAGTGGATTTTCTTGTGCTGTGCATAATCTGAATTTCTTTAGTTTATAAGAGTTGGGGAGTCATTGTTCATTGCAAAAAAGTGTTCTCGGTGTTTGTGGCAAAAGTAATTGAAATGTTAGAAGTGAAAATTACATTTTTCAGCCTGTAAAGTTGGGGTGTTACCATTACTTTTTCTTCAGTTAGATTTGATATTTGTGTTATAAATGTCTTACAAAGGTCCAGTCCTAGACTTCTATTTTAAACTGTCAGTGGTGCAAACTCTAGTTGTCAGACACTTACAGATGTGATCATAGGTAAAAAAGCCCATTTCTCATAGCACAAATGAGTCTTTTTGATTTCGCTGTGACTTCCTGTACACTAATGATCTATAAAAGGTTGTGGTTAGAATTACAAATCTTCGCCTGGATCGAAAGATTTTTACTTTCATTTCACATGAGTATAATTAGCACTACCACAAAGGATTGCTTTTACTGTGTTCCTTTTATGTACACTTCTTTAATGACTGATACTTTTCCACTTCTGCCTTGCATCATGCTCTGGTCACTTTTATGCCTCCTGTAAGAGGAGGAAGAATGATTAATTAACCAACATTAAATCAGCAGCAGTTTGATGAAATATGCAGTCAGTTTTCATCATTTGCTACGTACGTTTGGACTCGCCTTTCTCATTTGTCTGGTATTCTTCTTATGCCCTGAACATGGTTCCTTTGGACATTATCTCAGTGTGTCAGAGGAGTATCGTTACAACTCAGAATAGCGCTGCCTGTTAATTCTGACGGAGGAGGTGTGTGATAGATTGAGAAGAGCTTGGTTTGCCATTCGGTGTTTTCCAATTCAAAACCTTTTTCAGAGTTCTGAAAAGATGAGGCTCCTGTTTAAAATTGCAGTTAATGTGGTTAAAAGGTAGGTCCATTGAGTGTTCTCCCGTCCTTTCTTGCGCATTCAGATGAATTCTGTGGCATTTGCCAGGCTCCACGGATGGCTGGCAAGGTGCCAGAAATGCTGATCAGGTTGAACTGCTGTAATTATGGGTCATAATTACTAATTTCTAAAGGAACTATCAATTATTAAAAATCAAATTCGATGGTTCAGTTCAGCATAAACATATTTAGCAAAGATTGTCTCTACCAGACCCAGTGTTCTAATCAACAAGCAAAAAGGCAGATATTTAATTAGATTTTGATGAAAAATTGTGTTTAATTTCAAGTATAATCAATTATTAATTACTGTAATGAGTGACTCTGGCGGGGTTTACTAATTAACTCATTTAAAAATTATGAATAACCTTTTCATTTGTAATTATTTTCTATATCCTGTCAAGTTGCAGATGAGAATTGTATCACCTAAGCCAAAAGAAAAAAAAAGGAGTCAGGGAGTCAAAATGTTTGTATTTTCACTAAGTTAAGCTGAGACATTTTGCATTCCCATAAAAACTACGCAGTGCATTCTTTTCAATAACCTGGTCTGTTTGCAAAACAAATTACTGTTTTTCCTCCAGTTTTTTTCTTTTTTTCCCCGATATTTGCGGAGTCGCATTTTCTTGCAGATACCTTTCCTCATTTAAGCAGTGTCTTGCTCTTTTCGATGCTACGTATGTGGACTATTTGAGTGGTAAGGTATAACTTAACCATGAGTAAGAAGGTCTAATCTATATATAACAGCTCACGAGTGTTGGGAACTTGGCTACTTTCCACCTACTTTTGTTAGTTAAAACAACTGTAGAAATCATCTTTTTAATGACCGTTTTCATCCTCCAAAGCAAACTGAGGTCATTGGAAAGACTCCTATTTAAGTGAATGGACTTTGGATGGGGTCCCATGGCAGTGGCTTGGCATTTACTCTATATTTTTAGACACTGATTGGTTTAATGGTAATACTTCAGAGTAACGTTTAGGGCTTCAGGATGCTCTTCACAGCATCAGGCACATCACAGTCATCCCTGGAGGTGTTCAAGGCCAGGCTGGATGAGGCTTTGAGCAGCCTTGTCTAGTGGGAGGTGTCCCTGCCCATGGCAGGGGGATTGGAACTAGATGGTCTTTAAGGTCCCTTCCAATGTAAAACCACTGTATGATTTAAATCTTAAAAACTACCCATCACAGGCCTCATCTAACTGTACAAGTGTGTGGAGCTAGAGACATCAGGAGATCCACTAGAGACTCTGCTACTGGCGATACGTTTTGTGTGGGAGATGCTCAGACACAACTGTGATGGACAGCCGTGTGAGGCAGGCAGAGCTGCGTGGAAACCACAAGGCACTGGGTCATTTCTGAAGGTCTTTGCTGAAGCCAGTTCATTTTTTTAAATTCATCTGAAGCACTGGCAATATCGCTTATTTAAGGGTAAAAGGCAGAGTTTTTATTATTTTATGAAAGTCTTTATGCTATTTAATAGTCAGGTTCATTTATCTTGCTGTGCTTTTTCAAAGAAGAGGAGAGGAGGCATAAATAGAAGTCCATAGAAGCTGAACGGCTGGTATCATGTGTCAACACTGTGATCAAGCTGAAGGTTTTACAGGGCTGAGTCACTGGTCTGGAGAGATAATGACAAACAAAATATAACAGGGTGTATTAAGCACCAGAAGCTGGTTTTCATTTGAATTAACCAGCTTTTGATTGACTTGTTGCCACCTTTTCAAATATTCCAAGACAAACACTAAGGCAGTGGCGACAATGCACATCAAAGTTTTGCACACACACAGCTTATGCAAATCTCGTGAGCTCCGCAGAAGCTTGTCTCGTGGGGCGAGAAGACCAAAGAGAAAAGCAGTGGCAGATCGGGGCCGTAACATTAAAATGGCAGGAACGGCTGGAACCACTGAAATGAAAGGCCTCTTTAAGCAGCTTGTAACTGACCTGCAAATTTGCGGTTCCAGGAGGTCGTGGAGAGACACCGCTTTAAAATTAAGTTTCCCATTTTAGGATTGTCCATTCAATTGACAGCTAGACAAGGAAAATTTTCATGACTTTTGCTGGGATGTGAAGGCATCTGTATGCCATGGATTGCTGCCTTGAAGGGCTAATTTATAGCCAGATTCTTGTGGCAGATAATACAATGTGGTACATTGCTATCCAAAATACTTTTGCCAGCTTTTCTGTACCTGGTAGATGCCAGGCCTGCTAGCATAGCACTGTAAAGTATCTGTGGCATTGCTGTACTGCTCTGGAGGGAGATTTCTGAGTTTAGAAACAGAAAAGACCTGTTTGATTGTCCAGATCTCCATGCCCAGCAGCTGTTTGGCTCAATGTGCGGAACAGTTTCTAAATGAATTAGTGATGGAGAATAGTTTCTTTCTTCTGAAACAGAAGGTATTATTCTCTGCCTGATGTAGATTCCAGACTAGATGGAAGTACAATTTGATGTAGTTAGGCACTTGCAATTTTCCTATACTTAAGCATGTGCTGCGGTTGCATTGCATGAACAGCAAGAAAGATGGGCATTTGATTTAGATTAAAGTTATGGCTGGAAAACATATTATGCAGCCAAAACAGTCATTCATTTGATTGGAGTCAGAGCTCTCTCTATTTTTCAGCTCTGTGTTCATTTGAACTCTGTACAGATGCAGCTTCACTTAAAGAACAGTGTTGCTTGCTACAGGCAAAATGCTTTGACAGTAAAACTGTGCTAGGACTATGATGTGTTTATAAAGTGTCTTTCTTTTTATTGTCTAAAAATCACCCTGAAAGCTAAATTTAGCTCAGTTTGTCCATGGGTCTTCGATGCTATCTAATAAACCCAATTTAAAGCAGCTCTCCAAAGCTCTTAGCTATCTAACTAGTTAGCTGTGGGTGTATAGTATACCAATTACCGTGGTGTTTACATGCCACTTGAGATCAATAGGAAAAGTTGCTAAAGCTTAATTACTAAACTTGAGCTATATCTATTAATCCTACATGTATACCTTGATATTAAGTTTTTTATTCAAGTTAAAATATAAACCAATTTATTACCCTGCCAACAAGTTTCTTTCATTTTCTGCTTTAATATTTCTTTTCTGATCCCAGATTAAGTTCTGTTTTGCTAGCGTTGCCATTTGTTCTTTTGATTTACAGGGATCTTTCAGTGTTTTCTGTTTCCATCTTATCTCAGATAAAATGCAGAAACGGTAGCTAAACGATCTGTTCTAGCAAAGCCTTTACATTATGAAGTCAATCTGTCACCTAAAGAGGATCTTCCAGGTCGTTTCCTGGTACTTTCACATCTTCACAAAATTACTGCACACAGTTCACTCGGTAACTTTCTGTCTCATTTACTTCATTTTACCCTTAATCTATAAAACTGTGAGATCCAGTCTGAAAGGTGCTAATCAGTAATGTCTTTATGTACTATATATGTTTGTGAAACATAACATTTCAGGGACCAAGAGGGACCATTATCACAACCCAACACTACCATTTCTATCTTGACTATGTGGGTTTTTTCTGTTAAAGCTGGCTCTCGTTGTACCAAATGCATACAAGCATGGTTAGTGCCACTCCGTCACTAATTTGTGCTGTTTAAATGACATCTAGCTCGTTCTTTCATACCCAATGACATTTGGGAAACATGGGCTTTATTCTTCTCTTACACAAGCTCCTCTTAAACTGGAGCTACTCCATTTACTTTAGCACTCGTTCAAATGCAGTCAGAGACCATGGCCTTGGTCCCAGTGTCTGCAACTGGAGGTGGACCAACCCTGGAAAAGTCTGCGTATATTTTTATGTATTCCCAATTGTGGAGATTGACCTGACTAAACACAGAATATACATCACGACAGACATTGACCCTTCCATCCAATTTTGAATGATTTTCTTCTCTTTTTGGTTGTTGAGCTCCAAATTTTGTCCCCGTAAATTATCTCAGGAAAGCTAAAACATGAAAATAGTCTTGGCCCTGTGGATGCCATCAACGTGAGCTTCTGGCTGATCGTTCAAAAGTGCATGATTTCAGACAAGTTTCAGGAATCTTTTTGCATCTTTTTTTTTTTTTTTTTTTTTTTGCCATAGCAGAGAGATGGGAAGATCGCAGGGCTTTGTGTTAGTCTCAATCACACTTCACTCTTGTTAAGGAACAAGTGTGGGCAGCTGCTGCATGTGAAGTTTACAAGAGGCTGGTGGAGTGGCGCCGAGCTCAGGAAAGCTGCCTGCGGGTATCTGGCAAAAGAAACTTTCCCCAGTCAGATTCAGAAAGAATTAGTGAATCGTTCAAATGTTTCAGCCCCAGTCACTTTACTGACATTCCCCCTTCTTCCTCTCCCCGTGCATGCACACACAGTGTTGTATAAAACACAGATAGATCACAGAATCACAGAACGGTAGGGGCTGGAAGGCACCTGTGGAGATCATCTAGTCCAACCCCCTGCCAGAGCAGGCTCACCCAGAGCAGGTTGCACAGCAACACGTCCAGGCGGGTTTTGAATGTCTCCAGAGACGGAGACTCAACCACCTCTCTGGGCAGCCCCTTACAGTGCTCTGTCCCCCTCAAAGGAAAGAAGTTCCTCCTCATGTTTAGATAGATCCCCAAAGTACAGCTCAGGGTAGCTACATTAAGGAATGTTATGTATAGATTTCACCTGACATGACCAAGAAAAGGCATTTGGTTGTTAGCACTGCACTTGTACACAAATAATTGTCAGAGAGATGAGAAAGACACAAAATTAAAACCAAGAGGAGCTGTATTTGGTCCTGTATTTCCGCCAGTTTTGTTGTCTTTAGTTGCAGCTTTAGGTGCATGGTGGTATGAATTGTAACTCAGATCTTATTTTCCATTATCTGCAAAGTCAGGAAGAGCTGTTTGTATTATTAGAGGACTGTCTGCATCTTTTTTGATTTGGATTTTGTATTGTATGTTTGGATAGCAGCTACCGTTAGCTTTATAGTTTAGAATAAAGGAAGTAAAAGTGATTTAACGGCAGCTTTAAAATAAAGGTGATAAAGGTACAAGATCCCACTTTAAGGCTGTTCTTGTGAAGATCAATTAATTCAGGTGGGTGCTAAAAAACTCACCGTAGAAACTCCATTAAAGAACATTCACTGTTTCGGCCTAAATAAGATCTGTAACCTGACATTAAAAGTGTTGGGATAGGAGAAATATATGATGATGTATACACTATTGAAAGAGAGACACTGACAGAAAATATTACTGGAAAAGGATAGTAGAAGATAATATAAACCCACTAATTTCAGAGTTGCCCAGTGCGGGTAAACTGGGAAGTATTAAAATTTAGGTATTCTATTTGATAGCAACACGTTCTGAAACTCAGCGGCAAAGAGGTTAACGCTTCTTCAGAGTCTACACTGATAAAGAGCCTGATCAAGTACTGCATCTTTTACGAACTGATTTGGTGTTTATTGGAAGCAAGAAGAAGTAGAAAGATTTCCCTATTTTTTATTTAAAACTTTTTCTTAATTTTCAATGGTAAAAGCCATAAACACTGTCAGATCATGTAGGCTGACCTCACAGGACACTGAAGGCCAGTAAACTCCAGCTACTTTCTCTACCATTTTACATACCTACTGCTGTTCACTTTTTACCAACTTACACGTGTAAGGATCTCATTAGCTCTTTTTGGCTGTAGAAATTACATTAGGGTTTTGTTATACGGCATCTTCTTGTGCTTACTCCTTAAGTCATTTTCAGTCTCTGCTTTCTAGAAGCCAGTGTCCCATTGCATGGACATCCCTGCTGTGAGGACAGGCTGAGAGAGTTGGGATTGTTCAGCCTGGAGAAGAGAAGGCTCCAGGGAGACCCTATAACAACCTTGCAGTACTTAAACAAGGCCTACAGGAAAGATGGGGACAGACTCTTTAGCAGGGCCTGTTGCGACAGGACAAGGGGTAATGGCTTTAAACTAAGAGAGGGAAGATTTAGACTAGATATAAGTAAGATTTTTTTTACCATGAGGGTGGTGAGACAGTGGCCCAGGTTGCCCAGAGAGGTGGGAGATGCCCCATCCCTGGAAACATCCCAGGTCAGGTTGGACGGGGCTCTGAGCAACCTGACCTCACTGAAGATGTCCCTGCTCATGGCAGGGGGGTTGGACTAGATGGCCTTTAAAGGTCCCTCCCAACCCAAACTATTCTGATTCTATGATTCCATGAACTTGAGATCCATTATCTGGCCTTTGACACATTTTGTTTGAACCTGAAGCACGTTTTGGTTGAATCATTCAACTTTAGTAGCTGTCCAGCTCTTCTATTTGTCTGTTCTGTCCTCGTCATTGTATTTGTCACTTGAATAGTCTTTGAGTCACCTGCATGTTAATCATCCATGTTTTTATATTTACTTATGTAACATTGATGTAAATGGTGGATAATTTCAGGCTGACTATAAATCGTTGAATTTCACAAGAAATTTTAACATTTGATGGTTATTCACCAGTGAGGATGATTTTAAGGTCTGTAAATTAATTTTTAAGCACACATATACATTGCTTTTTGCCATTGGAAAGAGCTTGTTTCTTTAATCAAAAGTCATACCAAATTAAATCATATGTCTTACTAAACTGTAATCTTGTCAAAAAATGGGTAACTGTTTTTTTCTTAAGATGTATTTTTCAGAAAAGCAATAGGGTTGGCCTGAGTTACCACACATTCACTTTCTTTATTCATCAGCAGTTGAATTCTGTGTTATATTTTCCATTGTTTTGTCTGTAATAGATGTCAGGCTGCCTGATCTAACTGACTTGCATCCTCTTTTTTTCCCCTTCTTAAATATTTGTACAGCACTAACCCTCTCCTAATCTCTTGGTAGCTGGTTCAGTATTAATCGGTGAGTCAGATTCCTCTTCTGCCAGCTTGTCTCATTTACTGGGTACACGTTAAATGAGCCTGCAGATTTAAAAATGTTTGTCCGTGAATAGATGTAGTTTAATATAATTCTTGGTTATTAATGAGGTGGAAAAAAACTTATTTCCTGTGAAATAATTGCATTATCATAGTTATTTTCAAAAACCAGAACAAAAATTCTTACTGAACACTTTAGAATTTACTATAACATTATTAACAATTTCCCCCTCTCCATCAAGTAAATAGCTGTATTGTTGCTCAGTTTACTAGCTTTCAATGCACTTTAAAAATGTTCTATTGTTCTTCGTTTTTTTCAAGCCATATACTTTTTTCTTCATGTCTTCAGCATCCTTTATCTATGCACAGTCTTAGATTTATATAGATTACTCTCTGTTTCCCTATTGTTCTGGGGTTTTATATGTTGTTTTTTTTTTTTTTTNTTTTTTTTTTTTTTTTTTTAATTTCTGCTTATTGTTTTATTTTGACACTGAATGAAGCGCTCCTTTTGTCAAAGCCTGATCCTCTTTCCTCATTGTGGGATCTCTGGAAGAATGATGTCCATTTAGAAGCAGACCACCAATATGACTGATGCCTTAACTCGTCGAAAGCAGGTCGAGGCTGTATATCCAGAGGGCTCCAGCTCATCTTGGAATTTGCATCAGTGCTCCCTGAAACCGCACATCAGTCACATTACATCACAATTAGCCCTTTAGATGCCTGATCCTTTCTTAAATTTGAGAATCTTTAATACAAGGAGGAATGAGTTTAATTTCATCTGTTTCTATTAAATGGTAAGATAAGGGCTCTCAGCTTTATTAGCTTTTATCAGTTGCTTTTAGTGAGTTTTTATAGTTGCTATAAGCCCCCAGAAAAGAAAATAACAGCATTCTGACACCAAAAGTGCTGCCCTTGCCTTTATGAGTGACACAGATGTGCTGCTATAATCTTCATTTCACGGCTTAGATTGACCTTTGCACAGAGATGCTGAAAAGGAATCAATTTACAGATCTTAATATCTCCTGGAAAGAGTTCTCCTCGAGTCCGTGTTGTTTTATTTCATACTAATTAGTGTGAAATAGCATAATTTAATTGCAGTTAAGTAGAGACAGAAAGAAATGTTTCCTGTAATGGGCTTTCTTTCAGTGTTTTTTAATACCATACATTTTTGTGGGTAACTGGTCATAAGAGTAAGCTCGGTTAGGGATGTCACTGGCAGTGAAAAATATTCCTCAGTTATAGTTTAGTGTTTCTCTCCCATCCTTCTCTAGCATAAATTAGAAGATGGCTTCAAAGCCTGATTTGCAGCCGGGTCATACATTTCTGTTGGGTATGTGCAGCGATGCATTCTCTAAGGTTTTTTACCTGTAGTTAAAGTTGAGCTATTCCCTCTGTGACAAGATTTCACCACCACTGTTTATGCTGAAACTTAAAAGCTCCAAAAGGACCACTTACGCAGTTCGCTGTGAGATATCGGAATCTGATGCTCAATAAATAGGTATTTAGAGGTTGTTGAATCTCTGTTTAAGTGAAAAACTAATAAACTCTCCCACCGTCACCAGCTTTTCTTATCTTCCACTTTATTTGATTTTATTGTACCTTAACTTCCAAGCCTGTCCTTATTGCAGTCAGAAGCTTTTGCCTAGAAAGATGATGAGAACAGCATATGTTAGCTGTTTTCAAATATGGTAACGCATAACACAGCAGCAACATCGCACCTTGCTTGCCTCGGACAACTGTAGCAGCACTTCATTATGCAAAGAGACTCTTTAAAAAGCAAAGCAGAACAAGGCAGTTAGCAGAGATGATGGCTATGCTTACACTAAGTATTTCAAAAGAAACTCTAATTGGACTATCAGTGGAGCAGAATCTTGTTTAATTATGGCAGAAATTATAATGAAATCAAGCATCAAAAGGGCTTCCTGATGCTTTTGGTGAAAAAAAAAAAATAATCCCGCAATCTAGGCATAATGATATTCCAAACACTGGTCAGTAACAGTTCATTTGTTTTAGCGTACCTTCTCCAGTTAAGCTGGATCATGGGCGGCTCTGGGTTGTGAAACACGTACATGGGACCGTTCTGGGCATCCAACTGGTCCAGAACAGCTGCACTTCTGTACTGTTAAACTCTTATGAATGGTCACACCCAAACTATCTATTGAGAATGATCTCTGGTCCTTGCTAGCTGAACTCTGCACAGGAATTCAGAAGGTGTTGGGTGACCAGAGCCAAAATCACTGTCGGCTCCTTTCTAACAAATTAATGTTATAGACTGTCAAGTTCTTCCGCTTTGTATTGTTTAATTCACTACTATCAACGTAGTCTTTGGGAATGAAGGGACAAGACAGTGTACTATGTCCCAGAGCAAGAACTTTGATAAATCCATATTTAATGATGAGACAAAATGATAATGGCTTAAGTGATCTCAAGTGAACCAGTGAGAGATGGGTTCTGGATCACTACTGCCAGTGTAGTCTTATGCAAAATGCTACTGTTGGATCTACTGTTATTTTATATTCCTATTGCAGAAGCGTGGAGGTAAGGAAGAATCATGACACCTCTTTTCTATTAGGAGGAACAAACAATAGCATGTGCTTTATCATATCCCTGATCCACCCAGAGTTGGCTGCCACAGAACTAGAAAATCGGAGTTCACGCATGCTCAGTAGGGACCTATTTAGAGTGCAGTAGCAAAATTGTCTGCACTGAGTGTATTCCTTCCCTTTCCAACCCCCTCCTACTGCTCCCAACCAGGCTGCACATATGGCATCCCTAGAAAGCAATTGAGCACGCTTCAATGCTGGAGTTGCCAGGGTTGAGTGGCAATTTCTGTGCAATTGTTCTGCTCAGCATTGGGCCAGTGGAAAAAAAAAAGCCTGTGATGAGGGAATTAAAGTCTATTACAGAGTACATATGCATACAGGGGCTGATCTAAAATCACACAAGCAATCTTAATTCTGTTCTGTGCTCACTTTTGAGTGCTTGACTTGGCGAACTTTGAGTTTCTTTAGCAAATGCTTTTTTTAGGTGTAATTAAACATAAAGATGGCTGTGGGCCTTTTAAGAGAACACTATGGGTTGCACTTGCCAGCTCTTGCCTTAATCTATGTGCTGGATTTAGTTCTAAGTCCAAGGGAACAAATCATCAGGTTGTGCTAAGTTTTCGTTATTGAGAGAGCTTTTCACACTGGTCTGAACCATTCGCTTAGATTTATAGTACCTGAAAGTACTGTGGTGGATTTTGCTCATGGTCTCTGGACAGAAAAAAAATTTCTAGTGTCATTAATTGTGGTGTGTCACCCACTTTATCAGCTTTCCCAGACTCTACATTTGTATCCATTTGCTGAGCTTTTATACGGGGGGGTGGGGGGGGGAAGAATTTTTCCCTC
>VYZM01005643.1:146386-249959 GCA_013398915.1 Dromas ardeola | reverse complement strand
AACAATCTGCTTGTTTTTCAAGTTTATATAAAGAAAAGTTAGAAAATAAAGTAAAAGATTCTTAGCCTCCTTTAACTTATCCATGTATTTGTCATCCAAAGCATTTAAAACAATGAGATGCTCCTGAACACGTGCAGGTTACATTTTTTCAGATCTCTTCAAAAAGTCACCAAGCCGATAGGGTTTTGCTTTAGAGCTCAGTTTTGATGATGCTGATGAGCTCTCTGGCCCTGATCTCCAAAATGTGTAAATTCGTACTGAATTTGAAGCACCTCCATTGTGCTCTTGAAGTTGCTAGATGTACTCAGGCTAAGTAAAGCTCAAGTTAAACCTGTGCTTTGTACATCAAGGGATTCAGAGATTGTAATTTTGTTAATTTTTATTACATCAACTAGCACAGCCCAACTGGGGCTCTGGTGCTACTAGAACATGCTTGGTGACTAATGCAGTTTTCAGCTGATTTTAGGATTAAGTCACGAGCAGCACTCTGAAATCATTTACTTGTCTTTATAATAAAATCATGTCCACGTTCAGAAGGACAGATGAGCAGACAGCTATCTGGGAGACCAGCTCAAGCATCAAATTCTACAACAATATTTAGATCTTAACCCTTAAGCTGGGATACTAGATATAAACTCTGATCCCACCTCTCTTGTGCTGGGGTGATAGAAGACGACAGGTATCATTGGTGACTTTTAAACAGCAAACTGTATTTTTTAGACTTCAGGCAGCCTCTTATATTAATTTGGGAAAGCAGATTTTCTGACGATATCTGGCAGAGATAATAAGGAAGGAAGGAAGGAAGGGAGATGTTGTTGATTTACCTATGTAAATTACACCCTTTTTAATTAGGGTCTCGCAGTTTATGTGTGTGTAATGAAATGGCATTTGTAAAATTATAGTGTCCACAACAGGCTAGCCCAGAATTTTGGTAATTGCAAAGTAAGGTAGGAGGCCCTCTGGTAGGGCTGCCTGTCCTCATTTCTCTAATTGAAGTGAGTACCCAAATGGGAAAACCATTATTTCTAGTATTATATACACAAATTAAAACTCCATTTAGAGGTACAGTGGGACCGTCTTATAATTGACTTTGATCTTGAAGAAATATCTCAGTAATATTTATAGTAATACGGTCTCTGCCAGAAAGGATATCTAGAAGGGGAAATATTATTTTACTGAGAAAGGCCTGAGCGTGTGTAACACCAAATTTACTAGAGTTGTGGGGGCTGAAACAAGCTTCTTCAGTGCAGTAAGCTGCCTTATAGCAGCAAAGTGTTGCAGAGGTCAGTCTTTCAACTTCCTATTCTACTTTCACAGTGATGTAGAAGGTGAAGGAAATTACAGATTGTATTTAAGCAGAAGGCTCCTTGGATAAGCCACACCACCTTTATATCTATTTTTTTTCTATAGGTTTACACTTCAAAAAATCCTCCTAAAAATACCCATAAAAATATTTTAATATACCCATTTAAAATTGTATTTTCCTTTTCCTGCCGAAAATTACAAGCATCCAGCAAGCTACTATAGCACTGGAGGGGCCAGTGATCATTTATTAGTGGTTTGAATGGACAATCACTTGAAAGTCTTTGATCCCCAGGGGTAATTAGGAAGACATTGAATAGGAAGTGCTGACTCTTTGCATTGAACAAACACTGAGTTTAACTGCTTCATTTTATAACATGCCTTTCTAGTCACTTCCTTGAAGATTTCAAAGAAATGTGATGCTTCTGCTGGAAGCTTTTTTTCTTCCCTATTAAGAGCAGTTGGCAACTAAATTAAAATATAAAGTGTTCTCCTAAGAAGCAACTAATACTATTTGGTAGACCATCTGCTTCTATCTTGGAAATCTTTGATACAGCTCTTCAGTCAGGAGAGGTCAAAGAATAACTGGTTTATGTCAAATCCTAGCAAGTAAATGCATTTGCAGCCAGGATTTTAGGTGATGACCACAATGCTTTGTTTTCCTGAGAGGCAGTTCCCACTCTGGTGGCAAAATTTTAAGAGGTAGGAAGCTCTCCATCATTTGGATTGAGGGAAGGAGGAAACCCTGAATTATCTCTGAAAGAACCAGTTCTGGTACTTTCATCGTTTGAGCTCTGAACATGAAGGAGTGGTCAGGCAGCAGGCAGGATCCCAGGAATCTGGTTGTATCCCATAGCTTGTGTCTGTACTGAGCTGGCTGTGAAAGCACCTACCTCTTACTTTAGGACATTTGAGGTCCTAAAAAGCCCCACAGACAAACACAACGCAGCTATGTCTCTGTTTTATCATCTAAATGCTTCATCCTAATCCCTTCACCCAGGGATGGGTGGATACGGATTCTCCAGTTCTCAGCATGAAGAACTCACAGCCCAGCCCAGCAGAGTGTCTTTATCCCCAGGGTGTGAAGAAGGCTTGTAAAGTCTTTTCTCTTGTTGAAGGTGGATCACTGAGCAGTCAGGAAGGGGGCCAGCTGGGGAATTTACAATAGTGAGCATTACCCTAAATGTCCCTCCTTGTGCCTTTTTTTTTAATTTCTAAACCATTGTCTTGTGTCAAATAAATCAGCAGGCCAGGAAGCAGAGCCATGGGACCTCCCAGCCACAAGCTGAGAGCCTTCACTTAAACAACGTGTAATCAAGCTGCCTTTTGGGCTCCGTTCCTTTGTGACCTATTAATTTTACATGTCTAGCTGCACAGCGGCCCCGATCCAGCTGGGTTGAGGAGAACGCTGTGTGTGCGTTCATTCAGGCAGAGGATGATCTCAGAAACCAGGTTTTTCATACCTCAAGTAAGAGCTTTGCGACATGGAAGGAGAGTATTTACTCATAGGAAATAATTTTAGATGCTAGAAACACAGAGCGCTGTGCAGAGTTTTCAGTCACCAGGTAACTGCAGAAGTCCACGCAAGAACTGGCCGTGCGGGAATCCCTCTCTCCTTGCCCCACAGCCTCTGGCTCAGTGACCCCTTATGTATGTGTAAATGGTGTGAATTCACAATATTACAGACCGTTGGGATCTTTGGGCAGGATCCTAGATTTCAATTCCAGACCTGAGAAACTGTTAGGTACTTGGATATTAAATTACTCCAACACTCAAAATGTCCCATGCCCTTAGATCAACACCAGCTTGGATCTGTCTGGTCCAGGACTTGATCTTACAGAGAAGGAGACAGGGTACAATATACTGCACCCAGGCTTGCTGCTCTTACTCTTTTCTGACGCCAGTAGAGCCATAAAGCCACTTCAATCCTTGATCCACCCTGGGACACAGGAGCCTCATCCAGCACTGAAATGGAACAGAGCTGTAAGAGAAAAACAAACAGGTTGATTTCTTTTTTTAATGTTTGTTTTACTGTTTCTATTCTCCTTAATCTTCCGTGCCTCTTCCTTGATTTATTGAAGATTGACAAACCAGTGATTATTTCGTGCTGAAAGGCTCCTTTTCATAACATGGGATGTCACAAAAATATGATTAATTCTGCAACAGTCAATTCTCCCACTTCACAGAAATCATATAATTTTGGTGTAGAGAGAGACAGTTATCCAGATAATTACAGTCAAGTTTATTTCAGAGACAGGAGTGAAAGCAATACGTTTACTTGAGTCAAAATTAGCCCTGAGTAATTCAGTGGTGGAATTCAGCTTTTTTTCAATTAGGAGAAAAAGCAAACCTCAGGTCTCATTTTAGAGAGTGCGTTACTGTAAGTCCGACTGTCGAACCTGAAGGTTAAAGAGGAAAATGCAACCACCACATATCTTATGTTTGATTCCACAAAAAGGGGAGAGCAAAGAAACAAGCCATATAAATATCTTCTCAACCACTGACTGAGCTCCAGCTGTTTTTCCTATTCCAAGCCCCTTTAACTTTTTTTCTTAGCTTTCCTTTGCTCTTTCCTAACCTCCTTCTTTTTCTCGGTTTCTCTCATTACATATTTTTCTCACCTTCTTCCCCTTTCTCATTTTTATCCTTGATCATTCAAGCTCTTCCTTCTCACGCTGTCGGTTCCCATGTTCTCCTCTGCCCCGTGCCGCACCGGGGGGGACTTTGGAAAACCATTCTCCCTACCAGGAGTGGTCCTTTGTCTTGTGTTGGCTTTGGCTTTGCTGTCACCAGTGCAGTGAGGTGCTTGTAAGAACCAGTACTTGTAGAACCAAACTATTCTCCAGATGGAGCCCAGTGTTATTTCAGCTGAGCTGAGGAGGGTGGAGCGGTTGTGCAGAGAAGCCTGGCTTTCCCAAAGCTCGTGCACTCCCCTGTGTTATTTATGCAAAATATACTGACATCCTTAGATAAATATGGATTCAAAATGTGGAGCATTCTTAGTGTAAAAAGACTGACTTGATTTTTCAAAGGAGAAGCCCAAGAGACTTTCTGTCTTGTGTGCAGGCCATTTACTCTCCAGGCACGCTGTAAATTCAGGCGGTGCACCACGCTCGTGGTGGTGGTGGTTAACTTGGTGTTTTTGTCGAGTTTCCGTTCTAAGAAACTCTTTATTCATTGTTCGGGGCAAGATCAGTTGGTAACTGTAAAACAGTTGTCATTTTATTCATCTCTTAGCTTCTCTAGGAGCTTCGCCCGGGTGAGGGATCACCAGGCCAGCAGCAGTACCTGCGGGACGTAGCTCTGAGAGGCAGAAGGCGGCAGCAGCGCCTGTGAGCTGCCGTGAGAATGGATTTAACAACACTGTCGAAGCAGCTGGTGGCTTCAGCCCTAGCCTTAATTTCAAACATCGTAATTGATTGGTTGGTTATTTATTACACTTAGCTGGCTGCTTTGGGCAAAGCAACAAGCTAATAAAGGGCCAGCAGTGTGTTTTTCATTTTTTTGCTGACTGGTGTGGTTTCTGGGGGTCTCATATGCTTCAGTAAGCATGTCTTGTCTTTTCTTCTCCCTGTGATCTGTCACAATCATCTGCCTCTCTCTGCTAACTCCTTCGCTCCATCAACCTGTCCCAAGAGATGTCCATTTTGTTGACCATGTGAATTATTATCTTTCTTTGTCCTTTTTCATTCTAAATGCTGTGCCAGTTTCTTTGTTCCCTACTCTGCTGAGTAAGTTATTTTGACTTTGGTGTTTTGCTGTGTCATAAGCAAGTGGCAATAATACAAAAATACCGAAAAGCCTGTGTCTCTTCAAAACAAACTTGGAAACAATGTTCCTCTTTATTTGGCTTAGTAGCATCAGTTAATGTTGCTTATGGCCTCCACAAACAGCTATGGAGTAGCAATAATGCAATACAGGATGAGATAATGTGTTAAAGCCTAAGGAATCATGACCTGGAATACTTGGTTCCACCAATATGAACTTTGATTTATTTGGATGGTTAAATAGCTCTGCTGATGCTAAACTGTTTCTAAATTTGCTTTGCTGAAGTGAATCTGAATCCAGCAAATGAATAGCCACATCGCATTGCTGTGGTTGAAATGCTGAACTCGGCAAAGTAACCAGACCCTGAAAGGACTGGAGTTCGGCTTCCTTCTTTTCCCCACCAACAAGAAGGCCAGAGGTGACTTAGGGCTGAGGATAAGGTGATTTATTTTGCCACAGAAAATTCTGTTACCCACTCAGCAAGTTTCCAGGCACTTTTTGCTAGCACTTAGCTACCATTAAACGGTTGTGCAAGTCGATGATTTGATGTCAAAACATGAGCCCCAGATGCCTTTGTATCATCTAAGTTGTTGGTGCTGAAGCAGCCCTGAGAGGACACAGGCAGGGTTTCCCCTAAGTGTTGTTTCCATTCTGTTTCCATTCCATTTTGTCTGAGGCAGACAAAAGAGTTTTATTAGCCGTGGGAAATATAACCAAAGCTTCTGCAAAGAGCGTGTCATGAGGCTTCCTAGGCAGTGAAAGCTACATGGTATTTTACAAAAGGGTACACTTTAATGATCGTTAATTGCAGTGTGCTCTTTTAATACATGGGGAGACTTCGATATCTGAGTATCTGCTGAGAATCATGTCGAGGAGGGAGAGGGGGAAGGACATGGGGGCTTTTAGGAGGGCATTTGCTCTTTGTGAGCCATGTCTTACATCTGGCTGAGCAGAGGAGAAAAAAAAAAAAAGCCAGGGAAAATGTCAACAGTGGGTTCAATCGACCTGTAGACTGAGAACATCAGGAATCTCAAACTATTTTTACAGCTTCACTTTGCTTTTAGGAACATTAACACTTCAAAGTATATGATTGTGCCTCTTATCCATGGTTCCAGGGTTTTTCCCTGCTTATGGTCTTCTCTTTTTTCCTACAAGGAAGGACTTTGCATCAATTTAGCAAAGAACCAGGTTGATTTGTGCCTCTCCTAAAACCTTTAAACAACTGTGTGCATCAACAGTTTTACGCATCGCACTGAGATGTAGAGACCCAAAACATCCACTGCTGTTCCTGTTTGACTTTTTAGCATGAGTATGGCAGCTGGGGGGAGCAAGCAGAAGAAGGAATCTTCCACGCCCTTGCCAATCAGACACTACTGGTATTTGGAAGATAGTAGTGATAAACACTTAATTAGGTGATTTCCTAATAACATACCTGCTACCAGAGTGCGTTTCCAAAGTAAATCAGACTCTGTGTTCTGGTTTCAGGAAGGCTTTTGTGGTTATTACCTACCTGCAGCAGAAATTGCGTGATGTCTGTTTGCCTTATGGGTGGGAATATTTAGAGGCTTTTATTTTGCACTTAGAAACATCAAATCAGAAACCTCAAATAGAGCACTAGCTCCAAACTTTTGCACTCAGTTTTCTGAATTAGTTTTAAGCCACTTACATAGTAATCAAAACGCTCTTCAAATCATTCTCTGTGTTTCTCAGGTTTTTGCGCTTTTGCATGCATGGTGTGCATAGATCTCATTCTCTTGGGTCATCATTGGAGACCTTCTTACAGCCTTTCAATACTTTAAGGGAGTTTATAAGAAAGACGGAGAGATACTTTTTTCCAGGGGCTGTAGTTACAGGCTAAAGGGTAATGTGTTTAAATGAAAAGAGGATAGCTTTAGATTTGATATAAGGAATTCTTTATTATGAAGGTGATGAAACACTAAAACAGGTTGCCCAGAGAAATTGTGGATGCCCCTTCCCTGGAGGTCTTCAGGGTCAGGTTGGATAGGCTTTGAGGAACCTGATCTAGTGCAAGATGTCCCTGCCCATGGCAGGGGGGTTGGACTAGATGACCTTTAAATGTCCCTTCCAAGCTAAACTATTCTATGATTCTTTGATTCTATCATCTATGTGATGATGGGATCAACGTACACAAGAAGCTTTTTGCTTTAGACAAAATCTATTAGCCAAAGACAAAAGTTAACATATTAATGCAAGCCTTTTATCTCTGTGTGATAACACAGTACCTATGTTACAGAAATTTCTGTCATGTTTTCTATGTTGGGACATTGTAAGACACTTTGCAAACATTTAGGAATGAAGGGTGACATGGAATGGTTGATTCACTTGCTCGAGGGGATGGATAATATGCAGAAAAGCTGTAGCTTCCAGGCTACCAGTTCTGTTGTTATGTTGAAGCAAGATGTTCCCTTCATAAGACATGTCCTCTCAGGTGTTTTTAAATGCATTTTGCATGCCTGGAAGAAATGCTCATAGCTTTTCCACTACACCCGAAACAATGCTGAGTTCTTCACCTTCATTTTCTCGCAGTAAATAATGATCTACAAGCAACAACTTCATCCTAAGGAGAGGAGGGGAAACAATGTCCTTTTGGGGAAACAATGGCCTCTCAGTTCCTAAGAGAGTTTATGTGGCACTTATACTATCATATCCAAAGGGTAGAGCAATTCAAATGATCTAGTAAAAAAAAAACCACTGGCTCAATTCCTGCCTGAACCAGTGATGCCCAGTATAAGCTCATGCAAGTCGTAATATGAAGGCACTTGGTAGATGGAGTTGGCATTAAGCATTTAGGGCCAGCGGAGGAGGAGTCAACAGTACAGTGTTTGTTCTGCTTGGAACTACAAACCTCCCTGTGGTTAAACATGAGAACTTGTACGTGCTCGGGGCACCTAAGCCCCTGAGCTCTGTAACTGCTCAGCAGTACCTGGGTAACTCTCTGGTCCATGGAGAGGTCCAGCCTGGATGGCATTCCCAGGCAGCATCCAGTACTGAGCTTAGCACACAAACTGCTGGTGGAGGGGAGCATGAAGTGCCTGTTGGGGCTTGTGAGCCTGTGAGCGTAGAGTAAGTTAAGTGAATTAACACACAATCACATTTTAATGCCCAAACAAGTGAACTGAGTCAGTCCTTTAATCTGCTGTACTTCTCTTTTTCCTTTTTGTGAAGGAGAAATAACAGATTCCTACCTGATGAGGTTTTATGAGGTTAATAGCTATGAAGTGCCCAGGCACTCTGATGATGAGGGCTGTATAAGCACAAAGATATTATGCAAGCAGAGCAATGCCAAATACTTGATGCAAATTCCTTGCACCCAGCCTCATTTCCTCTCTTCCATTGCACAGTTTCTCTGCCAAGTAAATATACTCCTTTCAGATGAAAATAGCGGCGCCTCTGCCTAAGGTATCCTGGTTGAATTACCAGTTGTGTTGGTGGCATTTCTTCTTGGTATGCGTACCCGTATAAAAATGTTCGAGGTTTGGACAGGTCCTCGGGAGACTTTCCTCGCTGCGCTTCCTTGCTGTTTGGGAGTTTTAGAAGAGTATTTTCTTTCTTGATGGTTAAGACTGTGCTAACAAACCCAGTCCCCACTTACATGGTAAAAGGAGAGCGTTGCTCTCCTGTTTTCTGGTGTTGTAGTAGTGCAAAGACAAGCTTATTCATGAAGGTAAATGATAGATGAGTTAATTGAGACTGAAGTGGAAAAAATCACCGATTTTGCTGAATTGCCTAAACATGCTGGTTTTGCAAAACTACTCAGATTACCTTTCAGTCCTCTTGAAAAGATTGTTCCTGATGCACAGGTTTAAATAAACTAACCACTTGTCCCTGACAATGTTTGCCAAGCTCAGATGTATCTTTGTGAATAAAATGAGAACTATAGGCAATGGAAATGCACTGTTTCTTCACTCTTTTTGCTTATGTTAAATGGCAGTGGTGCTGGTGTCATTGTAGAGTTTCTTGGAGAAATTATAGTGTAAAATATCACGGCGTTCCCTTAAAAAAAGAAATGTCATTCCAAGTGTAGCAAATATCGGATCATTTAGCTGCATAGAGCCTGAAGCTAAACTGGATACTGATTGAGTATGAAATGTTTATGTTCGGAACGGAAGAACGTTCTTTTGCTTTATATTTTCAAGGGGCAAGTATTAGTTGTATAAGCATATGATTTTCCATAGTCCTCATACATGTGTTTGCTTTTTAAGTATTCTGTCTTGTTCCTTAACGTCACTTGTCTTTATTGAATGCCTTGAAATAGATCCACATGTGCGCTGGATGACTTTGCATGGCCCAGAAACCTACAGAGAGCTATGCCCTGATATCACACAGCTCTAAATGGTGCTGCTTGTTTTCCAGAGTTGAGGCTGTGGCTTTGATCTAAATAGCAGAGTTGTGCTAAGGAGTGCTCAGTCATAGTCGCTCGCTTTTGTGGTGCTGAACACAAAGGCACGTCTGCAAGATGGATCTTAAATCGCCTTAGTTTTCACTTGGTCTTATTCAGGAAAAACTGTCAGAGATGTCTGCAAGAGCTTCAGTGTATAACTGGCAGGGAAAAAAATAATGCTATGAATACAGCAAAACAAACCAAAGTGCAGTTTCCTGGGATTTATTGGTATGTTGATAAATAATACTCCTTGTATTTCTGTGTTCACCACATTGTCACCCAGCCTTGGGAGCTTTCTGAAACACTGTGCCTGGGTATTCTCTCACGTAGGCCATGAGTCAGGAGTGGTTCTACTGGAAGAAGCAGAGTGGATTGGTACAGCTGATCTAAAATGAGTTTAAGTGGGTGGAAAGACCTAGGGAGTTGGTATGGTAAAAGCAGCAGGGGCTGTCTAATTACATTAATCCCATTCTTATCCTGATGCATTGACCGCTGATAAGGCAGTGGAGCCAGGGTTTAGAAAGTGCCCCTGTAGTTCTGAAATTCTCCCAAACAGAAAAAGATGACTTTTCTCATTACTCACCACAGCCATGCACCTGTTTGGCCTAAACTGGCACCTGCAGCCGATGGAAGGGCAGATGTATGAAATCACGGAAGACACAGCCAGCAGTTGGCCAGTGCCAACGGACGTCTCCTTATATCCTTCGGGGGGCACAGGGTTAGAGTTACCTGACAGGAAAGGCAAAGGAACCAGTGAAGGTATGGTTGGTGTGTGTCCATGTTGTGAGTCTTCTGTCTGCCTCTGAACTCCAGCCATCCAATCTCATGTTCCATTACCCTCAATGCTGCCATCATCAGGTGCTTTTTCCAGTCTTTCACATCTAGAACTAGTAGTCGTCAGTCTTGTTTCCGTATGTTTCTAAGTTTCATACTCTTCTGATGTCCACTAATGCGATAAAACTGTGTGCAACCCTCACCACACATCTAAGGCATTCTCAATGTGGAACCATTTGCACCATATCTCACAGGCTACAGAAGGCCATCATGAAAACCCTGCCTCGAGTGGCTGTTTTCATGGCAAAAAAAACGTGTCATGAAAATTAAATGATTCCAGGAGCATTGGATCAAGCTCTCTCTACAACAGTACAAAAATGTTTGGGTTTGCCTACTCATTGCCACCTAGTACCAAATGTTTTGAGGACCAAAATATTTAGTAAGAGCTATTACACTGTGAGTTTTGTCACTCCAGAGTTGGACATGGTTTTGCAAAAGTGGCCAGATAAAAGGCGTCTCCACAAATTGTCACAATGTCGACAGCTTGCAATTTTAACTCAAATTAGTGGCAACTGCTGGTTTGCCAATTCAGCAGTGCACTATCCAGCAGCTTTACATCTTACTGGGCTTCCTATAGAGGCAGCACTGCCAAAACCACCTGCAGGCTCTGCAAAGGAGAGGTGCTTGATCCCTCCCAAGACTTAGCTGGAGAAATGGGAAATTCAAATTTTCAGAAAGCTCTTTTGTTTGTGTGTCAAGCTTCTTTATATGAGGTTAACAGATTCCACTAAAATCGAAGTCATTGGCTATTTTTGGTAGTTATTTTGGGGGAGGAAGGTTTGTGGGTAAGAGATAAGAATTGTGCTACTGTTCTGGCAGCTCATTGAACTCAAAAGTTTCCACAGAGTTCCCTTTGGCTGAGAGCCTATGTTTACATGTTTAATTTAAATTAATTATAGGGTTGTTTTTTTTTTGCTTTAAGAGCTTATCTGTCTTTATTAGTGCAAACAAAGGCCATAATTATGTGTGTTCCTTAAAACAGTGTATTTGCTGGCAACCGATGGCTGACATCAAGTTGCTACAAGGAGAAATCAGCTAAGTGGGATATTCTCAGCAAACCTTACCAGACACTCCAGCAAGCTGCAGATATCCCTGCTGGCGTATTCAAAAATACTTCATGACAGATCCTTTTTTTTTCCCCACTCCAACTTGCCTTATGTTTTGTTTTTGAAACATCTAGTTTTGATCTGTCCATTTCCTTTTAAAAGTCCAAATGAAAATAAATGGATGTATCCCAAACTGCCGTCTGAGTCAAAGACCTCCACTTGATTTCTTTTTCAGCCACACTTACAGTGACAGCAGTAGAAGTTTCAATTGCTGCCAAAAAGCTCTGCTAAAAGAGAAATCTGGGAAATACCCTAGTTATGTCATTAGAAGACCCGTTAAGATAGTGCTTTGTACAGATCTTAGGGAATCTGTGGGCTTTAGAGGAGAATAACTTGTCCTGACTAAAAAAACACATTAGAAGAAGGTCTTTCTTGCAGGAGTATCCTGTCCAGCCTTAAAATGAAGCGCTCTCCCTATCAGATGACCATACAACTAATTCTGGACTAGCAGGGTTGCATGGCTGCTATTCTAAACCAGAATGCTGAATTTTATAAAAAAAATGTATTGAAATAAATTTGAAAGTCTCTTTGATCACAGCGAAATCGGCTGGAATGTGTTAGAATATCCTTACAGCTGATGTGAATGAATCATTACCGATGTCTTGCCAGTTCTCCACATTCATTCTCATCTGTGGCTCCGCTCCAGTGCTGCATTTACCTGTGTTTAAACCCATCCCTATTTATCAAAGCACTTAATCATATGCTTACATTTAAGCATGTAATTAACTGCGATTGAAGTCAGAGAAATGGAAGCCACTTCTTAAGTGTTTTGATGAGTCAGGGTACCTTGCTGTCAAAAGTACAAGCAGATCCATCAAAATGAAATAGTTCATTTTGATATCCAAATAAATTAGGAATAGTTGCTATGGCAACTAGAAAGTTCAAGGTAAATGTGTGGAAAGAGCAAAGTAATTGACAGCCCAATTAAGAATTCAGACCTGAAGTTAATTTTAGGGAGTCAGATATTCGGATTAAAACCTAATTTCTGATTAAGAGCTGAAATGGCTTTCTTATTGTACTTTCTTTGTGAAGTATCCAGTCCATAGGGCCTGATGTTACTGTAGGCTAAAACTGAGGAAACAGGGATGGATTTCAGGGGCTGAATTCAGCCCGGTGAAGAGAGCCTTCCTTTGGGCTTCTGTATCGGGATAAATGTCACCCGCTGGCAACATGATATAACAGCTCTTAGGATATCGGCTTCTCAGACATACAGCTGGCCACCAAGAGGAGACATAAACTTTGTAATTGTGTGTACAAACAATTATTTCTGTGCAATTGAATCAATCACAGAAGCGTTTTTGCTCGCCTGAGCAAGCGCTGCTCTCCGTACAGGCGGAATACGTGCTGTGCTCATTTTCTGCAGGCTACCCCTTGCACAGCAACGTCTATCATATTCAATTCTCACCTTCCCTGATTCACTCCGCTGTACGATCTTTATTAATGAGCAATCAGGTCGCATATCGAATACTTTAGGTTTTCATCTGAATTTCTAAGAATCTATAAAACATGTCAGTAGTAATCAGAAAAATATATCCTTCATTTGAACCAAAACATGGGATGTCTTTAGCTCTTTCTTAATAGAATCCTGAATCTTTTCATCTTACAATAATGGAATAACAAACTTTGCATGAAGGCATGGGAACTTTCCTTTAATCCTGGCAGTGTGAAAAGTAATCTTAGTACGCCAAATAAATATTAACAATCCAGTTGATAAAGTAATCCCCTTCGGAATCAAGCTGGTTGATTTTCATTGTACAATTGTACTCTATCAGCACAAAATGATTTGGAAAGAATGTCCCTTTACCTAAAGGTGCATCTGATTATTAATATACACTTTGACTAAAAAAGGTTAAAAAGTCAGCACATTTTCTCCCTGTATTTATTTGAACGCGATGAACAAAGATAAATGAGGATCTTATAAAATTAGCAATAGTATTTTTTCTGTGAACACGTGTACGCCCTTTGCTTTCTAGACCATGCTGGTATGTATAAAACCTCTGCCACAAGACAGCAGAGAAATGAAACATGCCATCAAGTCCCTCTCCAACAGTGAACTTAAGCAGTTGCTAACTTTAAATAAGGGCTTAGTCTTATGTGGACCAAAAGTTCTGCTAAAATGTTTTACATAAGTAAAAAAAAAAAAAAAAAACAACAAAAAAAAAAACAGAGAGAAAAATTCTCCATCCTACGAAGAAACATCTTCAGAGGCTCCTTTTGTTAATAGTTAATATGCATATAATTTCTATATGGACTTTACAGAAGCAATTTATAACTGTTTCTCCTAGAGAGTTTATATTGGGGTGGTATATGGAGAAGTTTAGGGAAATACTATCATTAATATTACATAATATTAAAGGAAATATTATAATTTGAAACAATAAAATGAAAGGTTGTTCTGCCAATCACCATTTCAACACGACAAGTAAATTCTAAGATTATTTGACTCGAATTCATGATGGGTGGGAAAAGATATTTTTGGTTCCCATTTCCCAAATGTAGGTTCTGGAAGAAAAAAAAATCTCACAATGTGATTTTTCTACCAAAGTTTGTGTATTTCTGAAAGTTTCCTTCTCATTTTGTTAGAATTACTTGATCTGTGAAACAGAGAGTAGTGTGCTGTAATGGCAGGGAGGTAAGACAACAAAATTATTTGAATTTCTAAAATGAATAATTAGTCCTTGTTGGTGACATGATGCTGTCCTTACTAAAGCCAAAATATTTCAGGTGACACTACTGCATATTTTTTAACTAGAAGTGTCCTTAAATAAAAGCTGTTTGCTAAGCAGTTGCCTTTGTCATGGTGTTTATGCACTGCAGGTAAAGCTGTGGCCGCTGCTTATAGCAAAGGCTGAAAAAGCATTTATTTTTCATTCCCTGGGCTTCCTTTGGGTCCTGATTTTTGAAGCAGCCACCAGTTTTGAGAACTGTGAGTGTATGAATTTCTAACCTGGAATTTCTCAGACGTGTTTTTCAGGGATGCTGAGCTCCTTGCTGACTCCCTTGGACATTATAGCATGTACCGATTGCCATCCGGATACCCCGGCTCTCCAGGCTGGTGGTCGCTTTAAGAAACAGATGCCTCCATTTGCTTGTCTTCTGAAAGATGGATAATCATAACACACTTTACAGATTTTATTGAAACCCAATTAAAACCTCTCATGTTTCTTAGCAGATATTCCTCAAGTGCAGGGTATGATTTCCTTCATTTCTCTCAGTCCTTTTTTTTCTTTAGCTTTTTATGGACTGTTGAACAAATTTCAAATACTGTTACCACTGTCAAGAATTAAGTTAATAGAGAAACATTTTCCTTTCCCCACTTAGGCATTGTTCATGCTGCTGTTCTTCACACTACCATTCCATTCTGTGACACGTCTCTACCTCACTATTACTACACTTCTCTTTGCTAATTTAATAATGAGTTCTCCATCCGTGAACCTATATTCACTGAGGATATAATGTCAGATGATTTATTCTTATCTCCACAATGTAATTACACACTCTCTGATGTTACAATTTAAACAAAAGGCCATTTCTCTCCAGGTTGCTCTTCCCATGTTCATGTTTTCAAACAAAACAGTTACTGAGGCCAGGAATAACCCAGCCAGTTTTTCCTCCCATAATCGTATGGATTGGCTACACAAAGTACTCTGAAGACCTCAGGACGCTAATAGACTGTTTCTCAAGATCAGTGTCAGAGATACCAGTATGATTGGATTACTTTTAGGATCTCAGGCTAATCCAAGATTTTTGTTCCTGTGTTTTGGCAGGAAAGCCCAGTAGTTTCTTTCCAGACGACAGTTTTATAGACTCTGGAGAAATTGATGTTGGCAGACGAGCTACACAGAAGATCCCTCCTGGTATCTTTTGGAGGTCTCAGGTGTTCATCGACCACCCAGTGCATCTGAAATTCAATGTGTCTTTAGGAAAGGCCGCTCTGGTTGGCATCTATGGCAGAAAAGGCCTCCCACCATCACATACACAGGTAACGGGACCTCATTTCACTTAAATACTAGTTGTCTTAAATTGCATGTTCTTATGCCTTATTGTTTTATTTCAGCTATTTCTTTCAAGAATTTTGTTGCATGCTTGCAAGATGTTAAAGGTCATCTACCCGGAGAAGGATAAACAAGTGACAATTGCAAAATTTACAGACATTAACCTGGTAGGCAGTAGGCACAGGCAGAGGAGGCAGTTGCCTAAGGCAGCAAGCTGCCAGGGGAGGAAAGGGGTGGTGGTCACTGAGGGTACCAGCCGCTTGCTCCTAGCAGCATGAGATACCACCTTCTTCATCCAGTGTCCCTTGCAGCAGCAAGCCACACTGCAACGGCATCAAAAAGAATCATCTGTTAAGCAGTCTTGAAGAAGTTCTTTACAATGAGGGTGGGTGAGACACTGGCCCAGGTTGCCCAGAGAGGTGGTGGAGGCCCCATCCCTGGAGACCTTCAAGGCCAGGCTTGATGAGGCCCTGAACAACCTGATCTAGTTGAAGATGTCCGTGTTTACTGCAGGGGGGTTGGACTAGATGACCTTTAGAGGTCCCTTCCAACCCAATGCATTCTATGATTCTGTGATCTCAGGTCTGCCTCCCTTTCAGCCTCTGCCTTTCCCCTCGCATGGTAAGAGCAGCAAGATCCCAGTCGCTCACCCTTACAGGAGCAAGATTCACTTGTGTCTTCTGTGCTGAAATGCCTTGAGCCAACTCTTCACATTATGCATGTTGACTGTCAGATTAGACCGAGATTGGTCAGGGGCCAGTAATTGGTGTGTAACCAACAAAATCAAGTTTTTACAGAAAGCCCCTGGCTTACTGCAGAAATCAAGATTAAGTTATTATTCTGTAGGACTAAAATGAAAGCAGTTGCTTTTCTTGACACACCTTGTCAAAAGCCGTGTCAAGAAATCACTTTCTGGGAAAAACTCCGAAGAACCATCCCCTTAAATAAGGGTTTTATATATTATATTCTCGACTTTCCGTTACAGTTTCTAAGCTGCTCTTAACCAGATTGATTAATACATTAGGGCATAACTCTCACTGGCAATGCAAAGCATCTTACTCCCACTTGCATCAGCAAGTTATCAAAGTATTACCAGGTTTATATTAATGTCGTAACATACCCTTGCCCTCCATTATTAACTGAAAAGCCTAGCAACCAACACAACTATTTCAGATTTATAGAAATACCCTGCCTTTCTTTTCTTTTTGAACAAACAAATATATTTATTACAATCTTTCTGGGTAATGTGGTATTTTCTACATATTAACACACCTGCAACTTATTTATGTCAAAGAGGTGTCATAAATCTACACTTTCTCTGCCTACTTTTCTGCAGAATTAAAATATTTCAATAGGATCAGCAGGTCATAAATTCAGTGACACGGTAGTGCTGTTATTGCCCATTTTTAATCAGTCTCTTTTTACAGGGAGATTCAAACTTTTAAAACTTAAAGCTCCTGTATTATTTAAATGAAAACTCAAGTCATGGTTTCATAATACTAACTGTAGATCAGAAGTCTGTACTGATTTTACTTGTTTTTTATCATTATTAATTTCTGTTATGGATCAGGAGTTATTACATGAATAGTTTCAATTGTTTAAATAACAAATGTAAAATTTAACACCTAAACCTCAAGTCTCTTGACCTTAAAACAAAGTCTTTAATTTTAGCAGGGCACCATACTCAACCATAGTAATGCTATAAGCAATTAGGAAGCCCACACCGACTTCACCATTGCTGCTGTTTTATTTTTTTCACCTCGTTTTTGCTGGGATATTCTGAGTGATTTGTCAGAGTCAGGACCTTTCCCATTTAAACCAGCGTGGTTGTGTATCCGTGGTTGTGTATCAGTTGACGCCTCAGCTGAGAATGAGATGTTCAATGTGGGATGTGGCACTTGTTTGTCAATATTACATTCTGGAGGAGGCGATGCACTTGCTCAGAATCCTCGTAAGTGCTGCTTTTTATGTAGCCACTAATTGAGATCTGCCAAGTATATTAAAAAATCATCCTCTCGACCAAAATACCACCAAAAATAACCAGAGGGACAGTTTATTCAAACAATAAAAATCATAGCACACTGATAGGTCATAAAGCTGGTCCTGTTCTGAAGAAATAACTCAATGAAGCTGCAGATATTGAATCAATGTTGATTTATTACTTGTTAATATTTAATTTTGTTTTTAAATTATCCCTTTTTGTAGATTTATTATTTTATAAACCTGCTGTCAATTAAAACATTGTTCTCCTGTATATTTTTATATGATTTTCAGTCTCACCATTGTTTATTATTCTTAGGAGTCTTAAGAGTCATTAAATAGGTAACCTGTTTTCTGTGTTGAAATTGTAAACTTGTCTGTCATAGTTAATACATATTACACAAATCTCATCTTTTCTTTTGCATAATCCAGAGTATCTCCTGCACCCCATAAATCTACTCAGTGAGTCTTTTATTTCCAAATTTTGTAAGGAATTTCATAAACAAGACTTTGGCAAAATGTCTGCTTAGATCAGTGATACAGTCTCCCTCGTATGAATTTAATAAAGGGTCAATTATTTTTCCCCAAACTATCTAGTTGATGGCAGTAGTAAAATTCTAGCTGATAATGAGGTTTTCTTCTGTGTTAATCAGGTAGTTCTTCTGTTTAGATAATCCATCTTCTGTAGTGTGAGCCTTAGTATATATTCCTGAATTTGGTAAAATGTTAGAAGTCATATTTGCCCATGCTAAAACAACAAACTATTCCAGATTCTGGTTGAGAAACTTCCTCTGCCTGTGGTGATCTGTCTTCGAGTCTAGGTTGCCAACAACCATGGACAATAATAAGTAGGAAGAAGTTGCAAGCTCCAAATTTCTGTAGTCTTAGAAATAGATCCTGCAGAAGCCTAAAAGAGTTTACTGTTAACTAAAGGCATTTCTTCTCATTCTTCTCAACAAATCATAATAAAAGTTACACAGTTTTATTATAGTCTCTTAGATTTAATATTTCCAGATCAAATCATTTTTTAAACTCTTTTTAACCTAGGCCAAATTTTGTTAATCATAAATTTTAGGGATTGGCCATCACAGCTTGTGGGAGGCATTTTTCCATTTGTACGATTTGAATTGATTAACATGGTATTTTATGTACAATTTCCTTGCGTGCAATAACTCTAATTGCATATTACAAATCTCTGAATGTATTAAAATGCAATAAAGCACAATCTATGTGTGGTTCAATTAATATTTACAGCTAGTAACTAGTAACTTTGCAAAGTCATCAACATCCGCAGCAGCATCCTGCAAATATTTATAAAAATAAACTTTTACTTTTGGTAGGAAGCCCTAAGTAAGCATAACCCAAATTGGACTGTAACAACAGCAGCTCACCATAGCTGGGTGCCTTGAAATTGTTTTCATCTCATTAAGCTTTAAGCATCTGCAAGTAAGATGCTTACATCTTTAAGCATCATAGCAAGAAATGGGAAGAAATTCTTTACTGTGAGGGTGGTGAGGCACTGGCCCAGGTTGCCCAGAGAAGCTGTGGCTGCCCCATCCCTGGAGGTGTTCAAGGCCAGGCTGGATGGGGCTTTGAGCAGCCTGGTCTAGTGGGAGGTGTCCCTGCCCATGGCAGGGGGATCAGAACTAGATGATCTTTAATGTCCCTTCCAACCCAAACCATTCTATGATTCTGTGATTCTATGATAAATGGATGCTCATAAGGCACAATCCATGGGACATTTCCTAGATGTCAACTTTAGGATGAGGCAGATTGCATTCCAGAAGGGTCTCTCTCTTTGACTGCAGTCCAGTGGTTCTAGAAAACTAATTCAAGCTGCCACGGAGATGTCAGAGCTTGGTGAGATGAACTTTACTCTGCAGTTACCTTTTAAAAATCTAGTGAATCTGTTCCATCCTGCCCCAAAATGGAAATGGAAATACGTAGGTTTTTCTCTTGCTGGTTTTAACTTCTTCTGTACATTTGGCCAATGTGTTCCTCAGTCAGATTCAACTCCACTGAGACATTCCCAGCAACCAGACAACACTGTGATGTCCTCTGTGACTGCCCTTCTCAGTTGTGTCAGTCGTACCCACACTGAGACCTGATGAGGGATCAGCCAAGGCAATAGCTCATCCTCAGAGCGGGTATAAATATCTGACTCGCAAAGTGTCATTCAAACCAACCCCTCACTAGTATCCTTTTAAACTTCAAATCACTAAATCATTATATTTTTTTTCAAAACATAAACTAACATTTTTAATTATATACTTTTAGATTTTATATCTACATTATATTTTATATTTTTATATTGTGTATTTTTATAATTTGTATTTACATTATATTTTTGCAAAACAGAGGCTGTGTCTCTGACAAAGCTAACTTGGATAGACACTCAGAAGGAATATCCTTTGCAGGTGTACCAGCTTTTGCATTCTCAAAAGACACTTCAGCACCAAATTTCAGACATGCCTATTCAGAAATATAGCAAAAAAATTAAAGCAAGACTCAAAATTTATTTGTGAATAAATAATTAAAATCATGTGAGTAAATAATTAACAATACAGTAATTAAAATACCCTAGGGACAAATTTGGCCATTTCACGTGCAAGCTATGTCATATGTGGCCTGTTTCTCCAAATGTTGTTGGAAATAAACACTTCTAATTTTTTTTTAACTTAACAATGACTGCAGAGGAAAAAATATGTCATCAAGTCCTTGTCTTGGTTGACTTTGAAGACCATACCAGACAACTTAGTAATATAACAGAAGCATCCAAATGTTGCTACAATAAAGTCAAAAGGGATAAGAAGCCTAAATATTGTTGCCACACTCAGCAACCATTCAGTGCATCAACACCTACCTGTACAAAAATAAGTGGTGTTACTTCGTTCTGCCTGTTTTCCTCCTTTCTGCCAAAAAATACAAGTTTATTTGACCAACTGGGTGAAAGAAGCAAAACTGAGTGGAGTCAGGAAACAGAAAAATCTAAGCTGTGCCTCAGCTGCTGGGTTCTGCTCGCAGGTTGTCCTGTTCACCTAAACACACGATAAAAGCCATGTTAGATAAGGTTCACTTAACATTTGTGACGTCTGCTAGGCTTGTATCTGACTCATCCCATTAATATATTACCAGACTAAATACAATTATTGCAGAAAGTCAGTGGAAAGTTATTTAAATAGGGAACTAAAGATAGTTGCAATATGAGTAGCAAAATCAAAGTAGCTGTTCAGCTGACGTTACCCTGTTGAAAAATAAATATGCCCTTTTGAGGAAAACTTCCAAAAGCCACCCCCTACATGGGACTATTCCATCTTCATCTTCTATGATCTGTAAACCACTTTTGCTATTGCTTTAAGATAAAACCCTTGCTGGCTAAGGAAGATACTTCTGCAAAACCTCTACCAGAATTTACTTACAAGTACCTCTTATCATTTTCTTGGTGACCCATAGCAATTCTGGCAAACAACCCGGCTAGACTAGATACATTTTGCTGTCTGTTTTCCTTATTATCCACGACACAAAGAAGCTAAAAAATAAGCTTCTTATCATCATACTTACAGTGCAATTTAGGCATGGTACCTGGACCTCATGTTTCCCTGCCTAAGTGAGAACACATCAGTAGGGTCAATATGCCCTGAGTCACATTCTAAATAAAGATCATTTCTCAATTCAAATAATGACAGAAAAATGCGTTCATATACGAGCTTTTCCAAAATGATTACTTCCAGGTAGTCCAGCAACATACTTGAGTTACCAGAGAAAATCCTGTTTATGATGCTTCTGTGGATGTATGTTTCTAATACTCGATGTGAAGTATGTCTGTCTCCTTCATAAGACAGACCCAGAGCAAGAGACTAAGCTTGAGGAAGCCTGAAATACACACAACCATCACTCTCTTTTATGTTTCAGTTTGACTTTGTCGAGCTCCTTGATGGAAGACGTCTACTGACACAGGAGGCGAGAAGCTTAGAAGGACCTCAACGGCAACACCGAGCTTTTGTGCCCTTGTCCAGCCATGAGACAGGCTTTATCCAGTATTTAGATTCAGGAATATGGCATTTAGCCTTCTACAATGATGGCAAGGAATCGGAAGTGGTTTCTTTTCTTACTACTGCTATTGGTAAGGATTTCCTGTATTATTCCTAAGCGCCTAAATATGCCTTGAGGCCAGGTATTAACGCACATACTCAAATTGCAGGGTAGCTTTGTGTGGTTTCAGAGAGAATGCTTGAAGGGCATGTATTTAGCAACAGGCTGAATACTGTTAGGTCCTAAATATCTCGTAAGTATTTTGTAGGCCTTTTTAGTAACTATATCTGTAACGAGATTCTACCCAGTGCCAAAGATGGATTACAAGCTTGAAATTCCCTGCTTCATTTTATTCCTTTGATCTTCTTTTTATTTGGGTTTTTTGTTTGATTGGTTGGGTTTTCTCTCTTTCTGGAGCAGAGGTATAGGAGTGATTGAAGAGCACATAGCAGCACCGTGCAACAGTTTTGTGTGAAAGACAGTCCTGCCTTTGAGCACTGTCAAAACTACTCAAGCTGGAGTTCAGGCAGATTACTGGCTTTAAAACTCCAATAAAGAGCACTGCAAGGCTTGGTAGTAGGAGCCACAATAACAGCAATCTTTGTTTCTCCTTGCTAACAGAAAGAAGCTGAGTTTTCTTAAGAAAAACAAATTAACTAAACAGGTCTGTCGGTTTCTCTGGCAGTAAAGTGCCCTGCCAGTTCAGCACAAAGGCACCGATTTGTTGCTGTCCGAGGAGGAAAGGATGCTGCCTGTGGGCTGCCTGACAGCCGAGCACACTGGGTGTTCTTCCTCTGTTTCTGATTCAATAATATTTCATTTTAAATTTGACTGACCTGCTGAAACTGTTCATATACCCAAATTCGTTTGGTTGTAATTTAAAGATTGCTCCATAAAACTAGCACTCAGCTTTCTTCTAGCCACAGTGATTGTTTAATGGACTTTTTTTCTTTGCTGAAAAAAGCAGACTCATTCCAAAGCTGCCATTAATCCCTCTCCCAGAAGAGGCATTGGTGTTGAGTCTCAGCTGTCTGCAATAGTTACCTAAGAGCTATGGGCTGTAATTTGTCTTGGCAGGTTAATTAAAAGTTTAAGTCTTATTAAAGCAAAGTCATTAAGATCCCAATATTCCATTTTAGCACTAAAGTTTATTTAATGCAGAAGTGGAAATACTGCTATAATACTCAGTGTTAAATTTAAAACCTGGAAATGCACATGTTCAATCCTGTTCACAGTTAAGCAACACCAGAAATAGTTGTATGTTAGCTTATGACGTTGAACTCTTACTCTGTAGAATGCAGATTTACTTTCATTTAGTTTGCCTTAGGAATTTGAGTTTTTACTTACACATTCTGCCCAAAAGAACCTCGAGGTATTCTTCTGAAAGTGACTTTTTTTTCCTTGTCGAAGAATGTCTCCAGTTTAAAATTTCCCATCACAGGAAAATCAGTAAGGCTGTCACAGCAGAAAACACTTCTAAAGCACAGTCACTAGCTGTTCTTGTTTTCAAAGTGATGCTAAGTGATGTTCTAGCCAGACTTTTATCTTGGCCTCATTGCACTAACATGAGGTGATGAGGAAAAGACAAATCATTCTTAATTTGCCTTTCAACAGTAGGGGAATTATGTGGGTGAGCAGCGCGTCAGACTGTCTTTAAGGCAATCCTGGGTTTTTTTTTTGTTGTCACTCCGCTCTACCTTCCTGACCATATGATAAGCAGAACAATCCATGATTGACCTTGAATCATTCTGTCTTTCATCACAAGGAAGTTTTCTTTTGGTGTACAAGAGACAGCTTGGCCCTTGCACTGGTGAGACACTGGCCCAGGTTGCCCAGAGAGGTGGTGGAGGCCCCATCCCTGGAGACCTTCAAGGCCAGGCTTGATGAGGCCCTGAACAACCTGATCTAGTTGAAGATGTCCCTGCTTACTGCAGGGGGGTTGGACTAGATGGGCTTTAAAGGTCTCTTCCAACCCAACACATTCTATGATTCTATATGTGAGGGTGGTGAGCCCCTGGCACAGGTTGCCCAGAGGAGCTGTGGCTGCCCCATCCCTGGAGACCTTCAAGGCCAGGCTTGATGAGGCCCTGAACAACCTGATCTAGTTGAAGATGTCCCTGCTTACTGCAGGGGGGTTGGACTAGATGGGCTTTAAAGGTCTCTTCCAACCCAACACATTCTATGATTCTATATGAGGGAATCACGTTGCTCACTGGCAGCTGTATAGCAACACAAAGCTCTAGTGTACAGGAAACTGTTTAGGTACAAGCTGTCCACTTTGAAACTCACTTGAGATAAGTAAAAATTTTAGATAGGAAAATGTGGCTTCTTGGCTAGAATTTGGCCAGAGAAGTGCAGCACTTTTATAAGTACCATAAAAAAATGTAATAGCCTTAACAAGTTGGTACCTTTCTTAGCCTAGATTTCAACAGTTTATTTTAAAAAAAAAGATAAATCAAAGCAGGTGTTCTGTGTAAATGTACTGTAATGCTTCAGAACCTTTCTAGTGTATTCATGAGGTCTGGCAAGACATGGTTGCTAGATTTTAAGTCTATAAATACTATAGTACTGTAGTGTTATAATTTTTGTCAGTGCCAGAGTAAAGAGGGTACAGCAACCTGACACAGTGTTTATGAACCAGGGTGTAAAATTGCAATGCCAAACAAGTGAATCAAGTCACAAGTGATGGGAGCCTTAGATCTTTCTGTGTGGGGTGAGGAACCTGCAGAGGAGTTGTGTTGACTGTCAGAGGCAAGCTGCCATTTTAATTTGATCTTTGTGGCAGGAACATATAGAAAAATCTACCTTTATTATTGCACAGACATAGGGCGTACAGTGAGAGTGTGTTTGAAAAGTATAGCTGCAAGAAGAAGTAGGATCCGATGATCTGAGAAGAGGACCAGCAGCCTGGAACTCCTGAATTCTCATTGATGTGCTAATTCCAACCCAGCCCAGGCTCATGCTTCAGCTGCCCACCGTGTAAAACTGAGGAGAATGACACTTCCCCAGAGATGCTGCGAGGCTGATAGAACTGCTGGGAAGCTGCACTAAGCATTAATTAATAATCACGGATAATAGTCGAAAGCACAAAATTGATAATGGTGATCATAACGATAAGTTCATAAAGCCAAACCGTGCAGTCATTCCTCGGGCAACCCCCCCCGTGAGTGAGGACTCACCTGAGTAAAGGACCAGCGCTTTTACTGCAGCCGTAAAAATGTTGAATGGAAAGGGTGCTGATTTTTCCACTATACCTGCAATGTTCCAACAGGCTGAACTTTTCAGAGCCAATAAAATCATTGCAGGCTCAGTATGACGATATCAGCTGCAATTACTGTGCAGCGCTTGTCTGGAATGATTTAGCCTCCATTATTCTAGAGAAAAATGGAGAAAATGGGGAAAAAAGCATCTGTATTCCCGGTTTGATAACGACAGTTAATTTCCTAAATTGTGAGGCTGTCCATCATACAATTTTGGAACCTGATATAGCTATAACTAAATCCAGTCAGGAATATTAGCGTTGATTTTGAGGGCAGGAGATGGCAGTTTAGCCTGTTTTCTAAAAGGATGTGGAATCATCGTCACTAAAGAGTTAGGTGGTGTCAAATCGTGTGCCTGTTACATGCCACTGCACGTAAACCTGGGGAAAATACAGCATCGTTATGCCTGTCAGAGCTTATACTTCTGCATAATACAGGCAATTCATGTGGAGGGGAAAATAAAAGATTATTCTGTGAAAGTTTTCATCTTTTAATAGCATCTTTATATCCCATTCCTCTGAATTACAATGCAAGACATTATAAAGGAATGGACAATCAAGGTCTCTCAATAATAAATTAACCGTTTTGTAAATGACATGGGTGGCACTTTCTGAAATTTCTAATAGAAACACTTCTCTGAAAAGCGCCTCATGGATTCACCTCTGCTTGATAGTGATGATTTATTCAGAGCAATCTTGTATAAGTGGAGCAAAATAGTAGGCTGAGGAATCAGCTGGAATGAGCACATCTGAGACAGAGATGTTGGCCAAAAATCTGCTCAGTGGAAGGAAGAAACATCTGAAAGCCTGAAAAGAGCATCCACAGTCAGAGAGAAGGCGTCTTCCAGCAGCTGTTACTGCTGAGCTCAGGCAAGCTTGGCTGCGCAGGGCCACTGAGAAATCAAAAGGAAAAGCAAAATCAGCTGTCTGTGAGAGGAGGGCGTCTCTGTTTACCAGCACATCACCCAACAAGCAACAGGGAACACATGTAGAACACCCATGGTAGGATGCCAGGTTTTATCTCACTTTTATCTTCTGCAAGAGACAAAGCTTAAGTTTAAGAAGAGGACTGTTGTTCCTCCTGCCCCCTCCACTACCCATAAAGAAAACTACCGTAAGTACTTTTCCTCCATCAAAGCGCAAAGCGAGCTGGAGGTGTTATTTATAAGGGGCTGCCACCACATACAACACTTTGCAATATACATCAAAAGGCAAGTTCTCTTCCTGCAATAGCCTAAAATATAACCCACGCCCATCCGGTCCCCGGGACAGCAGTTCACACACAAGGAGGGTATCAACAGAGGAGCACTTTGCAGTAGGACTGAGCTTAGAGAGAAAAGAAGAAATTACAGGGCACAGAGGCAACCATGGGACTGGGAACTCCTTGTGTGAGAGGTGACAAGGATGACTCTTCCTTAGCTCTGAGTGGAAATGCCTGTTCTTAGCAAAGGGAAAAGGAAAAGCCTGAATAGCTCAGATTTGCTCCCCTTACTTTTGCCGCCTGTGTGTAGGCTCATTTAAATTCTATCCACTTCCAATTCAGAGAGGACGCGTAAGTGTGATCCACTTACAGTCTCAAAGCCATTCACGTTACTTACACTTGCTTTGCTAATGTCTGGAAAAGTCTAAATTGGTTTCATGTAAATATTGGAGTCAGGATAATGTGCAGACTAACATGGGGTGTCATCTTTTCTGGCTTACACTTTCTTTGAGCTCCTTAATGCCTGACTTGCTTGGCTTAGAACTCGCCCACGTATGATTACATCTTCAGGACTCTGAGTGAGGAAAAGGGGTTTTAATGTCCCAGCTACCCTTTTCTGAACTTCTCCTTAGGCTATATCCAGCCAAAGCGGCTGAAAGTTTAACAAGTATTTTGCTAAACTTTAACTGTCCCTTTAACTGTCAATGGGACTCCAGCTGCTCCATGGAAGTGCTCAGTTATTACAAGCGTATTCTCCCCTATGACTATGGTTGTTTTCGCCCGTCCCCTACTTCACAGAGGGACTTCTGAGCGCTTCCACCTTGTGGTAACCCTCTACAGATAATTAATTAGTAGCCTCTTCCTTCCCAGACTCACAACTCTTTTCTTGCTCTGCACAGAAAAAGAAATATAGCAACATATGAGAACCATGGCAGGGAGGAAAATCACAACTCCGCTTTTGATGTTATTGATCTCTCTCCTGCAAAATAACAGCAGAGCTTTGCATGCTCTGCAGATAGTTTTTTGCCTCCAGCTCTGTGTGTCCCATTACAAGCCCTTGCTTGACAGACACTCTATCAGATGGTCGGTGCCTTTTTTGATTACCCTCTTGCCGCTGCTCCCTTTTTTTGATGCTTTGTTTCCTGTTTTGTGCTCTTACCCAGCTTCTCTGAGTGCCTTAAAGGTTGTAGGTCTCAGGTAGTATTTAGAAAAGATACAGTCACTCAGTTCAGGTTAGAGGCAAAAAGGGCATTTATGAGTCCCTGCCAGGCTGTGTTAGGTTTTTTTTTACCTTGTGAATTTGGTCTCATGGATAACATTATGTTGATGGGTCTGCTTGATTGAAAACTTACACTTATCCACAGAGTAAGTCCAGGTTTAGCAGCAGCACTACAAGGTGTCTTCCACTAAACATCCAGTTGGCCGCAGGAGTCAAGGTCCTTCAGTGAGAATTGAATTAGTCCATGCAGAACGATGGCAAGACAACAGAAGATTGCCATCTCACAGAACCACAGAATGGTAGGGGTTGGAAGGCACCTCTGGAGATCATCTAGTCCACCCCCCTGCCAGAGCAGGCTCACCCAGAGCAGGTTGCACAGCAACGCGTCCAGGCGGGTTTTGAATGTCTCTAGAGATGGAGACTCCACCACCTCTCTGGGCAGCCCCTTCCAGTGCTCTGCCACCCTCAAAGGAAAGAAGTTCCTCCTCATGTTTAGGTGGAACTTCCTCTGTTTAAGTTGCTGCCCGTTTGCGCCCAGTCCTCTCACTGGGCACTGCTGAAAAGACCCTGGCCCCATCTTCCTGATACCCGCCCCTTAAGTACTTCTAAGAATTGATAAGGTCCCCCCTCAGCCTTCTTTTTTCCAGACTGAAAAGACCCAAGTCCCTCAGCCTTTCTTCCTACGGGAGCTGTTCCAGTCCCCTAATCCTCTTGGTAGCCCTTTGCTGTCCCCTCTCCAGCAGTTCCCTGTCCTTCTTGAACCGGGCAGCCCAGAACTGGACACAGGACTGCAGGTGCGGCCTCAGCAGGGCAGAGGAGAGGGATCTCCATCCTAGCCAAGTCCAGCCCAGCCTGCATAAGTGGGGTATCACCTGGGGAGACGGAAATGTGGGGTGAACTCCCTCTGCCTGAGCTTTCCATGAGCTGCAAGACTTCCCCTCTCCAAGCAGGTGTAGTCATGTGCTTGGTGAGATTTCACTTTTTCATCCAGCCTATGTGTAAATCTAATCTGTTTGCTTTATAGGGCTTAATAAAAAGCAAACATAGCCTGAGCCTGCATCTGGAAATGGAAGGAGGGCTGTGCGGAGGTGAAACTTTTCATATTATTTTGCACTCCCCGCGCCCAAAGGTTTTTTGTTTGCTATTCTTGGTAAAACACTGATGATGTTTTTTTAGACAGATAGTGAGACGGCCCTTAACACTTCAGCACCTAGGAGTCAACAATACCTTTATCAGTGCCTCCTTAATCTTTTTACTTTTTTCCTCAAAACTGATGAACAGTCTCATTTCCCAGTGAAGTGAGCCAAGGGGATGAGCGTGTCCCAGTGCTGGAGTTTATCTCCCTGTCTGCCTTTTCGGATGACTGCTGACAGATGAACCATTGCTCCCGGTTCTTAAATCCCCATCAGCCTCAGTCAGTAATGTTTGTACATGATCCTACGGAACGCCGTTCCCTCAATGCTACCTGCAGCTTTCTGCCTGCTTCCGCTGGAGCTGCAGCACTTCCAAGAAACCTGAAGTCAGACCAGTCGTTTCAAATCTGCATGTTGTTTGTGATGACCTTTTTTCTCTCGGCAATTGTCTGAAACAATTCTTACATAAAAACCCTGCTTCCCAAGCCATAATGGCAGGCAAAATTATTATTTCAGGATTTTTCTTTTGAAGACGTAAGACATCTCTAATAAAGGGGAAATTAGGGACACATCTCAAAGATAATTAAATAATAAAAAGCCTCTAAAGGTCAGATACTTGGCTGTGAAAACTTCCACAGCTGCTCTTTCCATACAGAGTATATCTCTTCATTGATGCTCCGTGAGTAAAAACCAGCAGTAGAAATTACAGTGTGTAAAGCTAGCTTAGCTTTAAAACAGAGGTGGAATAGTTTATTTAATGTTACACTTGAGCTTTTCCTTCGTTTGTTTATTTTTTTTATTTATTTTTGGTTTGTATATGTGCCCTCCTCTTCTAATAGCTCTTATGATTACAAGTGATAATTTGGGTAGTAAAAATCGACAGATACATATTTTCATTTATATTGTTGCACAAAAGAAATTAAGCGTGTTTGTGAAGTTTGCTTGGATGCCAATAAGTATTCATCTCAGTAGAAGTTAGACGTCTGAATGTCTTTAATGATCCAGGTTTTGTCTGGTTTTGATCGTGCTTTAAAGTGGTAGAAAAATGAAGGTAGTTTTGTCTTTTTGAAAACCTTTGCCTCCATCTGTACTTGCATGGGCTGGTAGCCTTGAACTTGCCTGTCAGTGTGCTGGTTGCAGGCAGGCAAGTTCTCTTGATCTGACAGAGCTTGTACAAAAGGTTTATTGATTGGGGTAATTACTTTAGTTTTAGGGTCAAGAAAAGGTTTATTTAATACTGAAGTTAAAGCCTTTTTCTTTCTTTCTGTTATTTCTGTCCCGTTTTTTCAGTTCAGTTTTTTTTTTTTTCAGAACAGCAGAATTCTGCCTTAATAACATGGCACATAGTGCTGTCGGAGGGTTTCTGGAGAAATGTGTAAAACAGTGCATATGGTTTTCGTTTTTACACTTTTGTATATAGCTCTTTCCGTGCAGCCCAGACTGCAGGCTAATGTAAGCACAGCTTGTTTTATTCCTGTGTCGTATTACCGAGCTGCTGGAACAGCTCTGGGCAGGCTTTTCTTTCCATGAATGCTCCCCTGCTAAAGCACAGAAACAAGGTTGTGGGAGTTACTCGTCCGCTTTGGCAAGCAAAAGGAGAACCCTTTCTCTACTAGAACAACAGAATTTTTAAAACTTCATTTTCTAAAGGCTGTATTAAAGTGTATGTACTTGCATGTAAGACCACAAAAGGGAACAGAAGCCAAGAACGTCAGCACCTCAGGAGTTACTGGACCAATCCCCACTGTCGCATGGAGTGGGATGAGAAGGACAGAGTCTGTGCAGTAACTCCTGGCGTGTGTTGGCTTTTTAAATGATAATGGCTGGTCTGTGTATTGGATGCGTGACTGATTCCTTTATCTAAGTGCTACAACTGTCTCAGAAAAAGAGTTAAATGAATTATGGTAAACTGATTTCTAGAGGGCTTGCTGGAGGCTCTGTGAAGGAACCTGATTTGACCAAGTTTGTGCAACGAGTCTGCTAGAGGCAGACACAGAGCCATGAGTTCTGCTTTTTCTCTGGCCCTGATCAAAGACCACTGAGAGCTCAATGCTGTTGCCTGAGCACAGGCATCTATCAGCACCCGAAATGCCCCAGGGAACTGAGGGCATCTCTACAGGGGGGCAGATCTGACATAAAACCTAGAGGAGACTCAGGTCCTTCTGTAGCAGTGGCTGGAGACCAGGCATCGTACTTGAGAGCGTGTCCCCAGCACCAGGCACCTACCTAACTGAACCTCAGACATCAGTCATTCCAGCCAGCACATCCTTATTTATCCGGCTGGATATATTTGCGAAAGACTTTATGTAAAATGAAACTTAATCTTTAATGCACACAAAATTAGAACATCACCAAGGTTTCATGGCATTTGTTTGACCAAATGAGATCACGTTTGAGGCCCTCCCCGTCTGTGTATGCAAGAATGGTTTGCTTTTTTTTCCCTTAGAATACACCAACTTACAACATCATTTAAAATGAAAGTCAAGGCCAGCTTTAGCCTTGCCCTGAGCTACAAGAGCAGAAATTGTAATGCACTGAACATGAAGTAACTTCCCGCTTGCTAGTGCAGCTCCAGCAGTTGAACCCTGAAGGCTGAATAATTGTTGTTTCCTGTATTAGTTTGTAACAATTTATAAGAGTGGGAAGGAACAACAAAAAAAATAAATTCTTTGCAATCCCTTGGGCAAACTGGGGATATGAGAGGTTCATTTACTGGAGCGAAATTCAGATTTAAAAATATTCCACCTGCAAAAAAGGAAAACTAGGAAGAAGAGAAACGTTCGCAAGGTGTCTTTCTAGATCTCCACAGCCTTGTCATATGTATGTTCCAAACATGGGATTAAAGTGTTGTTGTGCTTAGAAGCTGCATTATTGAAGGAAGAAGAAGTCTTCAGCCCAACAGCTACTCTTTGTTTAAAATCATTCACTGATTTTTTTCCCAGCTAGCTTCTAACCTGTGATCACATTTGAAGTGATTTAGAACAGAGGGGTTTTTCAGATGGTCAATGTACGATTCCTTAAGAACTGTATGTCATAGACCCTTTCATGCTTTTAGCATTGCTCACATTCTCAGGGAAGAAAACGGCGTTCCCTGTATATCCCGATGAATGGCAGAAATACATTAGCAGGATTTTCTAAACGTTGCCTTCATTCTGGTCCCAGTGAAGTCAAAGGAGATTTTACCATTAACTTAAATGGTGGTATACATAGACCAGTGCCCAAGTGCTTTTGAAATCCCATTACACCTTATGCTTTCAACCATCTGATAGCTTTAGATTATAAGGCATTCTGCACTGAAAAAAATTCTTCTTAAAAAGGATGAAGTAAGAGAAAGGAATGAATCAGGGAGATAAAGCTCGCTCTCAAAGGGAAAACCAAATTCAGACCAAATGTGGCATAAACTTCTGAAATGGTCGGGCTTGTTCTCTTCTTTATTTACTCCCCAAACTATTCCCACTTGGTCCCTGTTTCTGTTGCACAGAAGTTCAAAAACAGGGCACCAAAGGCTGGGTTTGTAGTGTTTCCAGCTGGGCTTGGAGTCGAATGTGCTTGAAATAGTTTGAGAGAGACTGACATTATTCTGGTGAGAGCCACTCGACTACCTGGAGAGGTATCTCAAGCCAGGCCTAGAAGCAAAAGTACAGACATCTCAAGGGAAAATGTGCTCACATGATGTACTGTCAAATTTGGCAAATTCAGCAGCTCTTGATGGCTTCAATAAACAACCCAAAGTGATCCTGAACGCCAAACCTTGTGTGCTTCACCATCACCTTTTAAAATGCTGGCTGGCGCAGGTATTTGCAGTCTCTGCTGATGGAGATGTGGGGGATCTGCCATTGCAAATGAGTTTGTTTTTTAAAGTTCTTACAGAAAGGGGGAGAATAGCACGCAGTTGGATACTGTGATTGCTGTACTTCACTCTGACTTAGCAGAATCAGGAGAGATTTAAGCAGTTGTTTAAAGGACTGCCTGCCTGTTGCCCTTTTCCTAATTTAGCATCCTGATACCTGCATGTGAAGGTTAGAGCTCCACTGGGATATGAGAGCAAAGAGGGTTATAGGCATGGGTCTTTAATTAAAACAGACCTCCCAGCCTTCAGAAAAAGAGAAAAAAAATCAAAATCTGGCCCAACATCAAGTGGCATTAGCAGTAGCAGCATCACACTAGGTGCCCTATAGAAGAGGAAACTGTGAAAGAGCACTCAGAAATAATGACTGAGTTTCCATGATGCTGTCAAGTTTTTCACATCCCTGGCTGCCAGGTGTGGATTACTTGAGCTAGAAATGTAAAAGCCTTATAAAACACAAATGAAGCAGCAAAATCGAAATCTCAGCAGGTGAGGATGTACCATAAGAAGGAATCAGGGGTTTCAGACTTCAGCTGGGGAAAGAAGAGGAGGAGCAAGAGAATACCAGACCCAGCGTTTCCACGTTTCCTTTGTTTCCAGAGCTTTTTTTTTTTTTTTCCCTTTTCTTTTTTGTGGCTCATAATGTCAAGTCTGATATTTCGAGATACCTGAAACCTGTTTTATCCCCTCTCACCTCCGCGTCTCCCTTGGCATTGTTATCACAATTACAAGGGCAGGTGACAGTTCTCTAGGCTTAGAATCGAGCCTACCCTGCAGTGAAATTCAATCGAGTAGCATCATTTCTTTGAAAAATAAACAAGACTGCAAGCTCTGCAACTGGGAAGTAAATTAAATGTGTTCACAGAGCTTCAGAATCTGCTTTGCCTTTCATGTTATACTGCCTGACTTCCTATTAAAATTATTGCTAACGTAGTCGGGGCAGTGACAGGGAGCATTTTTGTGAAAGAGAGACGTTATTGCAATGAACTTGTAGGTGACAGCTTTATCCAGGACCAGCAGGTCTAGGAGAAAGAATATGTGGCTTGCTAAGGTTGCTCTGGTGCAGCAGCAGAGAATAAGGTGAAATAATGCGGTGTCCCATCCCATCTCCCATGGGATGTAATTCATCGTAGCGAGAGGGATGGTGTGCACTCCTTTTACATGGATGTGGCTCCCACAGAGGATTTCAAGGTTAGATACAAACCATGGAATCTACCTACCTGCTGCCCCGCTCCACGTGTGCTCCCATCCTCCCAGCAAAGCATCTTCTTTACCCAGGGGAATGTGACTAGGAAGAAAATAAGTTAGTGGACAGTCAGGAACAATTCCTTTCTGTGTGACATTAAATATATGTATTTCTTCGACACATTAAGCAATTCCCCTCTAAGTACTTTTTTTTACCTCCAGTATTTTTTTAAATTTACTTACATTTTTAAAATGAATGCAACTGTGTCTATAGAGGGTTGACATTTATAAGGAAAGGGTAAAACCTTTTATGACACCCATCAGTACATATACTGTATCTCCCTGGGTTGGTAGATTGGAAGATGTGGCAATGTACTTCAGGCTCAGCAGCTTCATGCATGTTCTCACCAGCCCAGTGCAAAAGATTTTGAGGCCATTTCTTGTGCAGAGGTGAAGCAGACTACTCGTTGAAGAGGCCAAACAGTGAGGTTACCTAAAAAACCCTGCTCTTTTCTTTGCATTTCACTTCTAATGTTTAATATTCTCATTGGTAAAATAAGTTTCATTTTCTTTGAATCTTCATTTCAGAAACTGAGGTCAGCGTTGATTCATTAAAGAGCAATTCTTCCACTGCAGTGCTATTCCCACACGTTTCTGACACCAAACACTGCCAGTTCCAGAGCAACTCTTTGAGTTTATTGAAGGAAATAGTTACGTTTGAATTCATACAACCACACTGCACTGAATGGCGTTTAATCAGTTCTTAGAAAGCAGTCCTGGTACTTATTAACTCCCAGGAAAGCTACTGCCTTCAATTGCCAGCTAGATAACTATTTTTTCTTTGCCAATAAATAGTGGCCTCTAAATGCCTAGGGAATGATGATGCTTGGTGGCAAGTGTAGGCTATAAAATATTTATCTTTAACACACAATTGTGTTACTGCAGCCTCTAATAGGATTTGGTGTCAGGCAAACATCTGCCTTGGCCTCTGGCCCAAAGATACAGAAACAAGCTATTACGTTGAACGTTGCATAGTAAATAAGTAAGGCGGAAATACTGTTAAAGTAGCTATACTGCTGACCAGCAAACGCGGTAAGTATATAAAAAGGAAGTCTATCAAGAGTCTAACAATTTGTCTGCCTCCTTAATATGTTTATTGTATTTCATCTGGATAAAGGTAATTCATGTAGGTAATTGTAAGCCAGGCTGACAGATCTTTATAGACCTCACCACAGTAGAGTTGGCTTTCACGGGGCTTTTTTTCAGCAGCAAAGTGGTCCCTTGAGCAGACCATTAGCCTGGGAGCTTTGTCGCTGTCACAGGAGTCAGTTTATGGTATGAAGCAAACAGTGTATTTGTCTATGGCTCAGATTACCAGCCTAAAAAAATGGGAATGGTAACAATTAGCAGTTTCCTATTGAACTTGGTGATCCCAAGCACAAATACAGTCTGGGTGGAGGATGGCTTGAGAGCAGCCCTGAAGAGAAGGACTTGGGGGTGTTGGTGAATGAGAAGCTCACCATGAGCCGGCGACATGTGTTCACAGCCCAGAAACCCCCCCGCACCCTGGGCTGCATCCCCAGCAGCGTGGGCAGCAGGGCGAGGTGGGGGATTCTGCCCCTCTGCTCCGCTCGGGGGAGACCCCCCTGCAGTGCTGCCTCCAGCTCTGGGACCCCCAACATAAGAAGGATGTGGACCTGTGGGAGCGGGGCCAGATGAGGCCACCTCTGCTATGAGGACAGGCTGAGAGAGTTGGGGGGGGTTCAGCCTAGAGAAGAGAAGGCTCCAGGGAGACCTTAGAGCCCCTTCCAGTCCCTAAAGGGGCTTCAGGAGAGCTGGAAAGGGACTCTTCATGAGGGAATGTAGTGGCAGGACAAGGAGGAACGTTTTTAAACTGAAAAAGGGGAGATTTAGATGAGATATAGGGAAGAAATTCTTTACTGTGAGGGTGGTGAGATACTGGCCCAGGTTGCCCAGAGAAGCTGTGGCTGCCCCATCCCTGGAAGTGTTCAAGGCCAGGCTGGATGGGTCTTTGAGCAACCTGGGCTAGTGGGAAGTGTCCCTGCCCAGGGCAGGGAGGTGGAACTAGATGATCTTTAAGATCTCTTCCAACCCAAAGCATTCTATGATTCTATAATTCCATGATTCCATCTTATTCTTAAATGAAAGATAGTGTAGTGTGAAGTCTTATTATGGGTATGGGCAGGATCGTGCCAGTTTGTAGCTTCACTCAGGGTAAGGAGTGACTCCAGTGGAAAAACAAGCAGTTTCAGCCAAATTTCCCTCAAAATCTACCAGCTGTGAGATTACTCGTACTGAAAAAATTACCCTGAGACAAATGGCAAAAATCCCAAAGTATCCTCAGCAGCTGCAAGTCAAGATGGTGCATGAAGTAAAGCCGTTTTGTCTCCAGACCGTGATCTGTTTCTTTCTCTGCTTTGATAATTAAAGCTCTTGAGCGGGAAGAACCTTAAAGAGTACTTCAGAAGAAGAGTTTTGCTCTTGGAGAAGTCTAGGCTGTCACACTTAATAGATGTTTTCCATCTCTCATTTTTATTTATCTAGAATCGTTTTTGTACATCCTCCTTTTCCTGAGCAAGGTAGGCTGGACTCGGGTCGGGAAAACCTCTGTGTCAGACAAGACATTGCTGTACCATTCTCCAAAAGGAGACAGTGTGGGTCTGAAGACCGTGTGTCTCATGATGTCATTTACTCCTTCTCTCAGAGGAGATCTGGATGTTTACCATATTTATTCAGGAAATGACTCGTTTTTTCAGTTGGTAAGATTTTGAAGCTGACAGGACAATCACTTCCATACGCAAGCTTCTGCAGTCCCCATTAGAAGCCACACCGCCTCAAGCTTTGCAGGTCTGGCCCCAGTGTGAGATGTTTGCTTTCAGGAGGTTTGCTCCTGCTGGGGGTTGTTGTTGAAAGGTGTTATGGGAGCTGCATTTTCAATGGTCCCTTTGGACACAATGCCAAAACGCGATGAAAACATCATGCATCATCCATTGGCTGACCCTCCAATTAATAATCTTTGCCCTTACCAGCTGGTGTCAATCAGATCACTTCAGAGATTTGGAATCCAAGAGAAAGCTGTGGGAGTCAGACTGAAAACAGAGAACATATATCTCTTTCTAAAAAACAATTGTCCATGGTCTCACAGTGAACTTTGACAATTAAATAAAACAAAACAAAACAAAATATTGCCATGATTCTCTAAAGCAGTTCCCATGGCACTATTCATAAAACGCCATATGGAATTCTGTAAATATTGTAAAATATCCTGATAATTACATGAACAGCTTACAGGATGAGCTGTAGAATGGAGACTAGAGCCTAGCCATAACTGCAGTGACCTGTTTTTATTTATTGATTAACAGTTTGTCACCTCTGTAGCAATGTTGACTGTGGACATACTTAAAAGACAGTTGCTTTGTGCCACTAACTTAGGGGCTCCCTGAATGTTGAAGAGTTTGCTCCCTTCTATCTAAGCCCCATTAGTTAATAATTTGGCTAAGTCCTAGCTTCTGAAAATTTGTCCATTTGGTTCTTCATTCTTTCTAGGGTTTCCCCATCATGACTCTCTAGCTTCTTATGCCGAGTCACCCACCTCCTCCTGTTTAGTTGGAAGTTTTGATATTAGAGCAGTGGGCATGGATGTGTGTACACGTTATGTGTACATTGCAAACGGCCAGAAAATTGACTCACCCGTCCAACTGGTGCAGTCTGTAACTGCTGAAACAAAATTCAGTCCTGCGATGAGGACAGAGGTTTTTATGGGAAGTCTTAAGTAAGTATGACTTACTAATGCCTGCCATCTTCAAAGGAAAAAGGAATTAAATAGGACCATGCTCAGTATTGCACACACAACTCGCAGACTTATTGCTCACAAGCCTAAGTCGCAAGCCTTGTTTGTTCTCATTAGCTCTGGGGTTCATGAGCGTTACGGTTTGAGAAACCTGTAACAATTTATTGTTGTTTAGAGGATTATTCTATCACCTGATGACCCCTGCCCACCCGGGAAGGGGAGTAGGGAAAAAATGAGAAGGGGGGAAGGGAAGGGCTCAGGGCTCCAGCATCGGGGCAAGAAGTTCTCGGGATTGCAGCCATTAAGGAAGAGAGAGAACTTTGCAGCAAACTCTCTAATTTATATTGAATGTGACGATCATGGAATGAAATAATCCTGTTGGCAGCTTGGGTCAAGTGCCTGGGTTTCGCTCCTCGTCGTCCCTCCACCTTGAAAACACTGAGACTTTGAAACCCGCATACCTGGCTATAAAGCAAATATTTTCACAAATTCACACACTAGAGTCTTCTAAAAGTGCAGTTTTCCCAAGCATTAGAAGAGAAATGAGTCCTGTGTCGCTCAAACCAGGACAATGAGAAAAAAGCAGGTTAATTTAATGCTTTTTGAGCTGGTTGGGAGCAGCTTTGAGACAAAGATGTACCACATGAATCTTCGTTGCTTTTCGGAGTTGATTCTCGGTAGTGAAGAACTTTGGGGAGTGTGCAGAGACCTTAATTGCCCGGAGTCCCACCGGGCAAGTTTGTATCCTTAACTGCTAAAAAATGGTAAGCGGCACCAGCCACTTGCTGGGGGAAGAGTTTCTTTTCACTTCATCTCGTCTCTATCAGGTGGGTTATTCCAGGGCAAAGTGAGCTGGTATAAAATGAGAGCATGTTAGAAATGTTACTTTTGGCTATATTAGAAAAACAAGGAGCATCAGAGAAAGCAATGAAGTAGGATGAAGGGATTTTTAAAAGCTTACTCTATTATTAATAGTGTAGGGTATTCAGGCCACAATTAAGAGTTACTGAGGTGCTTTAATGAAAAAGGTACAATGGGTTTAAATCACCTGGGTTTTTTTATTCCTTTTTTGTTGGTCACAGCATGGTATGATGCAGTTAGGGCACACCTGCAAAGAAGAGTCTGGGAAATCAAGGATTGAGGAGATAGTGATAGAAGAAGTGATAAGTGTGCATATTGCTGTGTTTTTGTAGAGTGAAATGCCAGATCTGTAGATGAACCACAAAATATACATGAATATTTTTTGACATTCATTATTGTTGGTCACTGTGGGTAGGATCTGAGCAATTATAGGTGTCTTTAATTATAGAATCATAGAATCACCTAGGTTGAAAGGGACCTTTCAGATCATCGAGTCCAACCATCAACCCAACTCTGACAAAACCATCACTAAACCATATCTCTAAGCACCACGTCTACCCGTCTTTTAAATACCTCCAGGGATGGTGCCTCAACCACTTCCCTGGGCAGCCCGTTCCAGTGCTTAATAACCCTTGCAGTGTAAAAATTTTTCCTAATATCCAATCTAAACCTCCCCTGGTACAACTTGAGGCTGTTTCTTCTTGTCCTAACAATATCTACATGATATCTAATGGCAATATCTACATCCGAACTAGTCAGAGGAGGAAAGGAAGGACCACTGGAGTAAGGTTCATTACATGAATTCACTCTAAGAGTCAGGAAGGTTTGGTTACCTAAACACAGGTGTGCTGTATTTCTGTGGTCAGTCTGAAATTCTATATCTCATTATACCTAGTCAATATAGTGGACGAGAGTCTTTTGGTTTAACCTACAGTAGATATCTAATCGGTGTACTGAGCACTGCCAGTCTTGTCCTAGGCATCACAAGTATGTCACCTGAACCATGCTATAAATGCAAAATATTATTTCCAGTAGCAAAGATTACCTTTTATCCGATGTGGTGCATTGTTACACTTTGGAACGGCTGCAAGGCCTGATGCTACATTGCTCTTTTGATGTTGGTTTGATTTTTTCTTATTTTGCATAAATATTAGTTAGTATATTACATAAACATACCAAGAAAGTTGTATGGATATTTTACTCCTTTTCAAGGACTCAATTTACTCCTTTAAAGCAAAAGCTTGGAAAAAGCTTTAAAAAAAAAGTTTTAATATACTAGAGGTGTTGCCATAACACTGGGAGCCTGTCTTGCATCAAGCACTGCCACAGCCGTTCCCATTGACTTCAAAGGCCGTGCACGTGTAACCTCTCCGCAGTGTCGTACAGCTTGCAGACCCCCATCCAAGTGACAGGGCGACGGTGGGGCTTCAGGAGACATCTAAATACTGCGCTGGGGCGGAATAGCGTGGTCCTGCTCCCACTCTCAGTTTTCAGGCAGTAGAAAACAGTTCACTTGTTTTTTTTCTCTGCTGCATTAATATTTTTGCCACCTTTTGAGCTTAACCAACTCATTGAAGGGTCTGACAAGGGCCAGAACCAGCAGAAGAAGAGGGAGCTTAGACTTGTGCCTAGGATGAGAGGATTAGAGGAAAAGGACTGACCCGTTCAGCAACAGGAGCCGTTAAATCTCCTTACCCATCTCATTATCTTGTTGCACAGTACTCACACTCTCTACGTTCTTCATATGTGTATGTGCATCAATTAATAACTTTTTTCCTAAATTTCTGCATACATTTCTTGAAGAAGGATATAAAGACTAAAAGAAAGCATAGAGAAAAAAATGCATGAAGTAAAATTATTTTCTTTTCATTTTCAGCGATGAAATTAAAAAATCACAAAGTTCTGAAGATTGCATATATATGGGCTAATATTAACTTCTCATTTACAGGATAGATTTGTGTTTATACCCGCAACCAAGTGAGAGTTTGTATACTTAAATATCAGTATAAATGCACAAGGCCTGAGTTGCTATTTCTTTATTCTGGGAAGCGTGGCTGCTATTTGATGGGAATGAAGATGGCAGCTCAAGCTCAAAGTGTTGCCTGCATGCCGTGAATGTATTTCTATGCACTGTAAAGTGAATATCTGCTTAACCATAGACCTTAAGTGTCAGAAAACTGACAGCACTTCCTTGTACCTTCCTTGCTGCATGGAGCGATCTGATTATGAGATATCTGATGCTGAGACTTAAAACATAAATGTTTGAAACTGTTTTTATTATTTACGACCGCTGTTGCCCTTTATGAATGATGAAATTACGCCGCGTCCTTTAAAATGTCCTTCAGAAACCTCTGTTGTTCGGAGAATGCCCATCCAGAAACAGGCTTCCTTTCGTTTGTGATTAGAAACTAATCTGCACAATCTCTGCTGCAGCTGCTTCTCTTCCCTTTCACCAATAGGGAGTTTACAAATGTCTTTGCTACTATAAAGCCTCCTGAAGTTACGTCTATGAAAGCACAGACATTCTTCACGTGGCTGAGTTTTCCACCCCACTCCATGACAGATGCACCACCAGAGTCCCTCCTGCATAACTGAGTCCAGTTTTAATCTGATACACATCTCTCTGAGAAAACGCGAAATAACAGTGTGGAATCAACCCGGGTATTCTATCATCTTTCCAAGCCCTACTCGCATTTACTCAGTCTTCACTCACAGTTTAGTCAAGAAAATAAAATTATTTTCATTCTCTTTTTGATATGTAAGGTTTACCATCTTGTGTTCTCCTTTTATGAAAGAATTTTTAGCCCCAATATTCTGCACTGTCCTCAAAATAAAAGTGCTAGATAAAATTTTGCTTACCTCTTAACTTTCCTTGAAAGATGAATAGCCAGTGTTTTTGCCAAGGTCAGGGAATTTAAGATGATAACTAGAAACAGAAGAAAGTGTGAATAGTCCCATTGCTGTTCCACCAAGATACAGTGTTAGCCCCGCTGCTTTGGGATATTTGTATAATATTGCAGAACAAACCAGAAGGCATTGGGTTAGAAATAATCCTTCAAGAGGCAGAGGGGGTGAACCAAGAGTCTGTGTTCAGTGAACTTCATAGGGGATCGTTTCTATCATAGCTGTGCTCTGTTTGGCACAAATAAATCCCCCAAATTCACTTACGTGAGTCAACAAAATGGACCAAAGGTGTGTGTTGTGCCACGAGAGCGGAGCGTGTTGCTTCTCTCCAGTAAATTCAAATAGGGAAGGTGGTTGCAAAAATAAGCAGGAAGAAAAGACATTTGGAAGTTTTCAGGTCCTGAGTGAGGACGAAGCCTGGCGGGTGCTGAGAAGCTGCGATTTCATCACAGGCTTTGCCATCGCTCCGCACTGATGTGTTGGGGTTGAGCCATCCGTTGGTGTAAAGGGCTGAGCGCTGTTTAGCGGAGCTCAGACTGATGCTTTCAGCCCCACGTGCAGCGATTGCTTTCAGGTTTCAGCTGTCCTGCCATCCAGAGCCCTCCCAAACTCAGAGGTGTTTTCTGGCCGAAAGAAGTATCTGAATTCTCTTTTGTTTTCCAGAATCAGTGGATAATTGTCCCAGTAATTGCTATGGGAATGGAGACTGCGTGTCTGGGACTTGCCATTGCTTCCTTGGCTTTCTGGGCCCTGACTGTGGCAGAGGTAGGAATTTATATTTGATTAACTCTTCCCCTTTCCCTTTTGGTTAACATTTCTCTTGTGGAAATTATATTCATGCCTGTGCCTTTTTCAAAGTGCACCTCACCCAGCTTGGGGATGCTGCGATAGAATGGAAACGGGTGGGATCTGTGGATTTGTTTGCTGCTAGTCGTGATTGCTGTGGCTGTCGCAACAACACAAGCCCTGAGCTGCGTACGGACAGGCAAAATGTCACATTGGGAATTTTCTATCTGGGAGCGACATTAGAAAACATGACTTAAAAACGTGGCATTACTGTTTGTTTAGCAGAGCACTCTATCATTGTGTGGTGCAACCCTATAATGATACTGTCTTTTAAGATACTGATTATAAAAAAGTTAAGCACCTTTTCCGTTGCTGCGGGCTTTGCAAGTTTGCCTGAGCTCTAAGTGATGGCTGAGAGCCTGGCTGTGGGGAGCGGGGCAGGGTTAGAGTAAGGCTGAGAGTGGAGTAATGGCAGGAAGAACTGGATACTCTGGCCCAAAATGAAAACATCAGGATGACTGTGAAGGAGGCTTACCCCAGCAAACAATGTAATACATTTTTATGCTCAGGTGAAAAGTATTTTTTAATAAATGGTTTTGGAAGGGTTTTCATTTAACCTGAATTTTTTAGGTTATTTAAACATTTAAAAAACAAACTGAAGTACTTTTAGCAAAAACACGTTTCAGAGCGAGAAATGAAAACGTTGCATGTGGGAAACGCCAGAATGCCGTGCATCAACCTTTTTGAGGCCTTTTTTGGCTCAAACAGTCCAACAAACTAAATGCAGATTTATACATTTGGGGAGGGAGATGGCGTAAAAAGTTAGTGCCCACACAAGGAGCTTTTGCTAAGGCAACAGGTCAGGCCTTCACCCCAGCCCAGTGCTTCTCTGGAAAGCAGGCGGGCTCCTTCCCAAGAGAGAGAGCTCAACTCTCTCCAACCCCACGTCCTCTCCCCCTCCAGCTGAGCTTGGGTCACATCACTGTAGCCCAGCCAAGAGATAAGGACGGCCGCACACCCCACAGGCGGGGAGCTGGCTGCTGAGGCGGTGTGGTCCGGGCTAAAACCCCAGAGGTGTCTCAGAGTTCACAGCCCTGTAAGATGGATGTGGCAGTCTGCATCCCCAAGAGCTGTTATGTCAAACTTCTTGCTGACTCAGGTTACACTTGGTTTGCATTTCCTTACACTTGGTTTGCATTTCCAAGCTCCTTTTCAAATCCAAAGAGCTGGAGACAAAAGGAGTTTTCTTTCCATCTCCCACAGCATATTCCTACTCACACCTCCTAACTTTCAGTAGGGGCAGAAGTTCAGGCTTTGTTCCCCGCAAGGCTCCCAGTAGAGTCAGTGGAGAAGGAGAAGCTCCTTTGCTGTGAGTCAGAATATTTAAACTTTTGTTCTGAATCCACTTTCAGAGGAGCTTACCTCCCTTCGTGGATTATAAACCAAGCTTTTTCAGGCACTTCGGTTGAGCCATGTGGGTATCTTCCATTTCACCAGAGAGCTTGCTCTGGCTGATATGGGCACCTTCTGTTCGAGTCAATGTTTCAGTTCAGAATCATCTGGCTTTAGGTCACAGATTACCGTCCACCTTTAGGAAGACGCATTAATACCTGGAGTGTCAAAATGCTAATTGTGTATGCATTTCCACCCAGTGGGCTTGTTAAATGGATCATCTTGCCATGAGCATGAGGTACGAGGGCCCCAGCGTTGGCTTCCTGTTGGGTTTCAGGGGAATTTAAGATGCTGCTTTCGACCTACAAATCCCTCAGAGGGCAGCATCTGTGCCACGTGTAAAGCTGCTATAGTATGCGTCTGCAGACGTATATTGGTCCCTGTACTGAGCAGTAATCCATAAATAAGCAGGTCTCTGCCCACGTGAAGATTTCTAGGTCATAGGTTTCCTGGGTGTGCCTTTGTTTCAATCCAGCCTTGTAATTCACCATACAAATGAAATGAAACTGCGGACCAGAAAACCCTTCCGTTTTTAATACTGGTTAATTATTAATCTATTATTAACCAATTATTTTAAACCAAGTAAATGTGAACAGATCACCAGAGGTGTATTCACGGGCCTTTTGAAGGCCTCCATGAACATGGGAGATGGTGTTTTAAAGTCCTGTGTAAAGTAAACAAATAAACAAATGATCTTACTCTCTGATACTAAACTTTCCAAGAAAAGTGGTGTGTGTTTGCGTTGTAGCTATCATAACCACGCTAAAGGATTACAGTAATTTCGGCATCTTAGATATTGCTTGTTGGAATCTGAATGATCAAGCAATAATTATCTATATCATTACATATGGCAAAGAGTTGCACAAGTAGCAGTGGAAAAAATCCAGAAACCTCTTTTGTCTTTATTCATTATGGTATGCTACAAAGGAGGTCGTTTTCTTGCCATTGCCTTGACATTTGCAGCAGCACTTCTCAGGTTATGCTGAAGGTGTTTTCCACAGAGGGCTCTGTAGCGTACCAGTCTCATTGCAGATGGCCGGTAATTTATCTGATCTTGTACTGAGTGATCAGCTGCCTTGTCAGAAAACATGTAAGTCTTTCTCAGCCACCTCTCACTGGTTAAAGGCAATTATTCTTTCTTCTTGTTGAAAAGAGCTGCAGACTATCCTCTTCCAGTGCCTTGAAAGGACAGGCTCCGTTACTGAGCATTTGAAATTTGAGACAGGGGGGCGGAAAATTCCATCAGCCTAGCTGAAAAGTGAAATTACAGAGTGAGATTGCTGTAAACCGTGTACACAGCACGGTGTATCTTAAACAATTTGTGTCTCGTATTGTATAGGTAGATATCTCCTTGCAAATGATGCACTTGAAACTCGCCGCTGCAGTCTGCTTCCTTTAAAGTGAACAGAGGGCTCCTTAGTAATAACAGTTGCCAAATTCCTTTCTTTTCTAGACCTCTTTTATCTTGGTCAGGCAAAGATAGTTTGCTGCACATCAAACTGGCTTAACAGTCAGAGCTGGCAATGCTTTGTATTGTATTGAGGTTGCTAAAATTCTGTAACGCTCAGGCTTGACTATAACGACACATGGAAACAACACAGGATGGGCATTACGCGATTGCTATCCGGAAAGGTGGCAAAAGGAGAGGAGTGTTGCCCTTAACCATGTTAATAGCTCTTCCTGCAGATACTCAGGAATGAAACAAGAGAGGTACCTTGTATTCATCACACACCTAATGCAGTTGAATTAAGCAGCAGACTGGAATATGCCTTTAACATTTGTCCTGCAGAAAAAATGTTCATAAATTGCCTTTCTGAGGGGCAGATGAGAAGCCCAGCTGCTCTCACCTGAGGATGATGCGCAACAGTGAACAAGAAAAGTCTGTGTTGAATATGTGTCCTTGCAGCTCAGTTTCAGCAAAATGAAATTGAAGACAACAGGGCTTAAGCAAGAAGAAATTTCAAGGGATAGTGAACAGGGGAAGGCTATTGTTTCTGAGGGACAGAAATCAGAAGCTTCCTTGGAAAAACCAGAACGGAGGACAAAAGGAGCATAAGGTGGCAGGTGTGGAGAATGGAAAAGGGAGAAGACGTAATCAGAGAGGAGCTGAAGGAAGCTTAGAGAGCAGCAGAATCTTTGGTCATGGAGGCTGCGGTCTGGTCCTTGATGCTCTCTCCTTCCGTGGGAACCCTGCTCTGTATCCTTCAGTTCATCCTGTCCCACTCTGCCTGATATTTTCCAAATTTAGCTCAGAAGATATTTAATCCTGGGATCCATCATGCCACAGCTTGAGCTTGTCGTCTTCCTCTTTTCCCCTTTATCACAGGGGAGAAATCCTGTAGCTGGTTGGCCTTGAGAATCAGCCAACTTTGCCAGAAACAAGGATAGTTAAAAAATCCTTTATAAACTGAGACGAAGGTCAGAGGTTAGATTTGGAGAACTTCTATTACAGGGAGCTTGGAAAGACTGAAGGCCAGTTTTGCATTGTGTCTGCGAATGGAGTCCAGCGCTGGTGATAACCAAAAAAAAAGGGGGGCTGAAGATTCAGTTGATGGCATGAAATGAGCTGAATCGGGGAAATAGTCTCAACGTGGCATTCTGGACTCTGAGCAAAGCAACTGAAACCCGTAAAGCTGTGAATTACAACAGAAAAACAGGGGAGTGATTTGTATCCAGCTGAGGTCCAGAGCAGAGGCAGTGCCAGGGAAAAGTATGAAGTCTGGCAGAGGATCGGGGATGGGGATAAGCAATGTAAGGTCAGTGGTGCTGCTGAAAGGAGACACCAGTACGTTGAAAAGTCAGAATACAAGAAAATTCTGAATTTTTAGTATCAGAGACACAAAGCAAGGAGATATTGTAACTCAAGAGCACTGTTTGTTTGTTTGTTTTAAATGTTCATAGGAGAATACAGCTAACAGCTGGATGTCATCCACGTAAAAGAATTGGGTTTGGCAAAGAAAAGAACAACATATCACACTGAAGACTGTGTATGAAGAATATAAATCCCATGCTGGGCTCTCGTGCTCTTTTGTGAAGCAAGAGCCGTGTACGCTTGGGTTTTAATGTGATTTCTATTATCTTTCCCCAGCCTCCTGCCCAGTGCTGTGCAGTGGAAATGGGCAGTACATGAAGGGGAGGTGCTTGTGCCACAGTGGCTGGAAAGGAGCAGAATGCGATGTCCCCACGAACCAGTGCATCGACGTCTCCTGCAGTAACCATGGCACGTGCATCATGGGGACCTGTATCTGCAACCCGGGGTACAAAGGCGAGAGCTGTGAAGAAGGTATTTGCAAGATACATTCAATTAGCCTTTTGCTTTGATTGTCGTTGTATAATTACATGGATGGAGGCCGTTCAGAATAGGACTGGCACTTAAACAGAACAGTAATAGGCACCTTAGAGATACAATAGATGGATGCAACATAAAAATGATATGTTGTAACAACTTGTCGTTAGCTATCATATTTGTTCAATAATTGGATGAAAAGCCACCAAATGCTTCAGATAGACAAATCTAGTTGAAAGACCAGAACATTTAATCACAGGTTCAAATGTTCTTATTAAAGCATCGCTTCCATTTACACATCTAAACGTATAATTACTTTTACAGTGCTTTCTTCTCTGCTATGCTATGCCAAGTGATTTCAGTTGCTTACATAATACAAAATGGTGGCGTGTGAGAGAAAGTCCCTGATTCTTGTCAGCTTTAAAAGCTTAGAAATGCTCATGACTTGAATTAAATTTGGCTTCAAAATCAGATATTATTTTAATGGCTCTTCCGCAGCTTTTTTCTCACATTAGCCCCTAAACATTTTTCATTTACATTTAGATTTGTGGCTCAGAAATACGGTGCCTTTTAGCACTTATCTTTAATCTTTTTGTGTAGGAAGTCACCTGCCACCATAAACCTTTATCTTGCTGAGTCTGTGACTGCTTCTTATTGCCAAATGAAAAAGTGAACAGTTTTGTAAATGTACAAATCATTTGGGCAGTTATAAAAATGCATCCAAAAAGTGCCTTGATTTACAGAATAACGTTCAGCACTTCTGAAAATTATTCTCAAAATCCTATGCAGATGACCTGAAAAATAATTATGTTTAAATTATGCTTCTACAAATACATATATATAAGGCCTCTGTACAACCTGATAGTTTTAGAAATCCATTTGATACATGAATAAGAATCACAATGGCTTGAATTAATTTATGGTTGTCTTCATGTATGTGGGATAAAGATTTATCTGAAATGGCTTTATTTTACGGACAATGAAAATAGGCTGAATTGGATTCAGACATTCAAATGGCATCTAATCTAGCAATTCTTTTGATGCGTTAAACGTATTAGAGTGGGACATCTCTGATGTAACATGGCCTCAGTGTCAGTAAATGTTAGAGCTGAAGACAGTATCAGCTCTGTAACAATAAGCCATCTCTTGAGGCAGCTTCATTTTGGCTTAAGAAAGCACAATTCAATGAAGCCGTGGGGCGTTCAAAACCCAAAGATGGTGACTACTGAAGTATCTTTAAAGCATCTCCGTAGACCTCCTATTTACTAGATCATATCTTTACTGGATAAACAGAAATAAAAAGATCCTGATTTTGCCTGCAGCCAGACGTGTTTAATGTGTGTAAATCACAGTAAGATTTGCCCTTTTTCTAACAGGAACCTTTTTTTCCCTGGTCACATTTAAAGCAGAAAAGCCAGACACTACTCAGTTATTTTATGATATCAATGTAGCGGGGGACAGTGTCAGTCCCACTAGGTAAAAGCTTGAAAAAAGAATGAAGAATAAAGAGAACGTGATTTTTCTTATGAGCTGTTTAGTATTTTTCCAAGTATGCATTTGTTTTTCATATTCAAGGCATAATTTGTATTGTGTTGTGAGGGGGGAAGTAACTCAGAAATATGCCATGTGGGAAATCTTCAGGACATACATATATATATTTAGATCTAGTAAAAAAGTTGATTTATACTATTTTTTAAATTGCTTTTACTTTTTAATTTCTCCTCTAAGAAGGACCATCTGGTATTGATTACTTTTTATTATTTCTCAGTTCTTGTAGCTTCACTGTTTAGTCCATGTTTAAAATGGGTTTTCATTCCAGGGTTTCTTCTGTCTTTTCTTTTTCCCCCATAGAAGTTCAGCAATGTTTATAAAACATCAGCCAACGATCTTACATGAGTTTTTCTTTTCTCCTTGCTTCATTTATTGGCTCATATTTTATAAGGCATGGGCTAAGCCACCGAGACATTAAAGGGAGGGGAGCAAATTTAAGCAGTGAAAAATGAGAAGTTACTCTTTGGGTACCAAATAAGCCTAATAACTTGTGTGACCAATGAAGCATGAAGCATATTGGGGAAAAGTGTAGAAGAGGCACTAGCTTTGCTTGCTGCATGATTTATCTCCCTGGCAAAGGTTCTGCACAAGGCCGAACTATAAATGGGGCATTTTCCAACCAGGAATTAGACCACTTGGGACAGTTTCCAAGCAGCAACACAGATATATGCAAAACTCTTTTTTTATTTTTCTTTTCCCAAGTATACTAGATTCTGTCAGCTCTGCCCTCCTGCCCCGCTCCCCATCTCCGCTTCTCCCAGAGCTGAGCAGCTAAATTTCTCAAGCAGAACTCCCTAAAAATGTACCATTGTGCTCCAAATCCACTAAGCAATTGATTAAGAAGAAAGCAGAAGCCCGTAATCCTGTCCCAGGGCCCTTCCGATGGTGCAGAAAGCCTAAAGAGATACAGCTAGTGAGGCTGAGATTAAAGTAGCCATTGTGTGTGACATTTTCTGAAAGGGCTCATTTCAACATGAAAAATGGCCTTGGGATTATGATAAATGGGGGGTTCTGACATGCACATTCCCCTCCTATAATCGTCTGTGTTAGAGCTGAGATAGCAGATTGTCTGCCTCCTGTGATGGAGCCCCCTGTAAAACTCACCTTTTTCCCAATTGACCTTCAGAGGGGATGATTAATTGCCTGGAGGTAGCCTCTTGTCAGTTAGCCTGTGATCTTTGTTCTCTACGTTCAAACCATCTGCTGAGAACCTATGAGGCTGCTGGTCCGTTTCTTAGTCCTTTTTCCTACTTATTACTGCTGAGAAAGAACAGGGCCAGGGCTCCAAGGGTCTCATGCTAAAATTGGCACCCCAGCTCCCAGCTCGCTAACAGTGAAGGAGATTTATAGACTCATCCTTTCCAGCCTCTTACAATTTTCGAGGATTGTTCCAGCTATGAGCAGAGCTCCAGGAATCAAACAAAACAGAAAATGCTCTCACATGCCTTGGGATAGTAATTGCTGAGCCATTACTTGTCGGGCTGAGACGGTTTTGAGAATCCAGGGAATTATCAGAGCAGCTGTTGCGTTTCCTTTTAAGGTTTCTGGATCTTAAACAGGTCATTGGGATTCTTATTAGCTTTTTACAGGGGGGGAAGAAATGAACTGAAAACCTGCTGCGTGTGCGGTGGCCGCGTTCTGCTCTTCTGTAGGAGAGCCGGGAGCTGGGCAGCTTTCCTCGTGCTGCTCAGCCAGGCTGACACTTGTCACCGCTCCCCAGGGCACTGCCACACGCCGTTTCAAGAGAGCGGAAGAATTTCTCCAGCCTGTCCTATATGCTTTTATATATAAATAGATGATCGACTCCTCCAGACCGTTTTTGGGAAGGTGTCTGGTGTGTTTCATATTTTTCAACTGCTGGGTGAAATTCCTCCATGGGCAAAGGAGCTGACAGTTGCCTACAAAACACGTAACTCGGGAATAAGGCAGCAGATTTGGTCTTTCGGTGCACGTTGCTGTACCGTACACCTAACTGAACGGTCTCCAATCTTGTTAGGAAAGTGCCTCTTCGGGGAAAAAAAGTACCAGCACCCACAAACATTTAAAAAAGAGTATTAGCTGATAAAAAATAAAACCAGAAAAACACCAATATTCAAAAATACATGATTTTATTTTCGTCCTTACTCCAGAAGACTGTCTAAGGATATGTTTAACATGAAATTTATCTAAGTGTCCGTGAAACCTGTATAGATTTCAGCACGTTCTTCAATTTAAGCATGTATTTTGCTGAATAAGGACGTCAACTTCTGCTGAATCTTTATGTAAAATTCTCTCTCAGAAAACTAGGGCTCAGCTTTGAATTCCTTAGTAATAGCAATTTAGGTTATTCTAATGGAATAAATGGAGGCGCAATATGCGTGCAAGAGAATATTATTCTTATTCCTATCTTAATTGATATTAGCCTGTTCTTACTAGAAAGATCATTCGTTAGTGTAGGCCTGGATAAAAGGATGGATTTCATCGTTACATTTTTCTCTGTTTTTCATGTAAGTGTTTTAGGTCTCACTGCCCTTTTGGGACACTATTTTCTTGCATGAAGCATCTGTTTTGTTCACAACGGGGCTTTGATTCCTGATTGGAGCCTGGAGATACTATATTAATAAGTTTGTGTAGATGACACAATGTCTGGTAGCTTTTTTTCTGAAATTCCCGTTTCTTTTCCCTGTTTGCTTCCTCTTCCTTCTCGCATCTAGTGGATTGCATGGATCCTACCTGCTCAGGACGAGGCGTGTGCGTGCGAGGAGAATGTCACTGTTCGGTCGGCTGGGGAGGAACAAACTGTGAGACCCCAAGAGCCACTTGTCTGGACCAATGCTCTGGTCACGGGACCTTCCTCCCAGACACTGGACTCTGCAGCTGCGATCCCAACTGGACCGGGCATGATTGCTCAATCGGTAACGTCAGCAGTGACTTATTGTCGTTTTTTTTTTTTTTAAAACTTTGTGAAATACTCAGATCTGCAGAAAGAGAGCTGCACTTGTGTTCCAGTAAAGCACATGTTGGGCATGACTGGAAGCAGAAATGCCAGAGCTCAACTACGTAAATAATTCCGTTTCCATTGCTGAGCACAGAGTAATATAATAAATAACCCCATTAAAGCCACCTAGGCTGGCTATTGTTCATTATATTGCTATGAATATAATTGATGGTCTACGTATAACTGCTTGTTCTGGTGTTAGGTCTTGATGAATCCCGGTAGCCACCAAAGGGTCTGTTTTGATTTTTAAGAGATGACTAAATATTCTTTAGGTGGCTGTAAACAGGAAGGAAGAGGTGGCAATCCTTCAGGTCTCATTTCCCTTCAGAGTTTCAGCGCTGTGATTTTCTAGGCTCAGCTAGAGGAGCATGAGCGGCACATGAGGTTCATTTTAAAAGACTGTAAGCACTGTCCTCTATCAAGTAAAAAATATGTTTACTGAGTAGAAGTCTTTAATAGTACAAGCACCTACCAAGAAGACAGATTTTTATGGGCAGATTTGTGTAGAGTTTTGGAACTTTGGTGACCTTCCCTCCTTCCTCAGCTGAACGGGCATCTTGCAAAAAATCTACATGAGGCATCTGAAATGAAGGCTAAAGAAAAACTATTCAGGAGCCTTTTCTTCCAAATGCAGTTACCTTTTAGATGCCACACTGAGAAATGCTACAGTACATTAAATAGGCAGAACCTATGGAACATTAGTTGGCTTTTGTGCTCTATATTGTGCTTACAAACAAGAGAGCACAGCAATAACAACTTCTTTCCCTTACGCAGCTGGGGTGGAACTAGGTCAAATATCCAGGGCAGCTCAGTATAGGCAATGAAATGAAATGAATTTTCGGCAAACCGACAAAAAAAAAACCTATTAGGAGAGTGCATATAGTAGAAAAATCACATAAACAACATTTTTACTGAGGAATTACTATTATGTGTAAAGAAAACCAGGTTAACTGCTTGCAAGTATTTTAAGAAACTAACTCCCAGGGATGGGGAAAAATGAATAAACTGGTACAAAGGATATAAAAAGAAAACCTTTTTGACAGTCATCATTGAGGTTAGATGTTAGGGAACTTGTCATAAAGTAAAATTGACTGGGCTGAAGAATAAACTGAAGAGGAGGCCTCCTTGCCCGGGGCTGAAACTAGGTTGAGCAAAACTTTTGCAGATCTAGGGAGGGAAGCTATCCTGCATTGACAGAAGGATGAATTCGGTGTCAAGCTTTTCCTTTCCCCATATTAACATCTTCAATTCCACACTCTGTGAGTTCATTTATAAGACCACCGTAAGGGGAAAGGTAGTGGTGTATTTCTAGTGATTTTGCAGCATAGTTCATAATTGAGTCATTATTCTGAGTTTATATGGAGGCTCGAGGAATGCAGGGATGGATTTGGAAAAATGTTCATTTCTACGCTCAAACAGAATTCACTTTCCCTTTGTTAACCTGCAGGGTCATGTACAGATGATTTATAAGCTTTCCTTATACTGCTTTTATAAATCCATCTAGTGCAAACTTTCTTTGGCAGTGTGAGGTTATTTGAGACAAACTTGAGCATCATTCCAAGACCTTTTTCCTCACCGAGCTGCTTGCAACATTCAGGTTATTGTGCCTCACAGCTAAAATCACAGCTAAGGTGATTTGTAAACTTCCATTTCTAACCAGGACCTTTCCGCTGAATTGATGGCTTGATTTGAAAGACAGATTTACTCACAGGGTGTGTAGTACACTTCTTGCATGATTAAAATAGAGTGAGCAAGCACGTTAGTACACATAACAACATGCTGCCCAATCTAGTGGGGTGGAGGTTCTATAGAAGGGCCTAAAGGGGCCAGATTTTTATTGTCCTATAAAACAGGACCAAACAGAACAGAAAAAACTATTAAGTGACAGAATTAAGTGCTTGCCTGAATCAACCTCAGGTCAGCAAAGCAGGTAGGACTGCGTTCAGTCCCAGTGAAATCTATAGGAGCCTACATGCGCTGACACCAAGGGCAGCCCCCTTCATAAACCACACTGAGAAGCAGACCCTGAGAACAGCTTAATCATCTGGAAAAACAGACTAATATACGAGGAGGCACAGTGGGTTTTCCAGCCTTTAACATCTTGAAGTCAAGACTAACACTTGTCTGAAATGCAGAATGCCGGATTCATCTAGAAGGTGTCAATCAGTATGGACGCAGCTAGGTGAAAGTCTGTGGATTGTCATGTAGAAAATAAGATTAGATTATATTTTAACCTTAGACTCAGTCTTTCAGCTATGTAGGTAGATTTCACCTCCCTTTAGCAGGAATCTTAGAGGAACGCAGATTGCTGGATAAACCCCTTAGTTTTTCACAAGATAATAATATTACAGTGATTTCTGCTTCCTGTTTATATTATCTTTTTTCATTCCACTTAGCCTGTGTCTTCATAGACAAGCTGTGCAATTCAATTTCTTGTGAATTCCACTCTGCACTGCATCATAGGAAGAAGTAATGATGGGGGGAGGGGTTTTGCTTTATGTGTGTGCCCACTGCCAGTATATCGTGAGATTGGGCTGCTGCCAAACTACCTCAGATTTTTCACTCTGGAAAAATGCTTCTTAAACACGCGTCAGCCTTTCATACAACGGGTAGTTTCTTAGGATCTCCTTTCCCTCAGCATGCACTTATTTTTTGGTGAATTCCCAAATGCAGTCTTTTAGTGAAAGTTGCAGAGATAAGTCCAGAGATAACCCGTACTGAGCAGCAAAAGGGGCGTTTTGATTTCTCCATGGGAGAATTAAATCCCTTTGCATTTGCATCTTAGTACTGTTGCACAAACAAATACAAAAAGTCCTTTATAACCCAGTTCAGCCAAAATGTCCAAAGCAATGCTTAGTACAAGACCGATAATTAAGGAAACACTCATCCTAACCCCTTTTCTCCAGGGTCTGCCATCGCATCCCAGGCTTTTGACATGCTATCTCCCTTCACCTCTTAATGAGCCCTAGCAAAGGACGTTATAGGGCAGCTCTCTTAACCTCTTATTGCCCGAGTATAGCGGGAAGAAGGAAATGGCCTGTGCTGCAACATAAAACAGAGCTTCATATGTGATAGAGTCTCGCTCTTGACCTATTTGAACTGGACCAAGTATTTCTGGCTAATGAACAGGCAACAAAATACGTACCATAAGACATACTTGCTGAGTGCAATGCAATGAATAGGTGAGTCAGGTTATCCACATTTGGGGAATGCACCATTTCCCAGAGGGATCTCACTGATGCATCGATATAATCCCAGGCCCATCAAACCAGTGTCATGCTTAGATCCAAAATCATTCTTAAAGGATTTAAGTTATCTGGTGGTGTCCTTCACTCTCCTTATATTTAAATCAGTGATTTTTCACCCTATTCTCTGTTTGGTCATTGACGTCTTGACATGCATGATATTCACCAGAATCATTGGAAAGTTGATTATACAAACCAGCGATAGAGATTATGTTCTCTGTGTAATAAGCGTACTGACTTTTTCTGGGCCGTTGACAGTGGTTGTACATTGACCTGCATATAGATAGGGATTCCTTCTCAATCACTCATTCGTAATGACTCACTTTATGCACGGTTGACATCTAGTGCGGTACTTTTTGATCGTTAGAAGTATGCTGTAGAAGAGTACTAATAGGAACAGTACTTTGTATATGGTGGTCCTAAATTGGCAGTGGAGATGGAAAATCATGGGCTGTACATTTGATAATACGAGTTGGGAACTGGGAGCTGGGACTCAGCAAAGAAATTGTAAGTTGTGATGTTTTACTTCACATTTTGACAAGGCTAAGAGAGCGTGCCTGGCCAGAGACCGAGGCTGAGCTTGCATGACCGTATCTCATGAAATGAAGTAGTTTGATCCTATTCATAGCTTCTCTCATCACTTCTGCTGCTAACAGCGTTTTCTGACGGTATGTAATTTGACTTTATGACTGCCTTTTTACCCCTCTGTGACAGGGAGGAAATACTGCTTCCCAGTGACTTGTTGTCAGACTTTGTTACCAAGACCTATGATCACAAAAACATTTAGGCATTTAGAATTTACCTTAAGCAAATGCAGATTATCTAACTTTATAGAATTTTGCAGAGAACCTCTTCTCAGCTTCTGAGACATCCTACTGTCTACAGCTCTCTATTTGAAAGCGACCTTAAGTTCCTAAATTTCTGCTGTGGCACCTACAGCAGGTGTCTCCTCAGTCTGAGAAAGCATTGAAGATGCTCTCTCACTTCTTGGGAGAGTATCCCACCTACCAGGTCAGTGCAGATGCTACAAGAAGCCATCTCAAAGAGAAGAATGAAATGGCTGGGGCGATCCAAAGGGGAGGAAGTTGAGGAAGGGGTTTCACACCCTAAATTTTAACTCAAATGGGCACTGTTCTAAAGCACAGAGTGCCTGTTGTTTGGGACAGGAACAGAGTTCCAGACCATCCATCTCCTCAGGATTTCCAGCACTGCAGCACTCATCCTGGCCACGCTTAATCCGGCTAGAAATGTTATAAACATCTTTAGTGAACAGTAACAGAAATGGGTTTGGATTTCTGCCCAGTTCTATGCCATCTCCTGCTGCTTTTAGGCTTTCCGTGACATTACCAATTTAGTGGGATGGTTGTCCTAGAGAAGAGAAACCTCTGCAGAGGGTTGTTCAGATTTTAGTTAAGTGGAAGTCCTTGAAAGAGAGCTTAATTGATTCCTTGTCAATTCAGCTGCCTTCTTATTTGGTTACTTCTTGTTACTTTAGAGCAGTCTGGGTTTCAGCTTTTGAGAGATGCTCAGTTCCACCAAATAACTGTAGAAGGCTCAGCAGGCGTCACGATCACAGATTCCTCAGTAGAGAGGCAATTACAGGACTGTGGCATTTAACATAAAAAAGTAGGAAACCCCCTTTTAGCCTGTGTGATCAGTTAAAAACAGCTTAGGAGGGGCTTCAGACTGCCATATAGTGATCATGGTCCTTGCAGATATGCCTAGATAAATCCAGCCTCCAAGCACAGTGGGGGAATAGCGTGGGTATCCACAGGGCTAGCAGAAGACCAGGTATTTACCCACTAGTTGTACAACAGTCCTCCATGGCTTTACTGCATTTGGTAGGCCGAGAAGCTGGATTTAAAATAAATCTAGCATGGTGTGTGTATCCATGTTTGCAGGATTATCCTGCAAACGTATCCTGATGTATCCTGATGTATCCTGATTGCAGGAAAGACATGTTCTTATCAATTATTGTACAGCACATTGAAGTCAATGGAAAAGCTCCTGTTTACTTTGCAGGAGTATGGGTCAATTCAAGCCCACTCACAAACAATGATTACGTTTAGGATTCTGTGTCAGACAATGGTAATGACTGAATTTTTTAATACCAGTTTAGTTGTATAAATTAACAAGGGAGAAAGTCTTTTAGATAGCACCCAACAGAGTTCCCCACCACAAAGTTGTACAGTTCATTGAAACAGGCGTATTTTCTGTATTCCAATTAGTAGATAAGGAGACCAAGAAGAATGAACTTTCAAAGAGAAAAGCTAGAGCAAATGCGCCTTTACCTTCCAATGTCTTTTTTCATTAGGAATTGTGCAGATTATTGCACATACACACATACAGACACACAGAAACACAGTTGTCATATAGCTTGCCAGACGACGTCATATCCCATTGGTCGAATAGCACCAGCGTTAGCACAACATGTGGATAAAAATTGATTTCCTTGGGCTTATTGGTGTCAACTTTACAAAGCAAAATCTCATGTTAAATTCATGTCATGCCCAAGGCCACCAAGCTAAAAATCCATCCTTGGAAAATGTTCATATAATTCCTCCTTTAAGTCATCATTTTCTTCATTAAGGGGTAAAAATTTCTCTGTAAAAGGTGGGTATTACATCAGCTGTCACATGATACAGGCTTGTACCTTACTATAGACTAGGGCCTCCTTTAAAGCCTGAGAAATCACCGGTTTGTCTTTTCCTTAGCTTTAAAACATGTGGGGAAGAACAAGAGAACTAAAGCTCAGGATACAACAGATGAAATTGATAAACATCCGTATATTTTAGATCTTAATGAGTTAAGAAAAAGTTATCGCGCACAGCTATGTAATCAAATGCCACTTTGAATGATCCTCCTTCAGCCTGTAGCTTGTTCATCTCGCTACCCCTGCAGTGTAGTAAGAAACATTAGTCTGAGGCAATTGAAATTATGGGAGTACAGGGTCTTCAAAGGTAGGCTTCAGAAGATACCATCAAAATCTGTTCTGGCTCAATACTACAATTGCAAACCCGCTCCTGAAGGCCTTAACTTAGTCCTTTAACAGTCGTTGAAGGCCAGGAAATGTTTTGTACCAGCAGGGATTTCATCCTCAACTTTGCAGAACCATAACATGCTGATTTGTGAACTTGTGATCTTCCCCATTTTATTTGCGTGGAGAAGTAAGTTTTCTCTCTGAGGGAATAAAGTATGCACAGCCCAGCACTGTTACACAAGGCTATCACAGGCTCTGCCTGGCAGATATCTGCTTTGTGAATTGTGAAGGAATAAGTGAATCCAGGGAATTAACAGTGTTAACAAGAACAATCACTGTACAAAACGTAAAGTTTTTGATGTAGATTGAATTGTGAGGACAGATTTTAGACTACCCATTGCCAAGATGAACTTATCCTTTAAAGTCTTCTGAGCTTTTTATTAAAAATGCAATAAAAGACTAAAAACAGCCAAAATATTTGAAATAAAAGTATTCAGGAAGGCTTTCATTTGAATGCCCTTTTACTGCCTTTCCCTTTGCTTATTGAAAATGTGTATAAGGAGACCTTGGTGCAGTGATAAAGAAAGGTAGCAGTTGAGATGAGCCGTAGTTATTTTTGTGGGGAGTCCAGTTCTTCAAAAGTCCAAATATCATTGTGGTCAGCAGATGAAAGGACGTACTAAAGGGAGGGAGAAAACTCCCAATGAGATAGAAAATACAATTTATGTATCAAATACAGATTCCTGCTTACAATCTGAGGTTCAACAAGGCCAAGTGCCAGGTCCCGCACTTGGGTCACAACAACCCCATGCAGCGCTACAGGCCTGGGGGAGGAGTGGCTGGAGAGCTGCCTGGTGGAAAAGGACCTGGGGGTGTTGGTCAACAGCTGGCTGAATATAAGCCAGCAGCATGCCCAGGTGGCCAAGGTGGCCAACAGCATTCTGGCCTGTGTCAGGAATAATGTAGTGAGCAGGACTAGGGAAGTGATTGTACCTCTGGACTCAGCACTGGTGAGGCCCCACCTCGAGTGCAGTGTCCAGTTTCGGGCCCCTCACTACAAGACATTGAGGGGCTGGAGCGGGTCCAGAGAAGGGCAGCAAAGCTGGTGAGGGGTCTGGAGCACAAGGCGTGTGAGGAGCGGCCGAGGGAGCTGGGGGTGTTCAGCCTGGAGAAAAGGAGGCTGAGGGGAGACCTTCTCGGTCTCTACAACTACCTGAAAGGAGGATGTAGCGAGGTGGGGGTCAGTCTCTTCTCCTAAGTAACAAGCGATAGGACAAGAGGAAATGGCCTCTAGTTGCATCCGGGGAGGCTTAGATTAGGACTTAGGAAAAATTTCTTCACTGAAAGGGTTACTAAGCATTGGACCAGGCTGCCCAGGGTAGTGGCAGAATCGTCATCCCTGGAGGTATTTAAAAGACGGGTAGACGTAGTGCTTAGAGATATGGGTTAGTGATGGTTTTTGTCAGAGTTAGGTTGATGGTTGGAGTAGATGATCTGAAAGGTCCCTTCCAATCTAGACAATTCTATGGTTCTATGATTCTGTGTTTCTATCTGATAGTTGAGAAATTGTCTTAGCACATTTCCCTGGTCAACCAGAGAGATCCATCAAACTTCTGTCAGCTTCAGGATGTGTTTAGGATCTTACTTTTAGCCACTTCTCTGTTTGCAGCAGTCCATGCAGTCTTGGTCAGATACAATGACCAAGGGAGAGATTAAAGGAACTGAAAACTTGCGTTCTAGCTGTCATTTCAAACTTGGCCAAAACCAGTGGAAATGATGATATCATCAGTCTAGCTCTGACCATTAGGTCACAAAACGTTTGGTCTGATTAGGTCATGTCTCAGACTGAGAATAGTGTACGTCCAGTGGTGTAACAAGCAATCCCTGGTCTTCTCTGACCTTAGGCATACTACAGTGAGTAAAGCTTCTTTATCTCGTGTCAGCTGTTCCAGCATCAGTGCCAATTTATGGACCACCTCAAAGGGCAATGGGTAGACTATTCCATTCCCTACTTCTTTTCTAGAACAATTAGGTCTAATTCCCAGCATGCTAATTTTAGTTCAGCATTCTTCCCCCTCTCCAAATGTGACCTCAGCAGTCACACCATGAGCTCAAAAGTTCTTTTTGTCTGGTTCAATTGGGCTTTGTGTTGCGGACTTTTCTGACTGAAAACAGCAGCGATGTACCGGACTCTGTGGGGTTCATGTTAACTTGGCTAATTTGAAGAATAGATGTTTCACAGCACCACAATAAGCTGTTAAATTCCACGGTTAAAACAGGCTACCATTAAAATAGTGTGTTTTGAGGATGGCTGAGCAATTAGCGTGTTTGCTTTTATCACTGAAAAATTATAAGTCTCAGATGATAAATTTTGGCTTATTCTCTGACTTTGCTTTTGAAAGGAGGAGCCTCAGAGTGCTCACAGTTTCTGGACTTACATCATGCCAGCATGGGGGCTGGTCATAATTTAGCCCCTTCTCTACAATAGAATAGCTGTCATGAAGTTGCTGCTTTTTTAAACAATATTAAATCACTTCTTTGACACAGTAAGTGTAATCCAGCTGTCACTGAGGACAAAACTACTGTCCTGCAAGAGTAATGTGAACTGGTTCTGCAAGTTCTCTTGGAGACAAAACCAAGCTGATCAAGCCAGCTGAGAATCTGAAACGTTATAGTCACTGCATGGAATAGCTCATGCTCGTAAACTAGGAATGAGTGTGTATTTCTGGAGGCTTAGAATTGCCCTATGGTGGTTGTACAGCTTTTGAACTGGAGATACGTGACGTTCAGTAAGGTTGGCCAATCAATTTGTAACCAGCTCACAGAAGACTGTGTAGACATCCTCTTAGTTTTGTGAGTCTAGACCTCTGCTTCTGACTTTTTCCTCTTTTAAGCAGAATACTGCTGGAATATCAGCAGGCTGGATACTTGTGTGTAGTCAGGCTCTGTCTGTGATCTACCTTGATTAGGCTGGATCAAGACTGTCCTCTCATACCTCACTTGTTTGGCTCAGTGAGGATGGCCGTAGGTTCCACGTCATGCCTTCTCCACTTGCATTCAGTTAATTCCACGCTGTCGTTGGTGGATACTTCCTGCAACTGTGACCTTAATCCGACCCAACTGGACCTCATCATGATCACAGTTTCTGCAAAGGTTTATCGGATGCTTTCAGCTTCATCAAATCGTGTTTCATTCCAATTTGAAATTAAATAATAGGGACAATAATCTAGGAGTCAGTAAAACAGAGTAACATAAAGAATGAGCAAGCAAAAATCATGTAAGACCAGAGACTGTCATACAGTGGATAGGTGTCTAGTGAAGGCCAAAAAACCCATGATTTTATAAGCTGTCTGAAGTGGATGCACTGGATTTAGTATAGTCTCTCTGCCCCCTCCCAAGTTGCAAGGTGTTTGTACTCTAAAAACAATCATCACAATTTGCACTAATGAGAACCTTTCTAATGATCTTGACGGATGAAATTTTGTAAGGGCTTTGGAGAGAGCTTTGCTTCTTTCCTGTAAAGGTGGTCCTTTCACACACCGGCCTTGAGGCATATGGACAGCACAGCAGACACAAAGCTTTTGGAGCAGCTGCCGCTGCATCCCATTTGTGTGGGTAGACAGACATCTAAGTTCTGGATATGTCAGCCCAGCACTTTTCATACATGTTCTGTGTCTCCTTTTGAACAAGATTAATAACAATAAAAATTCCTAAGTTCCTTGGCGAAATGTTGTCTGAAGAAAAAGGAAACCATGTTGGGACTGTCTGTGTAGTAGTGCCAAGTTCTGAATAAGGGAATCCCAAGCAAATCTAGCTTGTGATTACTTCAGCACACACATTTGTAAGTGCTTTGTTGAATTTATTTTAGACAAAACCAAACTACAGAATTGGAAAAGAAATTAGTTCTTTTTAATGACTGTGAGCATAAGCAAAAGGCTTTCCTACTGTCAAATTATCTCCTCCTTATGGACACAGAGAGGAAATTAAAATTGGTACAGAGAAGAATCCTTGTTAGAAACTTCATTTAATACATTAGGAATTGTTTCTTCTCTGGGAAGCTTTAACTCACATCCCAGAAAGCAGAGAGATCCAATTAAGCATCAAAGAGGAAAACATAATCCTGCACTTTGGGATATTTATTTTTATTCAACAAATCTCAGCTCCAAGACTGAAGTCCATCAATACTTGGCATTTCATGTCCTGCTATTCAACAGCAAGAGACAGTTTAAAATAAAGTTCAGAATAATAAATAAAGGGAAGATTGACACGAGTACAAAAGTAAATCACAGCTATAGAGGAGATGCTTTAGACACAATGTAATGGTCAGTCCCTAGCATTTAAGGCAAGGCTGAAAATATGGTATAAATATTGTAGAAACTAGAGGCTGATAAAAGGCAGCAGACCAGTTTAATGGAATTTCATCTCCCAGAGTTATAGCTTTTCGGACAGGAGCTGGAAAACCTTTATTCAAATATGAAGCAAGCTGAAATGGCATTTAGAAGTGTGATTTTTTTTTAACAGACATCCCAGCTGTACCACTGCACATTGCGCAGCTGCACAGGTTGGGTAAGAACTGTGATCCATTAGCATGGGGATTCCTAATTATAGAATCACAGAATGGTTTGGGTTGGAAGAGATCTTAAAGATCATCTAGTTCCAACCCCCCCTGCCCTGGGCAGGGACACCTCCCACAAGACCAGGTTGCTCAAAGCCTCATCCAACCTGGCCTTGAACACCTCCAGGGATGCGGCAGCCACAGCTTCTCTGGGCAACCTGTTCCAGGGTCTCACCACCCTCACAGTAAAGAATTTATTCCTAATATCTCACCTAAATCTCCCCTCTTTCAGTTTAAAACTGTTACCCCTCGTCCTATTGCTCCACTCCCTCATAAAGAGTCCCTCCCCATCTCTCCTATAGGCCCCCTTTAGGTACTGGAAGGCTGCTATGAGGTCTCCCTGGAACCTTCTCTTCTCCAGGGTGAACAACCCCAACTCTCTCAGCCTGTCCTCATAGGAGAGGTGCTCCAGCCCTCTGATCATCTGCGTGGCCCTCTGCTGGACCCGCTCCAACAGGTCCGTGTCCTTCTTATGTTCGGACTCCAAAGCTGGACGCAGTACTCCAGGTGGGGTCTCACCAGAGCGGAGCAGAGGGGCAGAATCCCTCTGCAATGGTGAAACACAGGCCCAGGTTGCCCAGAGAGGTGGTGGAGGCCCCATCCCTGGAGACCTTCAAGGCCAGGCTTGATGAGGCTCTGAGCAACCTGATCTAGTTGAAGATGTCCCTGCTTACTGCAGGGGGGTTGGACTAGATGACCTTTAGAGGTCCCTTCCAACCCAACACGTTCTATGATTCTATGATAATCCCTTCCCTCGTCCTGCTGGCCATGCTTCTTTTGATGCAGCCCAGGATGCGGTTGGCTTTCTGGGCTGTGAGCGCACATCGCCAGCTCATGTTGAGCTTCTCATCCACCAGCACCCCCAAGTCCTTCTCATCAGGGCTGCTCTCAATCCATTCTCCATCCAGACTGTATTTGTGCTTGGGACTGCTGTGACCCAGGTGCAGGACCTTGCACCTTGACTGCACCTGTTACTATTACTAGCAAGAATTCCCAAGATTCCCATTGTGGTAGGTGCTGTATGTTTACAGAGTAAGAGGCTCAGTCTTAGAGGACAGACAGACATCAGTTGAAATCTATTACTATGCCAAACTCATTCATTACTCATTTTAGAGATGGAAGGTGGGTTTCAGGACAGTTATGGGACAGATCTCCTGGATCTGCTCAGCACCAGTTGAGCAGCTTCTCTGTGGAATCTTCATCTCCAAGTTAGGCAGCTCGGAGCTGCCTGGATTCCTGATTTAAATCTCCAGAGAGAGATGAGACCGAGGATTTGTAGAAGCCTTTCAGTTAAACACAAAGCTGCTTATGCAAGCAAAGAACTAAATACCAGGAGGAAAATGGGGGAAAGGGCTGAAGTGAGGTTAATCTTTTGTGTCTAGCTGAGGGCCAGAGATGGGTACTTTCTTTTATTAGGGATTTCCAGCAACCCTTCTCCTAGAGATAGACAGCTAAGCCAGCTCAACCGTTTAGCGTAAAAACTCTCTCCTCTTCTGTCATGCACATGTTTTAGACCTCTTTTGTGCGTAATCAGCCTTTTCTGCAAGGGCGGAGTTGTCTCTTCTGCATATGTATTGAAGACCTGTGCTCAGCCCTCCTCCTGCAGAGCCTGGCAAGACTCAGCATGTAGGTCATCTTGGGTATCCTGGTTAGGGTCACGCTATAACGCCGGTTACGCATTCCCCAGTGCAGGCACTCCAGGGTGCTCCTCAGGGCTTCAGGTTCAGGAGGGGAAAACTCTGGTGTCCTGAGTCACATTTCAAAACCATCGCTGAAGGTCAGTGTTCTTCCTGATGAGGGATGATAGCAAAGCTGATGGATTCGCTTTTGGTCCCTGGAGGGCATCTTTTAATTTCCTCATCCATGGAAAGAAATTTCCTCATCCTCATCCTCATCCATGGAAAGAAAAGAAATAACTTTTACTTTTCGTATGTATTCAGTTTCCCAAGCTATGTAAAATGCATTGAGATCCTTGAGCGGAGTGGACAGTCATCTCAGCACCAGAAGTTTAATTACACTCATAAAAGCAAACAGGGTTTATAGTTATTGACATAAAAAATAATTATTATTTCTACATTAGTAATACTTACATGATTTATGTGTGTTTTAAAAATGGGTAAACAGATTATTCATATGAAGGCATTAAATTGTGCAGAACTTGCTTTTAGGACATGGTCTCTGAGGGAAAAACACGTGACCTTCAATTAGTGACATTAACACAAGTCACACAGCGTTCCCCTGTCGCTACAGAAACAGGATGGTTTTCAGAGGATTTCATGCTGCAGATTTGTTACTGGTGAGGACAGAAAATTCAGACTTCTCCTTTCCGGTTTTGACTTGCTCCATTGTTTGAACTTTTCCTTATAACATTTGTAAAAAGGACAGTTTTAAAAGCTAACGAGCTTTATATCTTCTTCAGTTCCAGCAGAGGAGTTGATATGTCACTACAGGGTTATCAAATCACATAAATGAGAGTTTCATAACACTGCAAAATGCGTTTCATTATGAAGAATTTATTTAGCACTTTACTGCTATCTATCTAAATCATAAACCTTCTGTTTTTTCCATCCATATCTTTATATTAGATGCTTTTCCCAGATATTCCCCTTAACTTGCCTTCTAAAGCAAATGCAGGTTGCGAAAACAAGGCTTAGCTCCTCACCAAACTCAGCCTTTTAGCTCTGTGCAGTGCCTCCCTCCTCTGCTTCTTTTCTGGAAAGATCTGTCTCAGGCTGGAAATTGCTTCAGATGAGCCAACTTGAAACGGGAAAATCCCAGTTAAGGCAGATTTTTAATTATTAAATTTTCTATTAATGTGTTGAAGGTCAGTGGAACTGCCCCAGTTTTCAGGAAGCTCTGAGCAATTTCACCTGATCTTATATTTTAGCACTAAATCCATATTTAGTAAAGGATTTAGCAGGCAGGTCAGAAGCAGCTAAATCTCCGATTCTGCATCACATGAATGCTAAAGAAAAATTTTCATCTGCATTGCTCTTCGCTAAGCTGGAGAGCTTTAAACTGTTGTCAAGCCAATTTTAGGATTTTTGGGGGATAGGGGCAAACATGTAAAAATGGATTTGCCATAAATGAAGCACAAATTGACATCATTATCCCTTTCCCAACCCAATTCTTTAATGTACTGTGAAAATAATATGAAATTCTGTATTATGCCACTTCCTGTGTTGGAAGCAACCGTGTCTGTTACATCAATTAAAAAGGGCCATGAACAAAGCATTACACTGGTGGCTAGTGTGTGATAGGTATCTTTTCCCACTTTTCTTCTGAAATATCAAAGGCAACATAGCAGACTTTTTGTTCTTAAGGGGACAGATTTGGGTTAGTTTTTAGCAGGATATGCAAAAAGCAAAAAAAAAAAAAAAAGAAAGGTACAAGATTTTTATTTGTATGAGTAATTGCTTTGGTATTCTTACTTCTGAAGTGCTGTTAATGGACTGTGACCTCATTACACCTGGCACTGTGCAAACGCAGAACAAAAAGGATAATCTTGGTCTCAGATAGCTGAGATTTTTAAGCATTAAGTGAACAACAACAGACAGAGACATGCTGAGGGAGGTAGAATAAAATTACAGTACAGTTTTTGTCAACACAATATGGAGAAGTTAAGGCACATCAGTAGCCACTGTCAAGATTTTGGGTTGGTTTCAAGGCCGATTAGGATTTTTAAGAGAGCCTTGGGGAATTCTGAGGCAGCCTTTACAGACCAGAGGGAAATCTCTCACCCAATGATAGGGGATAATGAGAAAAAAAAAAAAGCCATTTGTCTAAAAACTAGCTAGCAGGCAGTGGAGGCTGGCCTCATGGGCTGGTTCCCAGTGGGGGTGAGCAGTGGTGGAACAGAGCAGGTCCTGAAACTGAAGATGAGTCATTTCTTTTTTGATTATTTGCATGGAAAATAATCAGAATCCTGTTGGAATGGCATAATCCTTTTCTAAGGATAGTGTTTATGATGCACGTGAGACCCCTGGGTGAACCACTCAAAACCCAACAGTGCCTAGAGCACAGTCTGCTCCAGAAGTTCTCCATGAAAGAGGTTTCAGGTGAATCACCCTGTGGAGCTACCTGTCTTTCCTTCGTGACCCACAGAGGGCAACTAAGGCTCAGTGCAGTTCTTCAGTTAGGAGTGTGACATCAGGTAAGGTGAAATCCAGGCAATGGAAGACACCAATCCTAGACAGTAACATGTCAAACTAACAGATGGTAGAATAGAAACGAACTTGATTCTGTAGATAAAACCCTGAACCCACGAATCAATTAATGTCCATCAGTGCCCTCTGGTAAGTGCAAGTGTTGGGGAGCAAAATATAGAGTATTACTCAAAGTCCACGTATTTCTCACAGGTGCATAGGTTTTAAACTGAAAGAGGGTAGATTTACATTAGATATCAGGAAGAAATTCTTTGCTGTGAGGGTGGTGAGATCCTGGCCCAGGTTGCCCAGAGAAGCTGTGGTTTCCCCATCCCTGGAGGTGTTCAAGGCCAGGCTGGATGGGTCTTTGAGCAACCTGGTCTAGTGGGAAGTGTCCCTGCCCATGGCAGGGGAGTGGAACAAGTCGATCCTTAAGGTCCCTTCCAGCCTAAACCATTCTGTGATTCTATGGTTGTGCCTTTTGAGGACAGTAAGCCTCATATTTGCTCTTAGAACTGGGCACCAGATTTGCTCAGAAGATCCCCTTCCTTCAAGGAACTACAGGCGGCTTTGAGAGCTGCACGGCAAGACGAAGTAAAACACAATGCACCTCTAGGAAAGGATAAGGAATGGCTAAGCTGTTCATACAAACAGTGGAAGAGATTAAAGTTGAAAGGAAATATTTAGTCACCTTTTGGGAACAGCTGGTGTGAAAATATTTAACAGGCAGGTCTTTTATGCACAAGCACAGCATTCTAACTAAGCTTAAATAGGCAGGAGCGATATAGTGCAGCTGGCCAGTCTATGAATACTGTAATAGGAAAATTAAAAGCTTTCCTTCTCATTTGCTTATGCAGCTCAGATAGTAGCTAATCATGTCCTCTAATTTTAACAACAGAATTGGGAAATGTACCAAAAAAAAAAAATAAAATGCAGCTTGTAATAGGAACAGAGGTGGCAAATTCTGTCCCTGGGACTGAATGATGAAGAAACGATTCACCTGCACTTTTCTGTAAATCAGCTTTAGGCATCTTGAGCTGCCCGAAAAGACCTGTATTTAAGTGGAAACTTAATCTGAAATCCATTTTGATCATTTCTTTGAGTGCCACCAGAAAAGTAAAAGCTACTCTGACTATTTAATCACCCATTAGAAACCTGTGAGCGTTTAAGAGCTCCATGTTATAAAGGGCCAGGGCGTACAGCAGGATGTGTGTTGTAAGGCTATTTAAATTGTATGGTTCCCATCTATCTTTAAACTGGCAGCTAAATGGAAGATTTAGATTTGAGAGTTCCTGCCTCCTGGTTCCCTGTCAGAAATAATTAAACTACATTTTAGGGAGACTGTCGGAAGTAGTTTGCTTCACAAGTGTTTTTCACAGCTGAGGGTCTTTGTTACAGCTCTCGGGGCCCGGGAATCCAAACCACCTTATATATATCCATTATATATGAATTACACATCCCTAACCTGGAGCCTGCACCCTCTTGCACACGTGGGTGGTGGTATGGCTGGGGTCTCAGCTGGGTGGGAGATGGAACCCAAAATGTTCCTAGCCTTCCCGTCCTGGGTTAGCCTAAGACCCTGTTTGGTTTAAATCATGCAGTGTGTGTCCCTGGCCCGCGAGTGCAAAACTGTTCCTTGGCAGCATGTTGTCTGGGAAGTATTTCAGTCGGGATGTAAATGTCTCAGTGGGTTTTCCATCCTGTTCCATAGGAAGGGCTCCACAGAGATTCTGCCTTTCAGAAAGTGGTGGGTTTTTTCTCTCTTCACCATTTTTGAATGTCACTCCATTATCCTAGTTCCACACCTCTAAATAACTCCAGGAAGGCTATCACTCAAAATAGATTCCTTTTGTCCTTGTTTTTATTTCCTGCACCACCAACCCATAGATGTCTGACCTATGGACATTTCCCTGACTTCTCAACAGAGCCCAAGGCTGGATATCAGGACATCTAGGAGGTCCTGTGCCTGTCACAGAGTTCACGTATACCTATAGACCCATCACTTTACTTCTTTATGCCTTGTTTACTTTATCTGTCAAAACAGAAATAGCATCTTAACATCAAAAAATAACCACTGGTACTCAGCCAGGCTCATTAATATTCTCAAACCAAGATAAAATATTAAGTAAATTATTGTAAAGTTCTTAAGATGTTCACATGGACTTTGGAGTCACAAGGGGCCGAGTCCTTCAAGATGCCAATTTTCCTGTCCATTGATGAAGACATTTGTCACTTTGGAATTTCAGAGCTTCACAGTCAGCAGTGGAGGTTATTCGCAGTGGGCTTGAGGATACCAGTGCTGTCCTTCATTTGCAGATGGGACCCTGAAGGTCAGAGCTGTGCAACGGGACATAATGAAGATGTGAAGTAACCGAGCTGGTGTTCTTTGGATTGCTCGGTGAACTGGGAGCAAGAAAAATTACTTTTTTTTTGGTATTCTGAGGTGCAAAGTTCAACACGTATGAATAAAGAATGTAAACCAATAACCGCAGGAACTGTTTCAGTCCAACGCTAGAGTAGCCCTAAGGTGAAAAACTGCTGGGAAGCACAAGAGGCTACAACAATACTTTTCTAGTTTGGTTTTAAATACCAGCACTCTCAGACTTTGTACTTTCTCAATGTGTTTCTTCTCAGCTTGCTGAAATTTTAGTACCATAAATCTAGCTTTTTATTTTTTATCTGTTGTTTCCTTTATCCTCCCCCAGATTTTGTTCATCAGGTCAGCCAGAGAGATCTAATTTTTTTTTTTTTTTTTTTTTTTTTTTTTTTAGTGCAGCTTTATTGCTACATTGGCTAAATTGCGGGTCCTGTGTGTTCACATCCCATCCTGACTGGCCCACGCTCCGTTGCATTGCTGTCTGGCAGCTGGGGAAAAGGGTAGACAACACACACGGCTGGGCTCCAACCCTTTAGCAAGTCAATAATTGCCCATCCCTTATGTTCGTAATGGGCACTGTAGCATGGTATTACCTCCCGCGCATCTAGGAGCTGTGAAAATCTGTGTCTCAATGCCAGACGCAAAGTAAAAACTTCTGACAGCAGCTCAAGAGTCCTTCCTCAGTCGTGTCTTAAGTGATAGGATAACTTCTACTCATTTCCAATAAAGCTTACGTTAGATTCTGTGACATTTAGGCAGCAGACATGTGCACATCCTGCACATACTCACCACCTGTGTAGTGAGTAGGACCAGGGCAGTGATGGTGCACCTGTACTCAGGTGGGATGAGGCCCCACCTCGAGTGCTGTGTCCAGTTTTGGGCCCCTCACTACAAGAAAGACATTGAGGTGCTGGAGCGCGTCCAGAGAAGGGCAACGGAGCTGGTGAGGGGTCTGGGGCACAAGTTTTGTGAGGAGCGGCTGAGGGAGCTGGGGGTGTTCAGCCTGGAGAAAAGGAGGCTGAGGGGAGACCTTCTTTCCCTCTACAACTCCCTGAAAGGAGGGTGTAGCCGGGGGGGGTCAGTCTCTTCTCCCAAGTAACAGGTGATAGGACAAGAGGAAACAGCCTCAAGTTGTGCCAGGGGAGGTTTAGATTGGATATTAGGAAAAATTTCTTCACTGAAAGGGTTATCAAGCATTGGGACAGGCTGCCCAGGGAAGTGGTTGAGTCACCATCCCTGGAGGTATTTAAAAGACGGGTAGACGTAGTGCTGAGGGACATGGTTCAGTGGTGGTTTTGTCAGAGTTAGGTTGATGGTTGGACTCGATGATCTGAAAGGTCCCTTCCAACCTAGACCATTCTATGATTCTGTGATCCTCCGTTTAAGCACCCAAGATGCCCAAATTCTTTTGAAAGCTTGACTCTAACTGGGACAGACAAATTCCTGAGTGTCTTAAGCACATTTGAACTCCAAAGTTCTTTCATGAGAAATTTAGATGGATACGACTAAATGTTTAAGAGGGTTTGGAGACATCTGAGACACTGCAGCAAAAAGAGTTCGACAGGAAACTGCTTCACCACCTTGAGCTGTAGTAACCAGGAGCTAAACATTGTGTTCATGTCGCACTTGGAAAATGAGGTGTTTTCTAGACATGCAAAGCATTACTGTTATTGCTGCCATAGCTGCCGCTGTCTAAAGAGCTCTCTGATCCTTGGAGAGAAGAGTCCGTTTCAGCATAAAGGGCTGAAGACCTTCCAGCTCTCCCCTATGACGCAAAACCTTCCTCCTGGAGTTGAAGTGGATGTTCCAGCCCCACATCAGGAGCGTGTCAAAAGCCCCTGAACAGCCTAAGCTTCCTGTTACTGGCGGTATTAATTAGCAAAAGACTAAAGGCAACTTCAGTAAGGCTGAATTTCAGTCAGGTGTGATGTTAATGCAGGCTGAGTAGTTTTGAATATTTTATGTTCAGCCAGTGACCCGAAGTAAATGTCTTGTATAATACCAGTCGCCCCTCCACCACAAGCCTCGAGGCCTGAATCTTGCCCTTAATATGCTCAGAAGCACGAAGAGAGGCAGTGGAGATGGGTTGGTGTCTGAGATATTAATTTTGGGGGTACATATCTGGGGGAAGAGCGAGAAAATGTGCTCTGCAGAGTACTCTGGTACCCCTTTCTGGGCTTCCAGCCCAGCCTTGCTCAGCATTTCTTCCATTCACATCTTCTCTCCACTCTTCCCTAAGGGAACTGTGTCCCTACCCTGTAAAATCTCTAAAATGGCGCAGTCCTCAGTCAGGCAGAAGGCTTGAGTCCAAAGCGTTTGGGAAAGTTTGATCCAATTTAGATGCACCAGGCAGAAGTCAGAGACTTCAGCCTGAAATATAGTCTGAACCGCCTTTCCTCTGAGTGAGGAGAGCGCGGTCATGGTTTATGAGAGATCGAAAGTGAGCAGTCAGGTGATGAGCCTGGAGAAGAAGAAATAGATTCATTTCATTTCATCTGCAGTGTAACGCCACATCTGTATTTGGTTTTGGTTTTTTTCCTTGAAATCAGTCCTGCATAGTAATGGCGGTAACAGGCATTTTAACACCTGACTTGTGGGTACCTGTTCTCCACCAAGTCTTGATTTTCCAGACAAATACGGTGCAGATGAAAACATGAAGTCTCCCAAATTCATGCCAAGGGCATGCCTGGTTTTAGCCAAAAGCCTAGTGCCGGGCAAAAATATTTTGTGTATCTGAGTCCTCATGCCCACTGGGGCTCGCGGAGGGTGGAAAGGGCAGCACCTCTGAAAAGCCAATGTCCTTTAGCTCTTCTCTTTTTTGGAGGTAAGTACCGAAATAGCCAGCTGTGACTCCATGCTTCCGTTAACACCAATAAGGCTTGGGAACAAGCACCATTCTATAAACTCCAGTTCATGTAGCTCACAAAAAAGGCATGGTGGTACCTCCGAATGCCTGAGAGGGAACTTTTAAAGGGATGGTAGGAGAACAGAGACATAACAGATTCGCAGACTCAGTAGCAATAGAAATATTCTGTATGAATTTTAAAAAGAGAAGTATTTTAATAAATTCCGTCCACAGAACCGTGGGTTAACAAGCCATAAACCAGCGCTTAACTTTAGCATCAGTAATTTATCAGGACATTGTTTCAACACTAAACCAGATTTTAATTAAATGTGACTTTTGTTCTGTTTATTGGAAGAGCCTTCCCCTTCGGATTTGGTGATCACAAAAGCTCAAGGAGTGCAAGCGAATTAGAAAGCAAATAGGAGGATCAATCACAGCAGACCTCTGCAATCCGTGTCCGTCTCTTTTTTGTAATATACTTATTAGATTCTTATTGTCAGGAAGGATTAGTGTTATGAGCTCCAGGAATTCCTTTCATTGCCCCGTAAGGCGAGGTAGTGAAGTGTGGCTGCCTTTCTTAACAATAACACTCTGGATTTTTTCCCCCCCCTCTCCCTTCTCTCCACCCATATCCCTTCCTCTCTCTTCTTTCCTCTCCCACAGAGATTTGTGCAGCCGACTGCGGAGGACACGGCATTTGTGTCGGAGGCACCTGCCGCTGCGAGGAGGGATGGATGGGCACAGCCTGTGATCAGCGAGCGTGTCACCCACGCTGCAATGAGCACGGGACATGCCGGGATGGCAAGTGTGAATGCAGCCCGGGCTGGAACGGAGAGCACTGCACTATTGGTAGGGAGAAAGAAAAACCCGACTACTTTTAAAAGAATTATTGATGATCAGGGAGGAGAAAAGGTGCATGCTTAATTGAGTATGTGTGACTTAGTGTAGCATGAGCACCTTTGTTCTTGGATTTCAAGTTCTGACATCATACATTTTCATGTGGGAACAAGACAAAATGTCCTTTCATTTGTTGATGACATGGCTATATACGTATTTTATTATCTGACGTGAAGTACACCTATGTGGTGTTTGATCTCATAGAGACAAGCCGTCAAATGTCAGGTAGATGCTTTTAAAAACATCCCACTTTGCCTCTCTCGAAAGGTCTTTCTGTGGCCTCCAAGACTTCTCTCTCCTATGGCAAGAGCATTTTCAGAAACATGCATCCGACTTCAAGTTTTCTTTCCTTTTATTTGCTCCATTATTTGCACTGCCACTTTGCTTGCCAGTATAAAAGAGGAAACTGCAGTCAGGTGACTTCTGGCTGGTATTTAACTCTGTCTTGCTTATCCCTTGTCTGCTCTGCTGCCCTTCTAACCATTGCATTTCCCTCTCTCTTTGGGTCTGTATTCCTGGCACCTGAACTCTCAGTATCATGTCTATTATTATTATTGTTGTTGTTGTTGTTATTGTTGTTGTTGATGTTGTTATTATTATTATTATTATTATTATTATTATTATTAAGGTGCCACTAATATGCCAAAATCATGCAAAGAGTTGCAGTTCTCAGGTTAAGCAATTTGCAGCATCATTAATGAACTGGCTTGGCTTTACCTTCCTCCTTCCTCCTTCATCTCACTTAACTCCTTGATACATTTTCCCTTTTTTCTGACTGTCATGCATTCAACCACTTTAGTCCCCATTCCGTAGTCATGCTATAAAATCAGTAGCATTCAAACTCCCCAGATACCATTCATTATACACTAATGAAAAACTTGAATTAGCGAATCCGGTTCTGCTCTCAATAGTGACTGTGTGGACCTGAAAAAAATCAGTCGACTTTAGAAGAGTTATTCCAGAGTGAGAATTCTCCTCCAGTCGTTTTGTTTTAATCGGCGTCTTTAAAAGATAAGAAAATTTACCTCTATGTTGTTTTCATTATGCCACGATGCATATAAATCACACTGCATCAAAATTAACCACTAGCAATACCTGGGCTTATGTTGGCATAGTTATCCGTGTGGATGTCTATGCAGACATCACTTTTTTTGCTTGAACACCAGGTAAATTTGCCCACACAAAGACAGACAGGAAATGAAGCCTAATCAGAATATTTTAATTCCAGCATTAGGGTAATGGTACAAACCATATCTGTGGCTCAATTCTACTTATCATTTATTTATGCTAATGTCACGCTACCACATTATGGTCTCCGCATGCATCCCTTAATGAAAAATATCTAGCTCTTAAAACTTCTCTGTCTCATTAGGCGTTGCATTCTGCTTTCTTTTCTATGTCACTACCAGCTTTCATTTCTTTTCATGAAGAAGGGATTAAAAAAAACCAACCCCTCTCTTAAAGGACTTTAAAATGAAGAGAGCAGTCCTGTGTTAATTGGAATCCTGCGTTTCTACAATATTATTTTATAGCCTTGTGTTCAAGTACTTTGATTTGGAAAGCAACACAGATTCATGAAAGGGTTTTAAAAGAAAAAAATTGTTTAGCAAAAGGCCCCAAATCCAGGGGACAATTTTATATGAAAGTCATTTATGCACGAAAAAAGCCTGATTCGTACTCATTGCCATTTTATTAGTTCTGCTGCAAAACCAAAATACCAGTAGTTCGGTAGATGATATTTCTCCGCACAGCTGATATGCCCAGACTGTTTTCAAACAACAGGCTTTTATCTTTCATGGTAATTAAATTTACACCATTATTTGTGGTATTCCTCACTCTAAGTATAAAGATTCCACGTTATTGTGGGAAAGGCCAGCACCGCAATGCAGTCAGCATCGAGATTTTCCTGGTGCATGCTATCGTTTCGTGTGGTGCTGCCTTCCTGTTGCAGTGCAGCCTTGGTTTAGGAATAATTCTTTAATACTTCGAGTGCTGGAGCAATTCTGTTTCTTTTCACTTCCAGCCCCCCCCACACACACACACCTCATCTTCTTGCATGGTGATTTAGCAACAAATTTGTACATAGTCTCATGCCTCTGAAGCTGTAAACTGTGTTTCCTACAGAATATTTCGTTGATAAATGTGTAGAATGTAAAGGAGATTTGGCAAAGTCATAAATATCCAAGAAAATTGAATGGCTTTAGAAGGAGTAATAAGCTAGTTATATTGGCACAGATGAAAGGACATTGACTTGGAATTACATTAAGTATGTGGAAAGCATTCCCCTTGTCCTTGTGTAATTTCCCTGCATGGCAACTTGTTCTGTTGACAGTGATTCCTTATCTGTCTGTGTCATGGCCCGGTTTGCTTTAGCACTGACAAGCATAAAACCCCATCGCTGCAGTGATGCTTTAACAATCTTGCCATGTGTGCAGGTGACATGGCAGAAATGGATGGTACAAGTAAAGGACACTTCTTCCATTTCCTGTTGAGCATGTTTGAGAGTAAGAAACCCTTTTGTTTTGTAGGTCGTAGGAGGCTCTTTCTTACGGTGTTCGAGGGAACTCTGATCCCAGTGGGTTAATTTGGTTTGCTCAGACAAAGCGTGGTGTTACCAGATATACTAGCTTGATTGCTCACATTCAGAGATTTCATTAGGGGAACCCCAGATAATTCCCAACCATTCATCATCCTAATTCAGCGAATTTAGCGCATCCAGGCAAAGGAGTAGAACAGAAAGTTGATGATATAACCGCAGGAATCCTGAAACCCAGCAGAAAGATTCTACCGATTTACTCTAATTTGTTAAAGGAAAAAACCCACGTGACAGCAGCCACAATGCTCCTATGGTGGGCTCTCCAGCATATTCCAAATTTGCCCCCAGTTAGAGACATTGCCAGAATTCAACTTTCTTCTATTCTGGCCCAAACCACATCCAGGGAGCATGGTGGGTTTTAGGAGTGTTGAGTTTAAAGGTGACATAAAGCCTCTTACTGTGGGCTCTGAAGGCCAAATTACAGCTCCACTCTGTGGTGGGCTCCTCTATGGGATTGCTTCACAGGTGGCACCACTGAAAATTTCCTGTGTTTGATAAACAACTCCAGAAATTTCCCAGGGCTGTAACAGCCTGGCCTCAAATTTGATGCAGTTGGTGATACGGCCTGGATGGTGCCCCAGGTGCTGTATGTCCCACCTCAGAAATGCAAAAGGAGACTTCACTCTTCCCGTGTGGGCCGTGCACTGAGATTGTATCTGATACGTGAAGCTCTCTGTATATTTTACTAGCAAGGGACCTTAATCCTTTGATTCATATTGAGATGATTTAGAAAAATAATGGCAGAGAGGGCTTCCCTGTGTGGTGGAGTTGGGATGTTCATCATCCTTGAACAGTCTGGACACAAGACCGAAGCCATCCCTTGAAATTCAGTTGCTGTACCCGAATACTACAGGGTCTGTAGAACTCTGAGGGACCAGCAGTTAGCTCCCCAAACACACAACGATCTACCTAGCAGGATTTTCAAAGCACCTCTGTGCCTAATTCCCATTGATCTCTTGCAAAAGCTGCGTCCTTAACTCCTTTTGGAAATCTGGTCCTGGCACGCACTGGTGATGTATGTGATAACCAGTGCCCAGACAGACAGGCAGACAGCCCGTCCCACGCGAGCTTCTCCTTTGGCGCCATCCGGCTGGTTTTTGGTTTACTTAGCAAAATTCTGATTTTTTTTTTTTTTTTTTTCAGAAATCTGTCCCTTTAAGTTTGCCTTTCATCAGCCTTCTTGCATAAATAATCACACATGTTCTGAATAGCCGGGGCTGTAATCAGTGCCTCCCAGTTTCTGACGGAGCAGCTGGAATCCAGACAAGGCACATTACAGGTGGAACCTGGTCTTTTTTCCCCAGCTTTCCAACACGTCACTTGTGCCATTTAAATCCATAAAACATCTCGGTCCATGCGCAGCCCAACCTGAAATAAGCCCACCAGTGTTTGGTGAAGGTTCTTCCTACCACCCTCAACCCAACAGAGGAGATAGCCAGCTCTCTGCCGCGCTCAGGCTTCTCTGCAACAGAATCTGAGCTGTGTTTCCCCCTCTGGCACCCGCGCTGCCCGGTGGGGATGGGTGTCTTGGGGCAAGACAAGGCCATGGTTATAGCAGTCAGTGGAAAGTATGTGCATGCTGCTTTGTTCCGACATGATTTTGCATCAAGCTGAAGGTAATCTGGCCTTAAGTAGTTTGGCAGAATATTTGACAGTAAATACTAAGTGCAGATGAACTTCAAAGACAGTCTTCTTCCCTGCCCCTGTGGCATGAACTTGTGCCGTCACTGGTTCAGCAATGAACGGCTGCTTTCTCCTCTCCTTCAAATTTGTGTGGTCTCAGTTTAACTCCAATCATTTCACTCTGCCCACTTCTCCCTATGGGGAAGATAAAAGGAAAAAGAATATTTGGAAAATGAAGAAGGAGAGTGTGCTGGGGAAGAAGTCCTACCTGAAAACCTGCTCCCAGCATCTCTTACTTCTCTCTTTCCTCTCTATGGGCCAAGAGAAATGCTCATGTGATCTTTCCCCACTTGTTTCGGACAAAACAAAGCAAGTTAGCTCAGGCTGGTGAAATGAGAGGATTTTCAGACTGAAACATTCTCACATGAGCTCCCCCCATACCAGATCTGAAGGGACAGTGGCTTCCAGGAGCGGGGATGGTGTCATGGAGCTGAGTGCAGTGCAAAGGACGCCTTAGAAAAGTAGCCCTGTATAGTTCCTCAGCATGTCCCACATGCCTGCAGGTTTTCCAAAGGAGTATCTGTAGATAATAAGATGGTATTTTAATGCCAGAGGTATAGCATGGGAATGAGACTATACAGGTTTAGAGAAGAAAGATTCATGCTACCATGGAATATTCCCATAGGTGGCCTCCACTATTTTTCAAATTACAAGAAAACATTGACACATAGCTGACATACGGTTGGCACCGGCAATTGCCTCCACTGCCATCATCTGCACAGTGACTGCTGCCAGAGTTTGCAGGTTGGGCTGCTCTGGATGTCAAGATCCAAGAGACACGTTCCCAGGCTTCAGACACCGTCCAAGCGGATGGTGATGCCCTGCTTCCCACATCGCTACCGCTACACCAGGGTGATTAGTTAATCTCATTCCCAAGCCTCATAACTGCCCCGCACTAAGTTAGCTCTGATCTTCCCAGCCCTCTCCGCGTACTTAGAGTAGTGCTTCAACGGATGCATTAGATTCACAGGATGGAAAAATAATTCGTGTGAGGGCCGTGAGCTCCCGGGTGGGCGGTCTGCGTGAACGAACTTGAAACAAAAACCTCTTCAAAAGGGTACCAGGACACAACTGAGAGATTGCAGGGAGCGGACAGGAGAACAAGGGAAATAACGTTTAAGCAGGTAATGAAAGATAGAAATGCAAGACTCGGAGCCTCTTATTTATTCATAAAGACCAGCTGCTGTTAGGACAGAGAGTGCCGCCTGCTGGCACGCACAAGGGCTCTCCGAGGCAGGACTCCTGCCTTCTGCTTGTGTCTTTGCCACCAACTTTCTGTTTGACCCCAGAAAATCAATTAGAAGGTGGTTTTCCAAATTAATGTTCCATGGGAATTGGGCACATGACTGCTCCCACTAGATCTGTAACTTTCTTTTTTTTTTCTTTAGCCCTCCTTGGAATGAGTATATTACTACTTACCTATCTGGTAGAGCTGCCATGAGGTTAATTTAATATTTGTAATGTAATTTGATCTGGGGCTAGAGGATGCTGTATAAATGCGATGTATTACCATTAAGAAGATCCAGGGAAAAGCCTGTCCCAGTCTGGTAAGGTCACAGAACTGTGCCTCTTTGTGCGGAAAAATATAAGACAATCAGGTGAGGTGGAGCACCTTCAAATGACTCTGGTTTTCCTGATGAAAAGAAATGCAGTCAGTAAAACAGAGGTAGACTGTTGCAAATGAGCAGAGAATTACAATATTCTGCCATATATATATATTTATACATATGTATACACCTATATATATATCTAAAACCACATAAATATATATATATAAAACTTTACTGTTTCTCTTCCTGATCTTAACGAGCAAAGATGACTGGATGCCTGAACACAGCCTTCTTGAGCTCTTTGACTGAGGAGGGCTGTGCTCCACCCTTCTTCCTTTTTATCTCTCCTCATAATCAAGGTTTTTCTTTTCATATCACAGCGAACTCTCCTTTGCCTTTCGAGCACCTGCACAGTCTCGTAGTAAGCCGCAATGCACTTATTCAATCCTACCTTAAATGTCCTGTCTTTTATCTCCCAAGCTCACTATCTGGATAAGGTAGTGAAAGGTATGCTCTTCCTTCCTATTTTTCCTATTGTCTTTGTGTTTCTTTTTTTAAAAAATGCACCGTGAACATGCTGTGTTGAGGTTGCATCTCTTCCTCATTGTCACCAAAGTTCTCCCTAATGTCTGGAAGGGTGAACTTTCCAGTCATTTAGGTAGGAAATACCTCCGTAAGTGCTGTGACCCTGTGTTAACATCGTATTAGTGTTCCTACCCGTCCCCCTGTCCCTGCCTTCCCCTCCAAGTCATCTCTCATCCTCACCCCTCCTACCCAGGTAAGGCAAGTCAGGAGGAAACGAAAGTGTCTGTGAAGTGTCTGTGCAGCAGGAGCCCTGTACAGTGATGTATTTTAATTAAATGTCTATGATCCGTTTTGTAATAAGCAGGTGAGTGCACTTTCTGTGTGGAGTCTTCATGGTTTTGATCCGTGGCTGCAAAGTCTCACATGGGAACTTTGAGGAATGATTTACTATTTTTTTTCTTAATACAAAAATGTTATGACCTCCAAGCCTCTGGTTGTATAAATCTGCAAAATCTATTGAAATTAATGACATTGCATTAATGTACACTGCCACAAAATCCAACCCTATGTTCATATTTGTAAAATTAAAGCAAGTCTAGGACCCAGGTCTTTCTTCAGCAAAGGAGAAAAGGAATTGAACTGTTGCAGAATAGAGGTAATCTGCTATCTTAACAAAAATCTCAGTTGTTTATTAATTTAGGACGTTTAAAGAGAAATAGACAGCTCCACAATGCACTTAGCTTTCTAAAAATATTGAGATAGCACACATCTAGTTAAATACAACAACCTGACAATAAATATGATTGAGTTGGACGCAAATATCTTTCTACATGGCTGATTTGACGCTAACAGCAACACAGTGCTGACACCACGCAGCATCATATGTTTGCTGGTTAAACAAACCAAAAAATCAGGTTGAACAAATCAGTTTCTTCCATAGTATTACCCACCTTTACAGGTTGTGAGCAATCAGAAATAGCAGCTGTGAGAGGCTGATGAAGAAGGACAGATACGCCAAAATATTTGCCTGGTGAACAGTTAAAATGAAGTCTCTGCCATATAGGGCTCTTGTGGTGTGACAAGAAACACGATTGCCCGACTGACTTCACTTCTCTGGATGAATTTGCAATCTAATATTTCTCTCTTGTTTCCATTGAGGCTTAAAGGCAGGTTTGGGTACAATTGCAAATAGGGAAAAACTTGGAACAGGCAAACAAATATTAATGATAAAGAAATGGGCACAGTTTAAACAAGGGGACTTTCATCTTCAGTGTAATGCAGCAACTGGTAGCTGTCCTTGGACCCCTGTTGATACATCAGTGGATTGTTCAGTAGTAGTTAGTTTTCTCTCATTGCTTAACATCAGTAAAACATGCTTGACTTTATTGAAATTAAGAGAAAAAACTATATTCTTCTTAGATCGAGGAAAGCTGGTCAGTTGTTGTGCCCTTACGAAGTAATAGTGGTGGCATCCTTAGAGGAAGATCTGGGCCATCGCTAGGGAGTGCGATCAGAACCTCCTCTTCGTCTTCCACATCTCAGTGTTTTGCATTTGCAAAACCCCAGGACTCCTTTTTAATCTCAACATGTATTGGGGAAGGTTGGATCAAAAGGTAGAAAATCACCATGGGGATAGAAAGGATGAGAAATCAACCTGCAGAGCCTGGGTCCAGGGACCTTTGGTACTGATTTGCCCATTCAGTGGCCCAATTTTTTTTTTTACTAAGTCTTCTGTAGCTGTCATTTTTCCTCTGGATAGCCTTTTGACTCACCTTTACGCCCAAGAATAAAGACACATTATATTTAGTGAGTATTTCACTGGGTAACAGGTTAAGCAACATGCTAAGAATAAAAGATTGTCTCTTACCATGCGTGGCCTCTTTTGGAAGATTAGCAATAGCTGAAACATTAAAAGTACATGTTTTTTACTTGGCTAACTGCATGGTGTGCATTTTTCAGAACTAAATTACTCATGCCCTTTTGGCTTTCTTAATTATTAACATCTTTCTGGTTGAAATCCCTTCCCAGTAATCCTGTGTTGTCAAGGGTGAGCCTGATTTACTGCTGAATCTTTCCTACAGCTTTACAAGAAACCAGTAAGTCAGTGAAGATGCAGAATTGTTTCTAAATTGGAGGGCAAGCTCCAATAGCAAACATCAGCATGATTAAAACAAGAAGCTCTAACTAGAACTGGAGTGGAGTCTTCTAAACTAAGGCCTAATTAACACTTGTAATGCTTAAAATGGAAAGAGGTCCTGGCTATTAAAGAGGTGCTGATTTTGGAGAGCGATTCGCCATCCAGAATACCACTGGAGCTGAGGTACATCGACATAATTAATTTCTATTATTGGTTATCAATTCTCAGTCTTAAAAAGTAGCCACATTGACACTGTAGTGAGGCGTATAAACAGCTAGACTGAAATGCAAAGATGCTGAACAACATTTGAATTCAGGGATGGCTACAAGGTTTGGGCTGCTCCTGAGAAGCAGTGAGATCCCAAGGTCTGACCACAACTGATTCCCTCCTTTGTAGAGTTATGAGCAATAGGCGCTCTGGCAAGTAACTTCTTAATCTTCATTTTACAGGATGCATCTGATTAAGGGTTTCTGGATTCCCACAATCACAAGATATCATGGTGGTTGTTTGAGTTGAGTGTTTTTCAGGACGCTTTACCGGGTTTCTCATAATTTGCATGGATCAGCCGATGCTTTGCTCCTCCCCTTCTGCCCTACAGAACTTCTGCAGGTCACTTACTGACTGTTCTCTCAAGCTCCGGGTGTTTGCATCCTCACATGTTCCCTTCAACCATGTCCTACTCATTTCAGAGCTCAACCACTGTCTGTTGGGACTTGCTAGAACATCCATCAGTGCTTTCCTACTGACAATGGAGGAAAGATAATAGCCTTATCTTGTAAGTCCAATTTCAAGTGGCAATGAGGCCTGGCTTGAAGAAAAATCCCATTGAACATGGTTTATAATGGGACTAATTAGAGGAGGCCTTAACTGTAGAGATCATTAAGAGCAGATTATTTTACCAACAGTCTTAAAATGGCAGGATAATTTCTTACACTGGTGACAATGTCCTTTGACTCGAATACTCTTTTCTTGTCTAGTTCAAAATTAGTCCCATTTTTATATTGCTTCCCTGGTCTGTGCTGTCTCTTGCATGGCAGACCTGACATCTTTGTGAATGTCCCACAGCATCATCATCTTTCAGCAGCGCTTTTATGTCCTTCAGTTGGTAACTCACATAAAGGGGTTTCCCTTCTCCCCTGCCTCAAAAAGCCCTATTCATATATTTAATTCTCTGAGTCACCCAAATACAGTTAACAAACACAACCAGGAATAATAGATCATTAGTGACTCTAGCTATGAGAAATCAGAGCTGCAAGGTTATGGTGGGGTAAATCTGTGAGGATTAAGCTATCCCGCTGTGCTGATATTGAGAAGCACTTTGGAGACAAGATGATCTTTTTGCTTTATTCCCCAGCATGGGGGCAAGGAGAGGATAAAGTTTATTTGTATCGTCTTTTCATTGAGTGCTTTGAAGTGCACTGTTTGTGGAATGGGGGAATACTGTATGTTCCTGTCTCTGTAGTGTTAGTGATGGTCAAGTCTTTTCCTGAACCAGTTCAGAAATGGTACTACTTATAGGTCCATTCTCCTATATATATTGGCCTACACGTCCATGTTGTCTTCTAACTTTCTGAAGGTACGAGTCTGCTGACAGCTGCTGTTTTAATTATGTTATTTTCTATTAGTGGTTTCCTTTCTCATTACTTCTGAAAACTAACTGCTCTCCTGCCAAACCCGTGACACAGGAAAGATACAATTTAATCCTCACAGCACTGACACTTTGCTGTACCTTGTAATGTAATGGTTAATATCTGAAAACTTTTATGTTCATGGATCTGTGAAGAAGAGGTTGTCTCGTTAGGAAACAGTTTCCTCTGATGCCTTGGAAGAGATTTATCTCACTAGGATCCAGAGGTGACTCTCTCCTTGGTGGGAAGGGGTAAACTTGCTTTCTAGACTTGAAAGATGCCAAAAGAATGGAGTGTGACATTACAGGTAGGAGTTATCCCACTTTAGGTATCTACAGCCTAGATGCTTGTATCTCATCTGGTCACGCTGGATTCCCTTAATAGTCAAGAAGAGGAATAGACATTTTGGGAAGGCATAATCTCGTGAGAGTCTCCATTCTGTCTTTTCACTCTTGACAGATGCTTTTCCTCTGTCTGTCTGCATTCTGAGATGCTTGACTTAGTTTCTCTGGGTCCAGATCAATAAGATTCAAAGGAAATCACAAAAATCCACTCGGATAATCTCAAATGCATTTCATATAGACAGCGAATTGCACACAAAATTGAAAGAGATAGGACTGAAAGACGTCTCCTCAGTTAGAGTCCAGTTTTCTACTATCAAGGGCAGCCACATTGTGTAAAACTTTATATAAATTTACCAAGCTCTATGGTCAGATCAGTGATGCTTCTTCTCCTTAATACTCCTACTGGGAGGCTACTCCAAAACTTTCTTCCTTTGATCCTGGCAAATGCTTTTTTTTTTTTTCTTTCTAATTTCCAGCCAGAATTTATTCATGCTTGGTTTACGTCCATTTGTTTTTATGCCAGCATTATTCTCTTTAGCTTAAATAGCTGTTTTCCCTTCTCGCTGTTTATCTGTTTCATGAATTTGTGGAAAATTATCATAGTCTTTTCAGCCTTTGCTGTGCTAGAGTAGAGAAATCAAGCTCTTCTCATTTCCTCGGGTGCAGAAGGTGCTCCCGTCCTAATTATATCAGCCATTTTCTGCCACTCCAAATTCCCCCTTTCCTAGGCCTGGGAGAGTAGAGCACATGCAGTTCCACATGAGCTCCTAATTTTCACAGTTATATTAATGGTTCCTTGTACCTGCTGGACACTCCTCACGTGAGACTATTGAAGATCGTTTGCTTTTTTCAGTCTCAGAGCAAGCGCTCAGTCACTACAGTGTCTTTTCTGTCTAATAATGTTAGATCTTTGGTTTTGAGATCTTTGTTCCAAAGATTATGAAATGTGAAATATAATCAAAACAAAAAAAAACCCACACAATAAAATGAAATCCCTCTTTTCCCTCTGAATTTTCATCATGTGAAACCTCATAGGCCTAAGTTAAACCCTTTCCAGGTTCAAACCCTGCTCCTACATGGCTTGGAACCAAACCCAAGAGTCTTTTTGTCTTTAGCTCCCAGCAAAAACTTCTAAAACCTATCTTCTTCCCATTGCAGAAAATAAGAGTCTGCTACACTACTTGATGGGTTAAAAATCTAGTGAGATCCACCCCTTCTTCTCTCGTCCTTCTACAGTGGGGTCTTCAACTTCTCATCACCCAGCTCTTTTTGGTTCTCGTTGTGATCCTGTCCAGGTCAACAACCGCAGCACCTTTGCAAGGAGTTTCCTGTTCAGCCTCTGCAACTCCAGGATAAAAAAAGAACTTTTTAGGATGGATTATAAAGAGTCCAAGCAGTAAAACCTGAGGTGTGCCCAATGATGATGCACTAGCCAAGCTCTAATAGAGCCCTGCAGAATACATGTAAAGTGAGATTTCTTCAGAGGTTTTTCATCTAGACAAATTCAGGCAGATTTATAAAGAGGGGGGAAAAAGTCCTATCCCTGCCATCAGGATGGTCCCATCCAAACTGAATTTATCTACTCCGAAGTGGGGTTTCCTACCCTACCTAGCTAAGTAATTTTAGCAGGTTATTTTAACAAGTAACACACTTCTTCCTCTTTCATTCTGCAAAACAGCTGAATGCTTTCATCTTGTACTGTAAGTACAAGTAAGTAAAGGGAAAAAACACATAAATCAGCTCTAGCATGGAAAAAAAAATCAGATTAAATGGTTAAAAGTTTGGCATTGTTGTAAGTAACTGAAGGCAGGATGTTAAAATGGAGAATTTCAAGTAGCCTTGCATATAAATAGGTCTTCTGTAGTATATAAATGCTAATATAGTATATAAATACCAAAATACACACACACACTCAAGCATGCTCACACATACACACACGTTATATGCCCCCTCCGAAAATACACATTTTGAAAGACTGCAATACAACAAATATGTTTGTAAATGAAAAATTTATTTAAGATCCTTTCAAAGGACTTTTCCATAAAACTTTTGTTACTTTTCCATTTGGTCTCTGTAAAACTGTCCCTTGTTAGAAAAACAATGGTAGAAAAGATGTCAAGTTGGTCCTGAAAGAACTCTTTAGTTAAAAGGCATTTCTGAATGACATTTCCCTGGCGCAGGGCACACGATGACGTGGTGTCTCACCGCTTCTTGGGCAGACCCTCCTGCACCATGCCAGGTGTTGCACACATATCTTTCAGTCCTCTTCGCCACCCTGTTGTTATCCTTTAGGGCAGGATAAACCTGTGTTGTTTGCAGAGTATCACAAACCTGTCTTGAGACACTGAGAGCCTGAAGAACCTCAAACTACGCAGTGGGATTGCACAACACACGTATAAATAGAGAGGGCCATAAAACAGGGTTCAGGAAGCCTGAATTGTGTTCCTGGTATAATCAGTCCTGCTGAGTGACCTTGGCAGTCACTTCAGCCCCTTGCACTTCAGTTTCCTAAGCTGTAAAATGTGGCTTACATTTCTGACTCCTTCTTGGTAAAGATATTTTGAGCTCTGCAGGTAAAAAGCCCCCAGAACTGTATAAGCTGAGCAGCCTCCCTGACACCACTGCTTACTGTGGAAATTACTCTGCTGTTTTCTTGGGGAGGGAAAAAAAAGGGCTGGAAGCTTGACGAGAGATCGTCAGATGAGAAAATCAACCCCTAGTGAGCAGGCTGGGAGCTTGGTCTTCATCCTCCCTAAGTTTTATCGCCGATAAAAGAAACACCCGCCTCTGTGCTGGCCTCTCTCCCTAGTCAGTGGGGAGAAACGGGTGTTTCCAGAGTGGGCTTCAGCTCATCAGTACGGGCGTCTAACCAGGGGATTTGTGCCATGGGACAGTCTTTTCCTCTGCTGACTACAGAGAGGGTTGAAGGTATCTCCATTATAGGTGAATTGGAACCAAATGAGATGCATCCCACCCAAAATGACAACAGTAGAGAAATTAGACGTTCTCCAAATATTTTCTAACAGAGGAAGTGCCTTCCCTTTCCAGCCAGCTTTGACTGCTCACCAGTCTCAGTATTGCTGAAAGCCAGCTGCATTATCCCGCTGGGTGTTGGGAACTTTAACCCCCATTTAATTTAGGTAACCCCAAATCTTGGTCTTACAAAGCAAATGCTTTGAGAGACTGAGAGGGCAGGAAGATCTCATTGCCTCCCTGAAGCTCACCATTCCCTCGATCCAGTCAGTGAGGCTGTGCAGTGAGGACCTCCTGGGAGACAGTAGCCTATTGAGTGGTCACCACCATTCCGATACCAAACTGGGACAGTCCGCTTCAGGTGGGAAGCCAGCAAGCGAGAGGGGAGAAATAAGCTGAAGGCAAAGGGAAAAAGCTGTTTAACTGGCCTCTTTCAAGGCTGCGTTGCTTTGTCTTTCCAGTACATTTGAATGTGTGGCTGTTTGCCTTGCAGAGGGATGCCCTGGTTTGTGTAACGGCAACGGCAGATGCACTCTGGACATGAACGGCTGGCACTGCGTCTGCCAGCTGGGCTGGAGAGGAGCGGGCTGTGATACTTCCATGGAGACGGCATGCGGCGATGGGAAAGACAACGACGGAGGTAGGACATGAGCACATGCGAGATGTCAGGCTTCGCAGAGCCTGTAAACCTTGCACAGTGAACAGTCAGCTGGGCTTGATTCTGCAGGGCAGATTGTTTTTTGACAGCTGGTGGAGAACAGACAGCGAAGTCTGCCAGGCTGACTCAGCCAGAGTGGATTTGAATTCAAATGAAATAGATTTGGACTTGGGCTGCCAGGGCTGAAGGGGGAGATTTTGTTTATCCTCAAATCAAGTCCAAGTACCAGAGAGCAGACAGAGGTGATGCTCTCGTCCTATCGTTCCACCCCAGCTGGGTGGCTCAGCAGTGACACGATGGGACCACCTCAGACAGCAAACGCCCCTGACTGTTCGAACTTTGGCCTCACCGCCTGAGGTTTTCATCAAGGCTCTCTGGTAGGTCACTGCTGACTTGGGATGGATGTTTTGCAGAAACTTAGAGGCTTCAGTGACTGATCCTCATGCCCACAAGCCATCCAATCCCTCTCAAAGCATGTTTTATTGATTACGGTTCCATATGTAATGATGTCAGGCATGTGAATAATAGCTCTGCATAATGCAAACTTAATATTCAGAGTTATCTCATTACAAAGGAAACCCTGGTGCAGTGTGAAGGTTTGAATTAGAGGGCAGGAGATGAGATATTAAATTTAAGGCATAAGGGAGACTGCGTAATTTGTTTTGTTGTCACTCAGCAAAAGGCTTTGTAAACCACAAGTCTGGGCCAGGACCCAGACTGTGAAGTGGAGACTGCATTTTGCAAGCCTCTGTTTTATCATATTCACAAGAACAGTACATTTTAAAAAAAAAATAAAAATAGCCAAGCCAAGACTGTGATTATCTGCTTCACAGCAACTGGGATTCTGATTGAATATTTAAAATACTTCTGCACATCTGGCATGGCAAATGGACCAAATTATCCCTGTAGAAAAGATGGAAGAAATTGCAGAACCATACAAAGAGTACACACTATAAAACAAAAGTTGCTTTTTGCCTCACGTGAAACAATACCACTATACTTGTCTTTCCTATTTATAGCTGACACAGGGCAGCAATAAAGTTCATCACATCAGATGTGTAAAAATATGGTAAATAGAGCCAAGGATAATCCCAGTTTCCATGGAAAAAAATAACCAACAAAAACCCTGTGAAATTCTTAGGAAGAGAGAGAGGGAAGGAGGAGTAATCCAGACTAACATACAATGTAGACCACATCTGTATAACATCAAAAAGATTTGGTGGAACCCCATCTCCTCATACCTCCTGGTTCAAGGTGCTAAGCTTGTAACCAGGTTACCCTCACCTTGAAACGAGCCGTTTGTCGCCTTGCTAGCCTGCAGGACAGCAGATGTAGATGGGAAAGACAAAAGGCATCAACATGTTTACAAGTTCGTGCACATCAGCTGCTAACTTGCATTTGGTGAACTTGCGTGGAGCAGTGGTGTATACAGCGAGAGCGAAGCAACTCATAGGTTGTAACATTTTGCCTTGTGACAGCTTATTCATGTGTCAGAGCCCACAAATGAGTGTTGACTTTACTCTTGGTACGTTGAAAAAATGCATGTGGTGTGCATTACAGTTTACAAATAACCCGTGTCATACACTATGCTGTTCCTTTGATTTTGCTACGTTACTGCTAAGGACTCTCCTCAGCTGCAAAGTGGAACAGTGGAATACCTTTACCTTCTTGACTTGGTTTTTATACATTTTTATAGATCATTTGTATTTGTGGGCTCAAATCTAGAATTTCAACCCCGGAGATGTAGGGGCATCAGCAGTGGTGAGACACTTCTGCTTTGAAGCCTGAGTTCCTTCTTTAGCACAAGGATTCAAATTTAGTTATGTGGACTCGTGAAGAAAGGCTGATTCTGGACCTGTTTCTTAGTTTTTGTGCTGATTTCTATAGCTAGACGGCTGGAGATATTTGTAGAATATCCACAGAATAATTTAGGTTGGAAGGCACCTCCAGCAGTTTATCTAGTTCAACCCGCTGCTCAACTGGGTCTAATTACATGAAATTGCTCAAGGCTGTGTCCAGCCAACTCTTGAACACCTCCAAGGATGGAGATTCCACCTCTCTGGGCAACCTGCTCCAGTATATGACAATCCGTATAGTAAATGTTTTTCTCCTAATATCTAATCATAGTTTTCCATTTTCCAACTTACTGATTGTTGCCTTTTGTCCAGTACCATCTGAGACATTCTAGAGTACCCCAACTGGCTTCTAGCTTCCCCTTCACAGTAGCTTGGACCTCTGTTAGAGCATATATATGGTTCATGTGTGACAGGTGCCTTCGGATTTCTCAGATATCCAAAGGCAAGTCAAATGACACTAGGCATCTGTGTTTAGGAAGCAGAATTGAGCCCATATTTGATGCAGCCTTTTTGTCACCGCAGACATTATAACTTGGGAAACTGCTGTGCTTTGAAGAGCACTGAAGAGATGTAGGCCTGAACAGCCTCTTGAAGTATGTGTATGAGCACTATGGCTTCTCCCTCTTTTGGGGTCGTATCGCTCTCTCTGGAGCGATGCCTTCTCAGGGCTGGAAAAGGTGGTTTATTTGACCGTTCACCATAAAGGATTTCAGGGCTACTTGCTGAATTTGTCTTCATATGCACAGGAATGTAGGCAATGGAAATGAGAGTCATTTCATGAAGCTTTAGAAGTCAAATATCTGAGGTAGTCACTGTGGATACCATCAGTGGAGAGAAACAGGTTTAGGGCATCATCTCTCTGAGCTGTTTCAGATGTTGCCTCGTAGGTGCCTACTTTTGGTTGGCGACCGCTGCCCTTCAAGTCATTTTCTTCTCAGAGCAGCATCTCTTGAGGCTGAGACACCACAGTGGGGCCATTCACACTAGGTGGGGGGTTCTTTCTGCCTGAGCTCATCAGAAGCCGGTTCCCACACTGTAGTATCATATGTCTGGTAATCAAGATCCTTGCAGCCGGAAATTCCTTGGGATAATGGGAGCTGAAGTCAGAATCTTTTTCATCAGATCCCAGCCTAATCATACCCTGAGGGAGACGGGTACCAAATTACAGGGCATGTTTGCCTCGTACATCTGGAGGCTGTTCAGATAAACAAAAACAAGCTAAGCAAGAAGTCACTCAGAGAGAGACTCGGTGAAATGCAACCCCGGTTCAGGTTAGAAAAAAGGTGTCTGGGAGAGCAATCCCCTCTCCACCCACATGTGTCATTTATCAAAGCTAGCACTTAGGTTTCACACTCAGGTCCACTTTATTTACACTTTTAAACACAAAGCCCGTCAACTTGAAAGGAATTGTAGCAAGTAACTATGAGCAGGGGATCATCCAGTATCAGTCAAGGGGAAACACTGCAGTGACAGAGCTTTAACAATCTGGGTAACGGGCTAGGATTTTGCACGTTTGACCTAAGAGGCCACCTGTATTACAACAAATGGGAGGCATTTCCTTAAAACAAGCTGAGGAAAGTGGTTCTTGCCTTTCTTTGGCAGAAAATAACCTATCAAATTCATGGCTGCAAACACTCACTACCTGAGAGCAGTCCTTTCTCACCCCACACTTGAGTGCTCTGTCATGTGGTTGAAGAATAAGAAGTTTGAAGGTTTAAAAGACCAAGGAAATTATCTTCTGTGACAAGTCACAGAAGTGGAGATAATGGCATTTGACAAAGCCTTGAGAAGAGGCTGATATTCCATAGGCTAAATATGGGCTCCGTTGCATTTGTTAGGAACAGAGTGTACAGGAGAAATGGAGGGGGAGAGGAGAGGATATTCTTCACAGTCTCACAGATATGCTATTTGGCAGCAAAGCTGTGTTAACCATCTTTGCTCCGGAGAAATCATCTAACTGTATGACTCCCTCCATATCGAGAGCCAGAGAGTTGGCCAATTCGCCATATCATTGCCTGGATACACCCCGCTGTCCTCATACCATAGGAGGATTACAGATATTAAACTAAATTACTCTTTTGGTCTAAAATCTCTGTCTGATCAACACAGTAACTTCACATCAGGTCCTTTGTTCTCGTTTTGGGCTTTTCCGGAGTAGCCAAGTCTTCCAGATAGGGCAAAGCTTGCCGGTTCTCCGGGCAGCAGAACTGGCTGCATCTTCCTTTTCCTGCTTGGAACAATTCTAGTTGTTAAACATCTGCTGAACTCTCCCCAAACAAAGGGAATCGACTTTACTTGGGAAAGGCAAGAGTCTTTCTCGGATGAAAAATATGTCTGGACTATAATTGTTCCTCGTATTATCTAACCCTCCACATTCATTAGACATTGATATTCAGCTGCCTCTTCCCAATTTAAACAGTCCAAGGACTTGTGCTAGTGATTGCTGCAGGATAATTTAGATAGATAGATAGATGGATAGACAGACAGATAGATAGATAATCTTCCCAGTCAAATAATGCTGGCCTATCCTGACATATATTGCACACCATTGCACAGAAGTATAGCAACTTCGTTTTTCCTACATGTCACCTGGTCAATGATCTTCCTTTGTGAGTGAAGAAAGTAAACCATCCTGTTCTCTTTTTCTGCAAGAATTGCAGTGGCGAAGTGTCTGCCCCTCAGTTTATGTCTTATTCATGACAGGTACACGCAATGCATTTAGCCTAGCACGAACACAGGGTTCCAATGTACATGTGGACCTATTTTGCCTTTGCTAGTTCTGCCTGTGCTCCACCAGACGCTACCCAAGAGCTAGCAGGTGCAGCAATCCTTATGCTGTCCTTCCCTCTATCCTCCTGGGTCAGAACAACTAAAAGTTGCCTTAGTCTTCAAACCAGTAAGCAGGTCAGAGCCACCAAGCCCCTGTACACAGGATTTTTGCCTTTCCTTGCAGCCCTGAGTATTAGTTATTGCTGCCACTGGAAACCATCTCACGCGTCAGAGACCGTGTAATTCAGGAATGAATTCTCTGGGGCAAATCAAGATGACTGAGAGAATGGAGCACCTCTCTTCTGAGGAAAGGCTGAGAAACCTGGGTCTGTTTAGACTCGCGAAGACTGAGAAGGGATCTCATCAGTGCTTACCAATATCTAAAAAGTGGGTGTCAAGAGGATGGGGCCAGACTCTTTTCAGTGGTGCCTGGCAACAGGACAAGGGGCAACGGGCACAAATTGGAACACAGGAAATTCCATTTCAACATGAGGAAGAACTTCTTTCCTTTGAGGGTGGCAGAGCACTGGAGCAAGCTGCCCAGAGAGGTGGTGGAGTCTCCGTCTCTAGAGACATTCCAACCCCGCCTGGACGCGTTGCTGTCCAGCCTGCTCTGGGTGAGAGCCTGCTCTGGCAGGGGGTTGGACTAGATGCTCTCCAGAGGTGCCTTCCAACCCCTACCATTCTGTGATTCTGTGAAATCAATGCTGTTTGTTTAACTGTACCATAGCCCACTGCTGCAACTCCACAGAGTAATGCTTTGTGCCATCCTTGCCCCATTCAAGGATCAGGTAGTGCTTGTACTAAGGTGGAGACTTGCATAATGCTTTGGGGCAGCAGCATTTCAAATTCTTTGGCAAGAGAAATTTTGGCTCGGCACACTGGCCTTCTTAACACCCATGTGCCCACCATCTGTCCACCACATGCCAAAGAATGCGTTAGAGAGCTGGCAGGAGTCTGCATTGCTCTTTGCCAGTATGTAGGGTTACACCTGAAGGTAGCGTCAGGGTTGTAAAGGGAATTGTGAAGAATGCAGGAGAACCCCAGAACGCAAACCTTTGTCTTTGCAAATGCTCGAGCTGCAAACCAGGTGGTGAGCTGCTTTCAGATGTTTTCTTTTTCTTTTTGCACACTGTTATGAACCTTTACTTTATGCCTGCAAGGCTTTTATAGCACGAGAAGATTGTCTCCTGGGCATGGTGTGGGAGCTGTCTGCTTCCTCGAAACCATAAAAAATGATGCATGAATGTGCTTGCTACATTTAGGAAGGGAAGTGTTGAGATCTGAACGCACCTGGGAGAACAACCATCATAAATTAGCATTTACCGTCACAGATAGATCCAGTCAAACAACAGGGTCATCTTGGAGGAACAACAAAGCACTGCTAAAAAGATGAGAAAGTCGGCTGTACCTGAAAAGATTGGCTAGCTGGTATAATTTGTTATAAATCACCCAACTTCTCTTCCTCTGTTTTAGGATAATCATCCTTTCCTCAAGTTAGAGAACAAAATGAGTAGTTCGCATTTTCAGGTTTCAGCTCTTTGCTGATTCTGTGTTGGACGGTAACACTTGGGTGTCACCTGCGGCCGGCTGTTAGCACCAGGGCTGTCAGGAGGGTGGTGTGAACCCGCTGGATGCATTACAGCATCCAGAGGCAGGTGTTGGTTGTGCCATTACTGAGGATGACGCGTTGTGAACCGAGGGTCTAGCAGCAACTGTGGGTTGTCGTGGCAGCTTGGGAGAGTCCCTGGTATTTTTGACTAGTCTTTAATGAAATGCCGTTGATTAATAGATTCAGAAAGAAACCATTAAAGTCGTCCTCTGTGTCAAAAGAAACATACCATTGTCTGCTGAAAGTCACTGATGGGAAGGAGGCACTGCTGTTGTATAAGGTGTAACAAAAGGTGACATGAACCATCTTCAGAAAAGACAGGCTTGGACATGCGTTTCACAAAGCATTTCTGCACCCGAAAAGATGCTTAAACAGAGTTTGGGCACCAATGCTAAATTCAGGAAAGCTCTGCCAGACCTGCTTTACCACCTGAGGCAAACTCTTGCCTCCCCTTTGGGGCAGAAAGTCTGCTTAGAAAACCTTAAGTTTAGCCCCTGAGTGTGCTCAGGGTGCATAGAGTGCATGGCCACTTTCCTCTTGACCAGGCTTTGAGAAACATGCCTATATCCGAGTTATTTGAGACTGCTTTCCAAGCTGTGCTTAGATGATTGCTCGAATTGCCTTGGATTCAGTCAACAGAATATGTTGGGGTGAACTTTGGAGGAGCAGCTTTACACTTACAGCACTTGCCAGGAAAGCGGGAGACCTTGGTGACGAGGATATCTCAACTGCTGAGGGTGTGAACCCGTTGCTCCCACAAAAAAATTTTAAGCTCTGAGTCCTTTTTTCTCAGAAGAATCACTTTTGAGAGGTGCTTTGGCTCCTGAAGGAGGCAGTTTCAGGTACGATGTTGCATGACCACGGTCAAGTTAAGCAACCTGGACTTAGTGCCCTGCCTGAACGCCAGTCTGTCCTCTGCTGAGAAGGGCCCTCACATGCCTTGCTCAGCTTCATGAATGTCATTCCAAACATAGATTGCCCGGTTTCTGCGCTGTTTGCTGGTCATGCGATGCATAAATCCCTTTGTTAAAAGCCTCCCTGGAGAAAGGAAGGATCCCATGAAGCTGCATCAACTGTATCCTCCAGAGCAATGATGAGTTGGGGGATGCTGTGAACTTGTAGACTCTAAACACATTAGTATAGCTCTGGTTCATGCCCAGCGAGTGGTGATTATCATGTGTTTTCTGCCATTTCCTCCTTCCTCTTCCCTTCTTTTTCTTTTCAGATGTTTTGTTAAACAAGAATGTAGGTCTGGATTAGGAGGGACTTTTTCGCAAAGCGTGTCTGTAGTGACTAGGACTGCAGAGCTCTGCTTCGCACTAGCGCCCAAGGAGTCCTGTAATTCAAATACGTGATTACTATTCCATATGACTATATGATTTTGAACTTGCAAACATGTGCTGAGCACTTGGAGAAAGATGTGAGAGCAAGCCTTTTCCCAGGCAGCCAGCAATCTAATTTAGCCAGGATACAACCAGTGAGAACCTTATTCAGGCAAAATCAAAACAGACCAGGTGTGATAGAGAAGATTAATAGCTAACATCGTCACAGGGCATTGACAGTCACGTTGCTATTGTCCCTTACTTTTGTGGGTTTTTTCCCTTTGATTCCTTACAGCAGGGCCAAAAAGCTACAACTCATTTGTTGAATAGATAAAATTGTTCTCTGCAAAGTGAGGGAGTAAAACCTATTTATTCCCCAAATTCAATTGAAGTATATTGAGTGTCGGTCCTCAGCTCAGAGCAGAACATCATTTCTCCTGTAAACCTTCTTCAGCACAAGCATTCACAGGAACAATAACTTGTGTTTTGTGCAGAAATACTGAGCCATTCCTTTAAAATCTTCCTTCACCAGAGTTTAGACTGGAGCTGGAGGGGAAAATATGATTTGCTCGAGGGTAAGACTGTTGGCTTTGCCTTTGAGCATCTGTATTTTAAACCCTCCCCAATCAAACTCTCCCAGTAATACAAGAGACAGTGTCCCCACAAAAGGTGATAATGTTGCCTGGTGAATGGCACAGAAAGGAAAGCGAAAGGTAAGAACTGGATGAGGAGAGAGACGCAATTGTTTGTGTAATCGGTGCATTTTATGCTTTCATTGGCAATGAAAATACTCCCGAAAGACAATCACAGAATCACAGAGTGGTCCAACGCCCCTGCCAAAGCAGGGTCACCCAGAGCAAGTTGTACAGAAACACATCCAGGCGGGTTTTGAATATCTCCAGAGAAGACGACTACACAAGCATTCTGGGCAGCCTGTTCCAGGGGTTTTATTGTTTCTGGTTTTGCTTTACCTAGAGCTCACAGAGGCTCTTCCCGCTGCAGTCAGTGCCAAAAAGTCTCATCATCTTCAGCAGGAGCAATCCTTAAGTTTGTCATGTACGATCTCCCAGATTTACCCTAATAAGGCTCCTTAGGCTCACCTCCTCCTGCCTGCCTGTGTGTCCAGGGTTCCCAGTGCGAGTCACGGTCCACAGGACGCTCTCTGTGTACAAACAGGTCAGTCCCTACCTGTGGCCTGCCTGTTCCAGCCCGACACTTGACATGCAGCACCTGTCAGAGTCTGCTTAAACACATAATAGCGCCTCTGGCTGAAGGCTATTTGCATTCCGTTGTTGATGCTAGCGTGACGGATTTTTGTTGCAGCATCCATAACTCTGTAGAAATGTTCAATTATTCAATCTCAGCGAGCTAAGACGCTGCCCATTAAATCAGCCAACACAATTGTGGGGCCATGAAAAGTCACAGCTAATTTGAAATTTTATTAGCTCTTGGCTGATCTTGTTTACTGCAGAAGCAGTCTCTCAAAACCAGCCCTTTGCTTCTGTACAGAACTCTAATCTGTGACACCTTGTTGATGCTGCGTGGTGGTGGGTGAGGGACTTGGAAGCTAGACCTCATGGGACTTGAAAGAGGAACGAGAGGAACGAGACTGCTGTGGGATTTGTGAGCACTTTGCAGCCAGCGAGCGTGGCAGCAACCCCTGGAATGCAGGGATAGTAGCCCCATTGCTGCTGGATAGTAATTATTTTGCAGGATAGTGTCAATGTGACGATTAGTTTTTGTTCTGGGGAGGGAATATGTCGCACTCATCTCATTGTAGTTTAGAAGTAAGGCAAAAGATCTGCCTCTCCTAATAAGCAGTAGTGTTCAATAGGTACACTGTTTTTCCTATCAGTTCGTGGCTGGTTGTGTGCTTTAAGATCTATACCCATTCCTAGCAAAGGAGGCTTTGAGGGAAGCCAGGGAGTCTGGACATGAAGGTTTACAGACAAGGAAGACAGTCACAAAACCCCTTTAGTTACTCAGCACCTGCCCCATCCTGCACACTCGGGTGGAAAGGAGTATGTCTCATTAAACCAATGACTTGGGAGATGTGCTGGTCTTGTTTCTATCATAACACACGTGGAACAGGTTCAGTTTATTTGTTGGTTCTTTTGAGAAGAAAATTCTTTTGAGAAGAAAATTAAGCGTGGCCAGCAGATCCAGAGAGGTGATTCTCCCCCTCTACTCTGCTCTCGTGAGACCCCACCTGGAGTGCTGTGTCCAGCTCTGGAGCCCTCAGCACAAGAAGGACGTGTGCTTCTTGTGGAGGAGGGCCATGAAGTTGATCCGAGGGCTGGGGCACCTCTGCTATGAAGACAGGCTGAGAGAGCTGGGGTTGTTCAGCCTGGAGAAGAGAAGGCTCCAGGGAGACCTTATAGTGGCCTTTCAGTGCCTGAAGGGGCCTACAGGAAAGCTGGGGAGGGGCTGTTTGCAAGGGCATGTCGCGATAGGACGAGGGGCAACGGTTTTAAACTAGAGCAGGGGAGGTTTAGATTAGACATTAGGAAGAAGTTCTTTACACTGAGGGTGGTGAGACACTGGCACAGGTTGCCCAGAGAGGGGGGGGAGGCCCCATCCCTGGAGACCTTCAAGGCCAGGCTTGATGAGGCTCTGAGCAACCTGATCTAGTTGAAGATGTCCCTGCTTACTGCAGGGGGGTTGGACTAGGTGACCTTTAAAGGCCCCTTCCAACCCAACGCATTCTATGATTCTATGATTCTACTTTTGGCTTGGAGCCAGCAAATCTTTTTGTGGTAAATACTGAAGCTCTGGTGGGCAGCATAAGCAGGACACAGCCCTGAGTCCTCCACACTTACCCCAGTAGCTCCAGCTTTTCAAAACTTCTGGTTGGTTTGGGTGGCTGTATTTTTTTGCATGGTATTTAAACATCATAAAGGGCACGATGTGCAGGAAGTGATGGGTCACAAGCAGTGTTTGAAAGCCAAGTAATTTTATGTCATCTTAAGTATGACATCCAAGTGACTATGGAAAGCCATTATGACATTGGCTATCTTGTGAAACTCCTTCTGAATAAGGTCAACATTCAGATCTATTGTCACTATCTAAGGTAGCTGAGTTTCTACAGTGATAGTATTTAAAGTCACTTAATACCGGTTGATTTACAGCTGGTATTAAGCAAGCGTCATGCTTGTTAGGCTAAGGTCCTGCTCCAAGGCACAGTTACCTTCAGAGTCTAGTCACTTCCCTGAAGCAATACTTGCGTGGAGAATAGGCTGAAGATACACTACGGATACAGATTTGTAATGAGAATTGTGGTTATTTCATAGGGCTGTGCTGGCACGTCAGAGCCCTTTGGGACTGGAACAGATGTTTTGTGAACAGAAAATAAAAAGACAGTCTCTGCCTCTGAAGAGTTTAGAGTTTAAGGTAGTGTTTGGAAGAGCTCACTAAAGAGATTGGTGGATTTGCAATCTTTAATATGAGATAGAACATCTTTCTAAAAACAGTATTCCAACTCCACCTACAAGAAATGAGCTAAATGCAGTAATCCTAAAGTAGAACTGGCTGTCTGGTGATGTACAGAGTGCAGATTATCTGATCAAAGTGGACTCAGTCCCCTAAAAAATAATGTTAACTGAATAAATTAGAGCTGCTTAGTCCTATATGGCAGAAAAGGAACATTTTCTGATGATCCCATTCATTCTCCTTCATGTCTGTCCCTCTCTGAAGGGAATGAGACAGGGCTCACAAGATGACCTCAGTGGTCCCATTCAGTCTTACTTACTCTATGATTACATGATTCGTAGTTAAAGATGCTGCCCATTGATCATATTATTTACCAGATGTTTGGTATCATCAGCAACCTTGCTAATGGTGCATTCAACTCCCACATACAGATCGTTGATAAATATATTGAACAGGACTGGCCCTAGGATTGAACCCTGAGGAACACCTGACTGGTCACCAGCCAAATGTAGCCCCATTCACTACAACACTTTGAGCTCTGCCCTTCAGCCAGTTCTTCACCCAGCACACCATAAACCTGCCCATCCCACAGCGGGACAACTTGTCCAGAAAGATGCGGTGAGGGACAGTATCAAAAGCCTCAATAAAATCCAGAAAAACTACATCGACCTCCTTCCCTCCATCCACTGGGCAGGTGACCTTATCGTAGAAGGGTATCAAATTAGTTGAACAGGACTTTTCCTGTGTGCACCCCTGTGGACTTTGCCCGATGATTGCATTATTCTTCAAATGCCTTTCCATAGTTCTCAGTATAATCTTCTCTGTAATTTTTCCAAGAACTGAGGTTAGACTAACTGGTCTGTAGTTCCCTGGGTCTTCCTTCATGCCCTTTATGTAGGTTGAGATAACATTGGCTAGCTTCCAGTCAGCAGGGGCCTTATTTCATGGTTTTACACAAAGAAGTTGTAGAAAAGAGTTTCATTTTTGGCAGGACTGCCAGCCTGGGTGTTAAGGACACGTGTGTCAGTATGGAATGCATAAAGTGTCTCGAAGATGTTAAAAGTCTTATTACATGGAAATAATAAGGAACACAAGAGATGGCTTAAAATCTGGCGCAGTGACAGATCTCTAAATTAATTTCTTAATTGAAGGGCAGCCATGATTGAAGCTGTTTCTGAAGGGATCCCTTGGAACTGGTTGTTGTATCCAACTCTATTCAGCATTTTCATCATTGTCTTAGAATGTAGCTTAAATCTCTCCTGGTAAAATCTTCAGGTCACCTAAAGGTTGGTATGGTGGTAAATGATGTACCCAGATCATTCTGATACAAAGTGAACTGACTCATGTCGCCACAAGGTCACAATCAAACAAAATGTGTCTTAATGCAGCAGAATGCAAGATAATACTCCTGGGAAGAACGAAAGCATGTTATACGTACGGGTTGGGAGACACTTGAAAATCAATGACTCAGAACAGGATTTAGAGGTCACTGGAGATAATTGTCTCAACATGAGTTCTCAGTGCAAGGCTGTTGTTAAAAGGCTACTGTGAACCCTAGAAGTATAAAAACAAAAACCAAAAGTTGGGAAGTGGTCTCTCTTCTGTGCCCAATATTGCTGCCACAGTTCCGTGTCCAGTGTCGGTGCCCACACATAACAAAAGATGTGAAATTACTGGAAAGAGATCAAAGGATGCCACACACCAAAAAAAAAAAATCCAGCAGCCAGAAAACAAACCTTACGATGGGAAGTTTAATCTTCCTCAGCTGTTCAGAGAAAAGGTTTGGAATGGATTGTTGCTCTGTGTGGAGGGACTTGCACTTGGACAAGACATCTGAGGGCAGAAGGAAATATTGGTAACCTTGCAGACAAAGGCAAAACAAGTTCCAGTGGTGGGATACTAGAGTTAGACAAATTCAACCTTGAAATTAGATGCAGTTTCCTAGCAGTAATTGAGCATTTGAATAGCTTACCGGAGGAAGTGGTGGACTCGCTGTAATCAGCTGTCTTTGATATAAGAGATATCTTTCCAAAAGACAGGCTTTAATCCAGTTCTGGGAGAGAAAGAATGAATATCCTATGTATATGAGAGGTCAGACAAGCTGATCCTAGTAGCGTCTTTGACCTTAAAGCATATGAATTACTGTCATCCCTCTACACAGGACTTTCAACCCTTGCATGGAGATAATTCAGCAACACATTTGTCCTCTGGTCTGAAGTGCCATGGTCATATTATGGCTATATGTAGAATAAGGGAGCTGCCACTTTTTAAAACAAAGAGCTGTATAAACGTGGCCATAACCGAGAACTTACTGTGCTGCGTATCTGTGCTCTGGGAGCTACTGGAGTTGGGAATCCACGCACAGATCATGGGTCTGTCTGGCTTTGCTGCTGCAAGACTTGGGGTGCAGAAGCCACTGATCCCGTGTTCACCTTCTGTTACCTCTTTCTGAAAATTTTGCCATGTGTTCTAAGGAAAATTCACCTTTATGCTTTATAAATTTCAAAGGTGTTTTGTATTATCACTTCATATTGTTCTGTGAGATCATACCTTGTAGTTTCCTTTGTGGCTGGTGCTGGCTTCCCACATTTAGTTTTGTCTATTTGGACCACTAAAGCGTGAGTTTTATTTTGCTCTGATTTTATTTTCTATTAATCCATGCAGGTCCCTGAATGCCTTGCTCTTCATGGGTAGGGAGCTTCTTGCCAATGTCGCTTTATCCTTATTCTTCTGATGGATCCACTGAGAGATCTCGGGGCATAGCTGTGTACAATTTCATTATCTCTCCTTACAATTTGCTGTATGCCACCACTTGGATCACTTGTGGACCATACAATAGAAAAAAAAAAAACAGAAGAAAACAATATTCAGATGGTGACATCACTATTTATGATCTGGTTTTTAACTCTTGCTGTTCTCCACGCCTCAGATAAAAATGGCCTTTACATTTTCTAAGCTAAAGACATGCTTTGCCCTGAAACTGCTGTTGATGTTAGAGGGAGTTAAGCAGCTAAACCCCATTTCAGCTCTTGAGGACCTTAATGGCTTTAAGATGTCAGTGACAAACCTCTCTGGTGTAATTACCCCCAGCTTATTCCATACAGGCCTGAAACACATTAGTTGAAAGGCTTATCTGCAGATGAGTCCTCAGCGTTCCCACCCATACAAAACATTGTCCTGTGCATCTGTTTTTCAAACATTTATCTACTGTTTCCTGCAAAGGCAACATTTCCTTGCTGTCTTGCAGCTTCAGGTCCCAAAACGCATTTCTGATGCCTGGAATAAAGACAGGGTAATGAAGAGGTATGGTACAGCTGGTTTTCCGTCCTCTCAGCAGAGTGTCTGTAGCCTTAGAAAACATTATTAATGTGTGGGAGAAAATGACAGCATTTTATCTTGCTTGAAACTATAGTCGATATAGTAACAGGGCTGGTTTGTTGTTTCTTTTCCGTCTCTTTTTTTTCTATTAGGTAGCTATGGATAAGCATATCACATCTATGCAGGTCTTTATTCTGTGAACGATCTCTCAAACTCCATCTGAGATTTGACCTTCCAGAATCCTACTGGCCTAATCGTCTGCAGCAAGTAATTTTTTTAATGGGCAAATAAAATGTAATTAGTTCTTTTTCATTATCACTAGTCATCAAGAGAAAAGGCAGATGGGTAGGTTTTGTGCCTGAGCTGATAAATTTTTGTGGCAATTTTGCAAGGAGTTATAAAGATGTAGAGATATCAGAGCAGACAGAGGTAAGGATAATGGATGGGATTTTTCTAAAGCACTTTTGCTATTCTAACGCTGCTCCCATTATCACTAATGGCAGGTGCAGGGCACTTGTGAAAATGACTCATGGTGTGTGTGTGCGCGTCTACGCGGAGCAGATATTCATTGCACTTTGACCCACACGTAGACTGGAAGCTCTGGGAATGCTGGGTGGGCTTTTTGTTCACTTTTCTGTGTATGGGAAACCACTTGAAATGATGTTGCCAGTAATGTTTTATGGCACTAAAATCTTCCAAGAAGGGCGCAGGTATATCTCAACAGAATCCTAGTCCATGACACGTAAGCCATCGTTAAGTACTACAGCAGTAATAACAGATCAGATTCTCATCCTATTTATATTACGGTAAATTCAAAGTAATGGGAATAACATTAGTGAAAGGACTTCTAATTCATACTAGTATAACTGGGATGAAACTGAAGCTCATGATCTGTAATAATAACAAATGGGCTTGTTTTAATTTACAGTTTCTTTGAAATAAAAAATACATTATCCTGACAACTCCAAATCTCATCCCGCTTCAGGAGGGACCCGCCTGTCAGGACGGTTTTGCTCTCCAAGCACATTAATTTCTTGACCTTTCTGCTGAAACCGTCAGAAGGATGCTGACTGTACAGGTGGTGGTTTCTCTGATATGTAGAGCTCCCAGCAACTACACTGAGACCAGCTGCTTATTTCACACAGGTCTTTCAACAGCCATCACATGGTAACAATTTTCATTCCCTATCGAAGCGTCTTGCTTAAAGAGTTGGAAGTGAAGGGCTCCGTATCCCATTACCCCACAATAAAAACATCCAGTTCCCTTATCTGATTTAAAGATCCATCTCTACTACATGCTAACAACCTTTATTTCTAAATGTGATGCTTCATCAAACCTCTTCTGGGCTTTTTTTTGGATTTCCTTTCCCGTCACCGCTTTTTACTAAGCTGTTTGCAAAGAGCAGTGGCATCTCAGAATGAACTGGGGAATGCTGCTGAGGCTGTGGGAGGGGAAATGGGACTGTCGGTGCATTTAGTGGCTTGACAGGTACGCAAATCCTCATTTTCCTAGGGTGCACTCGACAAGCCTTTCTCATGTGTGTCCACCGCTATTCTTCTTGTTCTTATTATTAATTTAGTGGTGCTGAAAGTACAAGATTTATATCCTGAGAGTTTGAGGTCATCTGTTACTCTGTGTCTGCATGGAATAAACGTGACAAAAGCCAAAAGAGACCTAAACCTTCCCAGCAAAATCTCCCTTCTCATCTGTCTAGCCAGAATCTTCAGTGGGTCGCATGCATAGATCTCTCTGAAACCATGGCTTTCTTTACTATTTAGTCCTGCTAAAAGTGACCCTAATAGTTTTGATATGATGCAATGTGCCTGTGGTTTGTACAGGCAACAGGACCAATGTACAAAAGCCATTGGTATATGCACAGAAAAAAACCCACCATCTGGTGCTCTGGAGTTGTCTGAATAATTCAGATGTGAAATGCCTTATCCCAGATCCAACCTCAAACTTGTTTTTTTTTAGCTTCTAATCTCATGTGTTTGTGTATGTTTTTATATATATACACATATTAATGCATATTTGAGGTTCTTTATTGGGGCTTTAAGGAAACGGACCTTACTCTACGTGCATTTCTCTGTTGGAAAAAGTTCTTTCACCCTGAAATCTGCAACACTCCGTGTTACCATGGCTCTAAAATCTTCCTTACCCTTCTGCAGATGGCCTGGTGGATTGCATGGACCCAGACTGCTGCTTGCAGCCACTGTGCCATGTCAACGCGCTATGCCAGGGCTCCCCGGACCCTCTGGATATCATCCAGGAGACACAAGCCCCTGTCTCCCAGCAGACCTTGCATTCGTTCTACGACAGGATCAAGTTCCTGATTGGCAAGGACAGCACTCACGTCATCCCAGGAGATAATCCCTTTGAAGGAGGGTAAGTGAATTTTGGTTCTTATTCAGTAAGAGGTAAAGCATGAGCCTCTTGGCCATGGGAAGATGTGGAATGGCAGCAAGGTGCAGAACATGGAAACTGTCTAAGGGAAGTGAGTATATGAAGAATTTTGTGGCTGATGTAATTCTACTGACTCTCTCTTCATCTACAATGTCCTGCCAGCCAGTAAGACAATATACTTCTCTCCCAAGGCGCATGGTCAGTTTCCTCGTCTTATTTCAAGGAGTGAAAGCCATCCGTTCATCAGGGCTCTTCCAGTTCAAGTGACTGTCATTTTCCAGAAGTATCTAGTAAACACCAATGGCAGAACTTCTTCCACTGACGGAGCCAAACGGGAGGGAAACTAGAATCATCATAGAATCATAGAATCATAGGGTTGGAAGGCACCTCTGGAGATCATCTAGTCCAACCCCCCTGCCAGAGCAGGGTCACCTTAGAGCAGGTTGCACAGGAACGTGTCCAGGCGGGTTTTGAATGTCTCCAGAGACGGAGACTCCACCACCTCTCTGGGCAGCCTGTTCCAGGGCTCTGCCACCCTCAAAGTAAAGAAGTTCCTCCTCATGTTTAGGTGGAACTTCCTACACTCAAGTTTGTACCCATTACCTCTTGTCCTGTTGCCGGGCACCACTGAAAAGAGCCTGGCCCCCTCCTCCTGACACCCACCCTTTAAGTATTTGTATGCATTAATAAGGTCACCCTTCAGCCATCTCTTTTCCAGACTAAACAGACCCAATTCCCTCAGCCTTTCCTCATAAGAGAGCTGTTCCAGTCCCCT